>OZ024854.1:49861066-49863566 GCA_964017155.1 Oasisia sp. SBJ-2009
GTCAGTCAGTCAGTCAGTCAGTCAGTCAGTCAGTCAGTCAGTCAGTCAGTCAGTCAGTCAGTCAGTCAGTCAGTCAGTCAGTCAGTCAGTCAGTCAGTCAGTCAGTCAGTCAGTCAGTCAGTCAGTCAGTCAGTCGGTCGGTCGGTCGGTCGGTCGGTCGGTCGGTCGGTCGGTCGGTCGGTCGGTCGGTCGGTCGGTCGGTCGGTCGGTCGGTCGGTCGGTCGGTCGGTCGGTCGGTCGGTCGGTCGGTCGGTCGGTCGGTCGGTCGGTCGGTCGGTCGGTCGGTCGGTCGGTCGGTCGGTCGGTCGGTCGGTCGGTCGGTCGGTCGGTCGGTCGGTCGGTCGGTCGGTCGGTCGGTCGGTCGGTCGGTCGGTCGGTCGGTCGGTCGGTCGGTCGGTCGGTCGGTCGGTCGGTCGGTCGGTCGGTCGGTCGGTCGGTCGGTCGGTCGGTCGGTCGGTCGGTCGGTCGGTCGGTCGGTCGGTCGGTCGGTCGGTCGGTCGGTCGGTCGGTCGGTCGGTCGGTCGGTCGGTCGGTCGGTCGGTCGGTCGGTCGGTCGGTCGGTCCGTCCGTCCGTCCGTCCGTCCGTCCGTCCGTCCGTCCGTCCGTCCGTCCGTCCGTCCGTCCGTCCGTCCGTCCGTCCGTCCGTCAGTCAGTCCGTCAGTCCGTCCGTCCGTCCGTCCGTCCGTCCGTCCGTCCGTCCGTCCGTCCGTCAGTCCGTCAGTCCGTCAGTCCGTCAGTCCGTCAGTCCGTCAGTCCGTCAGTCCGTCAGTCCGTCAGTCCGTCAGTCCGTCCGTCCGTCCGTCCGTCCGTCCGTCCGTCCGTCCGTCCGTCCGTCCGTCCGTCCGTCCGTCCGTCCGTCCGTCCGTCCGTCCGTCCGTCCGTCCGTCCGTCCGTCCGTCCGTCCGTCCGTCCGTCCGTCCGTCCGTCCGTCCGTCCGTCCGTCCGTCCGTCCGTCCGTCCGTCCGTCCGTCCGTCCGTCCGTCCGTCCGTCCGTCCGTCCGTCCGTCCGTCCGTCCGTCCGTCCGTCCGTCCGTCCGTCCGTCCGTCCGTCCGTCCGTCCGTCCGTCCGTCCGTCCGTCCGTCCGTCCGTCCGTCCGTCCGTCCGTCCGTCCGTCCGTCCGTCCGTCCGTCCGTCCGTCCGTCCGCCCGCCCGCCCGCCCGCCCGCCCGCCCGCCCGCCCGTCCGTCCGTCCGCCCGCCCGCCCGCCCGCCCGCCCGCCCGCCCGCCCGCCCGCCCGCCCGCCCGCCCGCCCGCCCGCCCGCCCGCCCGTCCGTCCGTCCGCCCGCCCGTCCGTCCGTCCGTCCGTCCGTCCACCCATCTATACATCCACCCACCCACCCACCCACCCACCCACCCATCCACCCATCCACCCACCCATCCACCCACCCACCCACCCATCCATCCATCCATCCATCCATCAAACATATGCTCTAGCAGCATCATAATTGTAATCGTTAAGTATGAAGCCTTTGGTATTTTACTGATGCTAAGAGAAACCAACAAAATTGTACATTTGGCCATGAAGCAGTATAACTTACACGTGTAACTATAATCGTAATGCTCGCAAACACACAATACAAGACATATATCCAACCATCTCTGATAAATAAGTTGGCTCCGTGACTGAACCACCAACATATCCCCCGAGTATGCCCTTGCATGTGTGGGTGAGTTACAGAAAGGATATAATGTGACAATGTTCGGTAGATAGTAAACTCGGACGAGGGTAACTAGTAACAATGTAATTCACAAAATATCGAGGCACGGTATACGACTACACGTATATTACAGACATGTTATTATGAAGAATCATACTTATGATTTTACGTCTATGAATATATCCAAAAAGGCAATGAAACAGTACATTTGGAGAACACATTAATAAGAAACACTGCACAATTAGGATACGGTGGTATAATTCAGTATAATAGTATGTTTGAATACTTGTGAATAGCATAGCTAATAGCTAATTGACAGAATGTATCATCATGTTTGTTATGACATTTATTTGATTAACTGTGGTATGCTCGCATTAGGTTAATTGCACCAAGGTAGCATACATGTTTAGTTGTTAATTGAAAAAAGGAATCATGAGTAGTTTGCTTCTTTCCTGCTTATTGTTGATTGTCTATCCTGGTTCGTATGTATATGTCATGTGTTTGTATTCAATATTGTTTTAGACAATCAGTCAATTAAGCAATTGTGTTAGATACATAGCAGGTCATATAGAATTGTACTGACTTAATGAGTAGTACTTATTCGTTTACAAGGTGTGTGTAAAATATAGATAATTAAGCTGTGTTTCATTTTACAGTGTGGTGTCAGAAACAATATATAATGTATATACATATTCACACCCAAGCACATGTTGGCCTACATACGCATGCACACAAAGCATATACTTCAAAACATACCTTTTGAACTGTTTTGCTAGAAAAACTGATAACAGAAGGAAAAACCTTGTAAACTTCAAGCAAAATTAGTACTACATAATTATTAT
>OZ024854.1:49868566-49876066 GCA_964017155.1 Oasisia sp. SBJ-2009
CGTTGATGCAGATTGTCTTTGTGGTTAAATCACGCAAACTAATTAAATATGTACATGTTATATAATACAAATCAATGAGTGGAGGTTACGCCAAATCCGGTCTCACATGCGTATGCGAGCAGCGGATTGCATCGAGAGACGAACTGTGCGCTAGACCATATCAACGTTTATCGCTTGTTGGTTTATGTGCTATCATATTGGCCCATGCATAAGGTTTGTATTATGCGGAAACACTGCCTCATTGACTGTCATATTGATATAAAAAGCAAATTGCAATGAGGTTACAAACGCGGTTCCAATATCCGCTAACATTGGCATTGTTCGGGTTTGTATTGAATGCACACGGTGTAATCACATGTTGACGAATGCACCGTGCGCTATATAGAACACGGGACGTAGAGCGCGGTATTTAAAACAATGCATATCAAATAAGCCGACGGATGATTTGATACGACAGTCGTGTGCCTCTGATTTTCATTATACTGATCATTTCCTTATCACGTAGTTCATCGCTAATACGCAGCGGGGGACATACGCGCCAGAAGACAATAGGAACTAATGTTATGTTCAACGCCGTAGTGTAATACGACGGACCAGCAATCTACCAGGCGCAGGCCGATGCACAGTGCTGTGTCATTGGCTTGTGTTCCAGCGTGTCAATCTGTCCTTAGATACAATTCATATACAAATACCTCGTCGTGGCAGCGATGGTTTCCAAAGAGATATTGATTAGCATAGCATAGAAATGTAAATTATTAACGCAATTATCGATTTATATTGTATGTATATAACATTGTATGTATGTAGGAATGTATGTATGTATGTATGTATGTATGTATGTATATATATATATATATATATATATATATACATACATATATATATATGTGTGTATATATATATAAATATATATATATATATGTATATATATATATATATGCTTTTATATGTATGTATGTAGTATGTACATATATATATATATATACATATATATACACATACACACACACACATATATATATATATGCATTCATGGCATGGATGCACACGTGCATACATACATACATACATACATATACATACATAACTTACATATAAACATACATACATATATAAACGTACACACATATATTCTGTGAGTGTACGTTTATATATATATATATTATATATATATATGTATGTATGTATGTATACATGTAAGTGAATATATGCATGTATGTATGCACGTGTGCATCCATGCATGCATGCTTACATGCTTACATTGTCTACATGTGGATGTATATAAGTGTATGTTTATGTGTGTAAGTATATATATATATATATATATATATATATACATATATATATATATATATATATATACATTGTGTACATGTATGTGTGTTGGTACAGGTGTGTGTATGTATGGTTGCATTTTGCGTCTACGTCGTAGACTAGACTATTATAAGCTTCGCAGTTCGGCGACTGGCCACCTGGGAAGAGTAGAAACACACGACGTCAGGTCTTCATCAAGGTTATTAAAGAAAACATGTGTAATATCGTTAACAGTGGTTGCGTGTGGCTACTTTATCTAACTGTAGACGTTGACGTGTCTCTCCTTCCCCGCAGCACGAGTGGGCACCGACCGGCTACCGACGTAGTCTCGTCAACTACCCGGAGTTCATCGACGCCAAGTCGGGCGACATCATCGTGTCTGAGCGCGACAGTCACCGCCTGCAGATCTTCAGCTGCGTGGGCGAGGAGACACGCTTCGAGCCGTTCGGTCGCCGGGGCAGCGGCAAGAACGAGTTCCTGTTTCCCGGAGGCGTCGTCACGACCCCCATCCCCGGGGCCAACGTGATCGTCGCCGACACCGGCAACCGACGGGTCGTCTACCTCGGCACGCTCAGCGACCAGCACGGCCACGGCTTCTTCGAGCAGCACCTCGAGTTCGGCAACCAGGTAGGGCCTCTCTCGCAGACTCCGGAGATCGGCAGCCAGATAGGTTCTCTTGCTAGACCAGAGAGATCGGCAACCAGGTGTGTTCTCTTAACTAGGCTACGGAGGTCGGCAGCCAGATAGGTTCTCTTTCTAAACCATAGAGATCGGCAATCAGGTATGTTCTCTTATCTAGTCTGCGGAGGTCGATAGCCAGATAGGCTATCTTGCTAGAGTCGTGCATCTGTTATGGGCAGTTGGAATGTCACTCGTCTTCTATGCGGCATACACAAACTGGTTTGGAAAACTAATTAGATTTTATTGTCAATTTCGGCAACCAGGTATGTTGAAGTAAGTTCTCTTGGTAGACTAGTGGGTTTGGTATGGGTGAGCAGGATAATCAATAAAGGATAGGGGTCTCACCAGAGGTCAGGGCGACCAACTGAAACCGGCATGGAGACACAGTTAGGGTTTCTTTCTAGACTCTCAAATTCGGCAGCCAGGTGGGTTTTCTTTCCTGTTCATTCGAGTAATTACGGAATAATTTTGTTATCTTAACAGGTTCTTGTGTTTGGCAAATTAACAAATTGATAGGTTCTGATTCCTAGCTTCTCGAATACGTAGGCATAATCGGAATCAAGTCTCAGCCGTCTCTTCTATCAACATGTACTTATACCTGGTACTAGTTTGAACAATATAGATTGATGAAATCTTAATGAGAACGACAGAGCTAAACCCGTCATGCTGTCTATCATTTCGTGGTGGCAGTGGGGATTGTGTCTAAATCACGTGGTGTACGAGGTGAACTCACGACTGTTTTACTAGATGACATCGGCGTCTCGTCTGGAGTCTAGACTTTGGTCATCGACTTATATTACACGCATATTACATTTCATTTACCACATAAAGTGCATACACAGGCGATAATATATGCATAAACATGAACACACTGACTGACTCGTCATTCTGGTCTACACGGTGTAAGTATCCACCAACGTATTGGTAAAAAGGCTATTTGAAAAAACTACCAAATCCTCAAAAACAAGGAACCAGTTGACCAAGTTCCCGCGTTGGTCTAACAATAGTACCGAACTTTGCCAGGCACGAAACAACAGCCGTAAGCATATCAATATCATACATAACATATTATCTAACCACGTAAGAACTGTTCAGCCAGAGTTCACTGTGACCAAACATGTTCGTCGTTCGTCGACCAGGTGTTCAGCAAGCCGATGGGCATCGCGTACGACTTCAAGCGGCCGGGAGTGATCGTCGTCGACGAGGTGGCCCGGCGCGTGACGATGCACGACATCAAGGACGGCCGCTGCTTCGGCGAGTTCCGGCCGCACGCCTCGCTCCCCTTCCTCAAGCCCATCGACATCGCCATGGACGAGCACGGCCGCTGCTACGTGACGGACGCGCACAACCACTGCGTGATGCTGTTCGACCGCAACGGCGACTTCATCGGCCGCTTCGGCGAGTACGGCACGTTCGAGGGCAGCTTCCGGCAACCGCACGGCGTGTGCATCGACCGACGCGCCAACGTCGTCGTCGCCGACCACGACAACAACCGCGTACAGATGTTCACGCCCGACGGCCAGTTCCAGCGCCTCGTCACCAGCGACGTGTACGGACCGAAGGCTGTCGACGTGAACGTGCACGAGAATCTCGTCGTGTCCACGTCGGAGCCGTACAATTTCCTGAAAATCATGAAGTACAAGTAAGACCTGACGACACGCGCTCGGACACCGCGCCGCCCACCGAGCAGACGAACTCATGTCTGTCTGTGGTGGTATTCGTCAAATACGTTAGGTTCTTTTGTGTTTTTCTCGGTGATGGAGCTGCGTTGTCGTACCTCCAAATATGCCAAGTGGTGGCAGTATGTAAATTGTGGATGGCTTTTATTCTGTCAAATTGACGCATTTTAAAAATATAGATATGGCCTTGAATTAATGTTCAGCCTGTTAGACGGTAATGGATCATTCAGGCGTGTCAATGCGATCCCCAACTGACCAGCTAGGCCCTAAATGAAAAATGGCAAACAAAGCGCCTGTTTCAAGAAACATTAGTAGAAATGTTCTCGGTCGTAAATTGTTCCTCGACGTCGTTGTAAATCATAATGTAGCATGAATGTCAGTTATGTATTTTGTTATTCCGAAGGTACGTTTGCTTCGTTAAAGACGCATACACGTATTGTAGGGTACTTCATGAAGATGGCCAGTTCACCATCGGAAGTAAGATTTCATGCGTCGGTTGTTCAGTTTTTCGGATAGGTTACTGTATTCAGAGGACGCTGTTTTACATAGCGATGTCTATTTTCTTCAGAGAAGACAGCGGTTGTATTGTTGTTGCTATTGTTGTTTGCTTATTGTTGTGCTGTTTTGTACTACGCATGACATATGATTTGATATAGTTGTGCTAACGGGTCACCCATCGCATGGCAACACGTATGAAGTGATTATAAATACATTTCGTATCCCCATTATAAATGTGTCTCGCCTGTTAGTCAGTAGGTTATTATGTAAAACTGGTAAGTTGGTGTAAATCAGAAAAAAGAAGACTAGTTGAAAGCCGTGTATCTAGACCGACCAAGAAATCCCAGAGATGTCGAAGTGAAACATAGACAAACTTATGATACCCATATTTTGACCAGAATCTGGGCAAAACATCCGGAGGATGTAATCAATCAGTTATGTATATACGAGGCATAAAAACACTTTAAGTTTGACTTATATTGAAACAGTTCACTCAGTGAAATAAAGCGGTAGTATTATTGAACTCCTTGTTGCTTCCAGACATTCTCACCACCAGTCTACGTGTGTCGATGCTGCTAGAATTACAATCAAACAGTGGACATCAAAATTGTACTGTCATTATATTACACACACGACCTGACTAGCACGCACGACCTGCTTCTAGAGAACTCGTACAATTGCACGTGCTGGTATTATTATAACGACTGTCCCAAAGACCACACAATTTGCAACAACACTCTAGGAACAGAACAAAACAGAACTCGCCGAATAAAAGAACCCGGACGATAGACTGCTAAAAAATAACCGACGCTAACATATTGCTGCACCGCCAATTTTCGGTGCCCGAGTTTAGTTTATTGGTTGTACAAGTCACTAAACCGCCAGCCGAGGTCCATTTCTGGTTCATTTATATGGCCCAGACGAATGACACCAAATCTCAGCCAACGTTGTTCCGACGTAAACGTCTCCAAAATTGGCCTCTTGGGCTAGAGTTCGGTTAGGCCTGTGAATCCAACAAATAAGCGTCATTGAACCACCAACAAAAGGTGTCGTCCTACCTTTAATTAAGTCGACAGTAACGGCGGCAGTCAATCCGCTTTGTCGGTCAATGCATTAATTGAATCACAACAATACAGAAGTCGGCTCCTATTCGGCGCTAAGCGTCAGATAAGTCGTTCATTGCCTGCTCTAGTTAAAGCGGCCTAGCGCTGATAACTACCTAAGGTATGCTGTAATGTTACATGGTGAACACAGGAGATCTCTGTATGAATAATATATTGCAAATAGCGTGCGTTGCGCGAATATATATATATATTATATATATATATATATATATATATATATATATATATATATATATATATATATATTCTTTCTTTGGTTTTCCGATAGATAATATGATTTAGTTCGTAAGCCTAAAATAAGTATTTTTGATTGGCGTCTGTCTGATAATCATATTTGTTTTAATAGTTTTGGTGATGTTTATTACAACAATGCCACCAGCAGAACTGTTTTTGTGTGAAAAACTTAAACGGAAAGATTCTGATACTATACGAATGCTACTGACCCTGTTATATATGAAAACAATTAATAGATATGTTATTTGATACACGTTATATGGAGAAACAAATTCACACTTTATATACATTAAATTTGAATTGATAACCTAGAAGCATCAAGCATCTCTCTTAACAGACACCTACCTTGCTTGGTCTATATGCAGTTCAACTATTCAATCTCAATATCAACTTTATTCTATTCCATTCGATAACATTTAATATGCGTGATGTTATGCATAGTATCGATTACTCAGGCTCCTCCGAGAGGTGGCAGCACGTTTTTTCTCCCCACATCCGCCTGGAGAATTACCGCTCTGCCAATGTTGCCGCCAGGAGGGCCCTATCCCAGAATAGGGTAGAGATTCTGATTGGCTCTCTGGCCAACTACGAAACAAATAAATAATTACTTTTACAATATAATGCCATTAAAACTGTTCAACATTCAACTTATATTCACACAAAAAATAAACAGAAAATAAATTTGCAGTTATTTATGACGCAGGAATTATGGCAGTATTAGCCCTGGTTACCCAGGCTCCGCGATGTGGCCAGGGGCGTCGATCCGGTTTTAAAAGTGGGGGCGACGGAGGACCAATTTATATACACATATATTTAAATAACTATCACGGATTATGGCGCATGGATGGATTATGGAGCAAAATATGCCTCAAAACTTGTTTGCCTCGTGTTCATTTGCGATAAATAACTTTGCTGAACTTCATATCGCGAGTTTATTGTCTAGCTAGTCCTATGTAGCGGCTTTTAAGAGAGAGAGGAGTGTTGAGTCAGGCTATATGCCTCGCAATTTTCCTGAACTGAAAAGTGGGGGGGGACAATTCCTATGCTGTCCCCCCACCCTGAAAAGTGGGGGGACGCGTCCCCCCCCGTCCCCCACCGATCGACGCCCGTGGATGTGGCAGCACCTTTTAGCCTGTCATACGGTTAACATTCAGAATCCAGCTATGTCACCAGACTATCTTCTCGGCGAAGTTAGGCAGCCGTGCGAGAGTCGGGTTCAAGGGCACTGAGCGCAGGTGATGTAAACGTGTTGTCAGATTATAAGGAAACTGTACATTAAAACGTTTAAAACTTTTACACAGTCACTGCGATCATGTCACTGACATGCTCACCAAATTCGTCAAAGTCACATATCTTTGGCTCTATTAGAATGCAAGCATGTGCGTTGCCCGTTAATATTGACCAAATTTAGCACCTTTTTCTGCATCCACAGGATCATGTAAACAATTGCTAAAAATCACTACGCTCACTCCACCCTGCATAACATGCGTCATTACACAGCAGATACATCATAGCACTGTATCTACTAGTATGCTTGCTCTATTGTACCAATTTACCATCAAAATAATTTTCCACAATTTTGAATAACACAATTCTTGTGGTACTACATTCGTATCGGGCAGACCAGGAAGTCTAACTGAGGTCTGACCCCTCAATAACTTGTTTTAGGTTCCACTTGTTCCACAGTGTGGCGCCACTGTGCGTGAGCCACGGTAGTACTAGGTCACTAAATAAGTGCACGTTTTCAGTTTATCGAATCAACATTGATATAAGCCACATTGCAAAATTGAATTGTCCACGTTAATAAGGTCAACATACCGCAATTGAAAAAATACAAGTCACAAAAATGCACTAAGAACCACCCAAATGGTTCCGGCATCATCGCGTATAACTGGGAAATAAATTGTTTCTGTGGTGCCATCTGTGTAGTGTGTGAGACGGGTTACTGCACATTAAAGCCGAAACAATTT
>OZ024854.1:49892593-49927593 GCA_964017155.1 Oasisia sp. SBJ-2009
CCGATCCCCGCTCCCACTGCCACTGCCACTGCCACTGCCACTGCCACTGCCACTGCCACTGCCACTGCCACTGCCACTGCCACTGCCACTGCCACTGCCACTGCCACTGCCACTGCCACTGCCACTGCCACTGCCACTGCCACTGCCACTCCCATCACACCCCTCTCTACCCATTATAAAGACTGTCACAGCGGATTGTTGCTGAAGCTTCGGCTCAACCCCGTATATTAATTTCGTTCCGACGCCAGTGAAATATATTAATGCGTCCCACGTACAGGTTCGGAACATTTCCGACAACGAAGACGACGTCAGGGCTACGTTCTGTGCAACGGTCACCATTTGCGTGAACGTTCCCATCAACCTGTGCCTAATAGTAATATTCAATTCGCAAGGTGTCGCCACCTTCGTGTTAACCAATACAATAATCCGTTCGATGTCGCCACCGGCGCGCTCCATTGTTTTACCGTTGCTAACGCACAAGCGGATTATTACGCGCGCTGCCTGTATTATATTGATGCCCGTAGGCACGAAATCATTGAAACGACACCTTGTCTCGCCGTATAGCTTGCCGCCGGGCATTGTCCGAGGAATTGCTAGGAGATTTATGCCTTGGTTACCGCAAACCGCAACCCCAGGCCTAGACCGTAGACGTATCTCGCTCATCGCACGCCAGGACCATGCACGCGTGCAAGAACTATCATAGCGGGTTTCAACGGTGACCACTGTCAGTGAATGTCGGCCCTAGAAACAAACTGATAACGTAGCCAGTTTTGCCTGCTGTCGACACTGTAGTCTCTCGTCAAGTCTCCGGGACGCCGCCATGGACCACAGCGGCTACGACAAGAGGTTGATCCGGCCACAGCGGGACTATGGTAACCCGTACACGGCGATGCTCTACCCCACCAACCGCACTATCTTCCAGGTACGCTCCGTTGCACGCTAATGTTAGTTTATCGTTAAAAAAGAGGGTGTCTTCTCCTTGCCTTGGTTTTAATTCTTATGACCATAATCTGTTAGAAGAATATTGTCCGTCACATTGTGTTTAGCCTACGTTTTAAGTTTTTGATAGTTTTCACCGTGTTCATGCAATGGTAAACAAAATATCCAGTTTAAAAGAATCCTTAATTGACATTGACAAAGCGAGCGAAGTCGACCGTTCTACTCTTTGATTGGCAGCGTTGCCACTTCCCAGCCCCCATTATAAAAGACAACGATGGTTGATTCCGGGTGGAGTAAGAGATGTCTTTGTCACAAGTCAACACGGAAACATTCTGCCACGCGGTGTTTGCGTTGTAGCGTGTTTGAACAGTGACAACGATCGAGGTTACAGAAGACGCCAGGTTCGCCGTCAGCAGTTAAACATATGTTTCAGTGCTGTTCGGCACTGAAATGCATCTGCATCTGGCATTTGCCCAGAACGGCACTTGCCTAGAAAACCATTGTGGTGCGGCGTGCGAACACGTACGGATGCACTCTATCTTCCAGTAGTGAGTGTACGGCGACTATCGCTGCTTTATTTCCTTCTTTTCTATTTTCTCTTTCTATCTTTCTTTCTTTTTGACTCCCAAGATTCATCCCGCTTACGATAATTACACTATTCTTCAATTACACTATGTGCCTTTTCTGTAGTTCTACTTTGATATGCTCATTCTACGTTGTCGTTATTACTATGCGTTAAGACACTTGTTCTTGCTGTTTCGAGCCTTAGACAAGTTCGTCCACTCTGGCTTGCTCCAGTCCAGTTGTATTGAGAAGCACACGGCCACATACATATCTGCGTATTAGTCTTCGTGCATTGATTACAGCGTCGCTGAATACTTCCCATATAAATCGAGACGGCGTTCGATTGAACACGTTTGCCAGGCGTTAAACGCTGTGAGAAGTCCTGAGAGACGAATGCCGCGCTGAATAAGAACTCACCGTTAGTTTATTGTTTGTGTTGTTTATCCGATCCGCTTGAGACGGGCTGGTTGTAGGACGGTCAGATATTGACCGAGCAAACACGGCTTATCAGATTACCGTGATTGTGTAAACACGTATAAAGGTATGCGGCCGCAGACACATCGCATTAACGACTCCCAGAGCATGCCTGGATATAAGCAGTTGTTTCATAGGTCTCGTGAGCAACACGTTGATGCAGATTGTCTTTGTGGTTAAATCACGCAAACTAATTAAATATGTACATGTTATATAATACAAATCAATGAGTGGAGGTTACGCCAAATCCGGTCTCACATGCGTATGCGAGCAGCGGATTGCATCGAGAGAAGAACTGTGCGCTAGACCATATCAACGTTTATCGCTTGTTGGTTTATGTGCTATCATATTGGCCCATGCATAAGGTTTGTATTATGCGGAAACACTGCCTCATTGACTGTCATATTGATATAAAAAGCAAATTGCAATGAGGTTACAAACGCGGTTCCAATATCCGCTAACATTGGCATTGTTCGGGTTTGTATTGAATGCACACGGTGTAATCACATGTTGACGAATGCACCGTGCGCTATATAGAACACGGGACGTAGAGCGCGGTATTTAAAACAATGCATATCAAATAAGCCGACGGATGATTTGATACGACAGTCGTGTGCCTCTGATTTTCATTATACTGATCATTTCCTTATCACGTAGTTCATCGCTAATACGCAGCGGGGGACATACGCGCCAGAAGACAATAGGAACTAATGTTATGTTCAACGCCGTAGTGTAATACGACGGACCAGCAATCTACCAGGCGCAGGCCGATGCACAGTGCTGTGTCATTGGCTTGTGTTCCAGCGTGTCAATCTGTCCTTAGATACAATTCATATACAAATACCTCGTCGTGGCAGCGATGGTTTCCAAAGAGATATTGATTAGCATAGCATAGAAATGTAAATTATTAACGCAATTATCGATTTATATTGTATGTATATAACATTGTATGTATGTAGGAATGTATGTATGTATGTATGTATGTATATATATATATATATATACATATATATATATATATATATATATATGTATGTATATGTATGTATGCTTACATTGTCTACATGTGGATGTATATAAGTGTATGTTTATGTGTGTAAGTATATATATATATATATATATATATATATATATGTGTGTATATATATAAATATATGCTTTTATATGTATGTATGTAGTATGTACATATATATATATATATATACATATATATACACATACACACACACATATATATATATATATATATATGCATTCATGGCATGGATGCACACGTGCATACATACATACATATACATACATAACTTACATATAAACATACATACATATATAAACGTACACACATATATTCTGTGAGTGTACGTTTATATATATATTATATATATATATATATATGTATGTATGTATGTATGTATGTATACATGTAAGTGAATATATGCATGTATGTATGCACGTGTGCATCCATTCATGCATGCTTACATTGTCTACATGTGGATGTATATAAGTGTATGTTTATGTGTGTAAGTATATATATATATATATATATATATATATATATATGTACATATATATATATATATATATATATATATATATATATATATATACATTGTGTACATGTATGTGTGTTGGTACAGGTGTGTGTATGTATGGTTGCATTTTGCGTCTACGTCGTAGACTAGACTATTATGAGCTTCGCAGTTCGGCGACTGGCCACCTGGGAAGAGTAGAAACACACGACGTCAGGTCTTCATCAAGGTTATTAAAGAAAACATGTGTAATATCGTTAACAGTGGTTGCATGTGGCTACTTTATCTAACTGTAGACGTTGACGTGTCTCTCCTTCCCCGCAGCACGAGTGGGCACCGACCGGCTACCGACGTAGTCTCGTCAACTACCCGGAGTTCATCGACGCCAAGTCGGGCGACATCATCGTGTCTGAGCGCGACAGTCACCGCCTGCAGATCTTCAGCTGCGTGGGCGAGGAGACACGCTTCGAGCCGTTCGGTCGCCGGGGCAGCGGCAAGAACGAGTTCCTGTTTCCCGGAGGCGTCGTCACGACCCCCATCCCCGGGGCCAACGTGATCGTCGCCGACACCGGCAACCGACGGGTCGTCTACCTCGGCACGCTCAGCGACCAGCACGGCCACGGCTTCTTCGAGCAGCACCTCGAGTTCGGCAACCAGGTAGGGCCTCTCTCGCAGACTCCGGAGATCGGCAGCCAGATAGGTTCTCTTGCTAGACCATAGAGATCGGCAACCAGGTGTGTTCTCTTAACTAGGCTACGGAGGTCGGCAGCCAGATAGGTTCTCTTTCTAAACCATAGAGATCGGCAATCAGGTATGTTCTCTTATCTTGTCTGCGGAGGTCGATAGCCAGATAGGCTATCTTGCTAGAGTCGTGCATCTGTTATGGGCAGTTGGAATGTCACTCGTCTTCTATGCGGCATACACAAACTGGTTTGGAAAACTATTTAGATTTTATTGTCAATTTCGGCAACCAGGTATGTTGAAGTAAGTTCTCTTGGTAGACTAGTGGGTTTGGTATGGGTGAGCAGGATAATCAATAAAGGATAGGGGTCTCACCAGAGGTCAGGGCGACCAACTGAAACATGGAGACACAGTTAGGGTTTCTTTCTAGACTCTCAAATTCGGCAGCCAGGTGGGTTTTCTTTCCTGTTCATTCGAGTAATTACGGAATAATTTTGTTATCTTAACAGGTTCTTGTGTTTGGCAAATTAACAAATTGATAGGTTCTGATTCCTAGCTTCTCGAATACGTAGGCATAATCGGAATCAAGTCTCAGCCGTCTCTTCTATCAACATGTACTTATACCTGGTACTAGTTTGAACAATATAGATTGATGAAATCTTAATGAGAACGACAGAGCTAAACCCGTCATGCTGTCTATCATTTCGTGGTGGCAGTGGGGATTGTGTCTAAATCACGTGGTGTACGAGGTGAACTCACGACTGTTTTACTAGATGACATCGGCGTCTCGTCTGGAGTCTAGACTTTGGTCATCGACTTATATTACACGCATATTACATTTCATTTACCACATAAAGTGCATACACAGGCGATAATATATGCATAAACATGAACACACTGACTGACTCGTCATTCTGGTCTACACGGTGTAAGTATCCACCAACGTATTGGTAAAAAGGCTATTTGAAAAAACTACCAAATCCTCGAAAACATGGAACCAGTTGACCAAGTTCCCGCGTTGGTCTAACAATAGTAACGAACTTTGCCAGGCACGAAACAACAGCCGTAAGCATATCAATATCATACATAACATATTATCTAACCACGTAAGAACTGTTCAGCCAGAGTTCACTGTGACCAAACATGTTCGTCGTTCGTCGACCAGGTGTTCAGCAAGCCGATGGGCATCGCGTACGACTTCAAGCGGCCGGGAGTGATCGTCGTCGACGAGGTGGCCCGGCGTGTGACGATGCACGACATCAAGGACGGCCGCTGCTTCGGCGAGTTCCGGCCGCACGCCTCGCTCCCCTTCCTCAAGCCCATCGACATCGCCATGGACGAGCACGGCCGCTGCTACGTGACGGACGCGCACAACCACTGCGTGATGCTGTTCGACCGCAACGGCGACTTCATCGGCCGCTTCGGCGAGTACGGCACGTTCGAGGGCAGCTTCCGGCAACCGCACGGCGTGTGCATCGACCGACGCGCCAACGTCGTCGTCGCCGACCACGACAACAACCGCGTACAGATGTTCACGCCCGACGGCCAGTTCCAGCGCCTCGTCACCAGCGACGTGTACGGACCGAAGGCTGTCGACGTGAACGTGCACGAGAATCTCGTCGTGTCCACGTCGGAGCCGTACAATTTCCTGAAAATCATGAAGTACAAGTGAGACCTGACGACACGCGCTCGGACACCGCGCCGCCCACCGAGCAGACGAACTCATGTCTGTCTGTGGTGGTATTCGTCAAATACGTTAGGTTCTTTTGTGTTTTTCTCGGTGATGGAGCTGCGTTGTCGTACCTCCAAATATGCCAAGTGGTGGCAGTATGTAAATTGTGGATGGCTTTTATTCTGTCAAATTGACGCATTTTAAAAATATAGATATGGCCTTGAATTAATGTTCAGCCTGTTAGACGGTAATGGATCATTCAGGCGTGTCAATGCGATCCCCAACTGACCAGCTAGGCCCTAAATGAAAAATGGCAAACAAAGCGCCTATTTCAAGAAACATTAGTAGAAATGTTCTCGGTCGTAAATTGTTCCTCGACGTCGTTGTAAATCACAATGTAGCATGAATGTCAGTTATGTATTTTGTTATTCCGAAGGTACGTTTGCTTCGTTAAAGACGCATACACGTATTGTAGGGTACTTCATGAAGATGGCCAGTTCACCATCGGAAGTAAGATTTCATGCGTCGGTTGTTCAGTTTTTCGGATAGGTTACTGTATTCAGAGGACGCTGTTTTACATAGCGATGTCTATTTTCTTCAGAGAAGACAGCGGTTGTATTGTTGTTGCTATTGTTGTTTGCTTATTGTTGTGCTGTTTTGTACTACGCATGACATATGATTTGATATAGTTGTGCTAACGGGTCACCCATCGCATGGCAACACGTATGAAGTGATTATAAATACATTTCGTATCCCCATTATAAATGTGTCTCGCCTGTTAGTCAGTAGGTTATTATGTAAAACTGGTAAGTTGGTGTAAATCAGAAAAAAGAAGACTAGTTGAAAGCCGTGTATCTAGACCGACCAAGAAATCCCAGAGATGTCGAAGTGAAACATAGACAAACTTATGATACCCATATTTTGACCAGAATCTGGGCAAAACATCCGGAGGATGTAATCAATCAGTTATGTATATACGAGGCATAAAAACACTTTAAGTTTGACTTATATTGAAACAGTTCACTCAGTGAAATAAAGCGGTAGTATTATTGAACTCCTTGTTGCTTCCAGACATTCTCACCACCAGTCTACGTGTGTCGATGCTGCTAGAATTACAATCAAACAGTGGACATCAAAATTGTACTGTCATTATATTACACACACGACCTGACTAGCACGCACGACCTGCTTCTAGAGAACTCGTACAATTGCACGTGCTGGTATTATTATAACGACTGTCCCAAAGACCACACAATTTGCAACAACACTCTAGGAACAGAACAAAACAGAACTCGCCGAATAAAAGAACCCGGACGATAGACTGCTAAAAAATAACCGACGCTAACATATTGCTGCACCGCCAATTTTCGGTGCCCGAGTTTAGTTTATTGGTTGTACAAGTCACTAAACCGCCAGCCGAGGTCCATTTCTGGTTCATTTATATGGCCCAGACGAATGACACCAAATCTCAGCCAACGTTGTTCCGACGTAAACGTCTCCAAAATTGGCCTCTTGGGCTAGAGTTCGGTTAGGCCTGTGAATCCAACAAATAAGCGTCATTGAACCACCAACAAAAGGTGTCGTCCTACCTTTAATTAAGTCGACAGTAACGGCGGCAGTCAATCCGCTTTGTCGGTCAATGCATTAATTGAATCACAACAATACAGAAGTCGGCTCCTATTCGGCGCTAAGCGTCAGATAAGTCGTTCATTGCCTGCTCTAGTTAAAGCGGCCTAGCGCTGATAACTACCTAAGGTATGCTGTAATGTTACATGGTGAACACAGGAGATCTCTGTATGAATAATATATTGCAAATAGCGTGCGTTGCGCGAATATATATATATTATATTATATATATATATATATATATATATATATATATATATTCTTTCTTTGGTTTTCCGATAGATAATATGATTTAGTTCGTAAGCCTAAAATAAGTATTTTTGATTGGCGTCTGTCTGATAATCATATTTGTTTTAATACTTTTGGTGATGTTTATTACAACAATGCCACCAGCAGAACTGTTTTTGTGTGAAAAACTTAAACGGAAAGATTCTGATACTATACGAATGCTCATCATGCTGTCGGTCGCGAAGCGACAAAGACTGCTTCCATCACTTGACTGTTGCTCTCCATTTATCTCTCTGCTGTGAGAGTGATGTCCAGGAGTCGATCTTTATGTCTCTCAGCTTCAGGTTTCTCTTGATGGTATCCTTGAACCGGAGACGAGGGCGCCCTCTCTTTCTCTGACCAGAAGACAGTTGGGAGTAGAGAACCTGCTTTGGTAGCCTGTCTGGTGACATCCTCATGAGGTGTCCAGTCCACCGGAGATTCTTTCTGATCAGAAGATCTTCCATAGATGGTAGCCCTGTCCGTTCGAGTATTTCCTTGTTTGTCACTTTGTCCATCCAGGTTATCCTCATGATCGATCGCAGATGTCGCATCATGAAGGCATGCAGCTTTTTCACCTGTCGTCTGTACACTGTCCAGGCCTCGGCTCCGTATAGGAGGGTGGACAGCACGATTGCACGGTATATCTTGCCTTTAACCCGCATGGACACATGGTGGTTGTTCCAGAGTCTCTGGCGTAGTCGGCCAAAAGATGCACTAGCCTTGGCCATCCTCCTCTGTATTTCATCGTCAATACATCCATCACTTGATATAGTGCTTCCGAGGTAGGTGAATTCCAGAACAGAGTTCAGCTTGTTTCCATCAACCATGATATCCTCCTCTCGGGTTCTTGTAGAGTTGGGTTGGTACAGCACCTCGGTCTTCTTGATGTTAATCTTCAGGCCAAACTTCTTTGACGCATTGGAGAAAGCATCCACTATATTCTGCATCTCTTCAGCAGAGTGTGCAACCAGTGCACTGTCATCTGCGAATAGCAGCTCTCTCATCAGTATCCGAGTAGTCTTGGTCTTCGCTCTGAAGTGTGCGACGTTGAATAGGTCAGCGCTCTGTCTGGACTGTATGTAGACGCCATCCCCCATGTCTCGGAAAGCATCATCGAGCATTGCTGATAGGAAGATGGAGAACAGCGTGGGGGCCAGTACACATCCTTGCTTGACCCCATTTGTGACACTGAACGATTCCGAGACTTCCCCTCCAACACTAACATTCGCCATCATTCCGGTATGTAGTGCCTCGATCATTGTTGTGAACTTCTCTGGGCATCCATATTTTCTCAGTAGCTGCCATAGCCCGGTCCTCCCAACTGTATCGAACGCCTTACTGAAGTCGACAAATACCATGTACAGTGGTCGGTCCTGCTCAATGCACTTTTCTTGTAGTTGTCGGAGACAAAATATCATATCCACGGTGCTCCGGTTACCTCTGAAGCCACATTGAGTCTCTGGAACTACCTCTGGTGTTATGTGGGTAGATAGTCTGTTGAGTAGGATCCTGGCGAAGATCTTGCCTGCTTACGAATGCTACTGACCCTGTATATGTATAGCCCTGGTTACCCAGGCTCCGTGATGTGGCCAGGGGCGTCGATCCGGTTTTAAAAGTGGGGGCGACGGAGGACCAATTTATATACACATATATTTAAATAACTATCACGGATTATGGCGCATGGATGGATTATGGAGCAAAACATGCCTCAAAACTTGTTTGCCTCGTGTTCATTTGCGATAAATAACTTTGCTGAACTTCATATCGCGAGTTTATTGTCTAGCTAGTCCTATGTAGCGGCTTTTAAGAGAGAGAGGAGTGTTGAGTCAGGCTATATGCCTCGCAATTTTCCTGAACTGAAAAGTGGGGGGGACAATTCCTATGCTGTCCGCCCACCCTGAAAAGTGGGGGGGGGGGGGGGGGACGCGTCCCCCCCCCGTCCCCCACCGATCGACGCCCGTGGATGTGGCAGCACCTTTTAGCCTGTCATACGGTTAACATTCAGAATCCAGCTATGTCACCAGACTATCTTCTCGGCGAAGTTAGGCAGCCGTGCGAGAGTCGGGTTCAGAGTCGGGTTCACTGAGCGCAGGTGATGTAAACGTGTTGTCAAGATTATAAGGAAACTGTACATTAAAACGTTTAAAACTTTTACACAGTCACTGCGATCATGTCACTGACATGCTCACCAAATTCGTCAAAGTCACATATCTTTGGCTCTATTAGAATGCAAGCATGTGCGTTGCCCGTTAATATTGACCAAATTTAGCACCTTTTTCTGCATCCACAGGATCATGTAAACAATTGCTAAAAATCACTACGCTCACTCCACCCTGCATAACATGCGTCATTACACAGCAGATACATCATAGCACTGTATCTACTAGTATGCTTGCTCTATTGTACCAATTTACCATCAAAATAATTTTCCACAATTTTGAATAACACAATTCTTGTGGTACTACATTCGTATCGGGCAGACCAGGAAGTCTAACTGAGGTCTGACCCCTCAATAACTTGTTTTAGGTTCCACTTGTTCCACAGTGTGGCGCCACTGTGCGTGAGCCACGGTAGTACTAGGTCACTAAATAAGTGCACGTTTTCAGTTTATCGAATCAACATTGACATAAGCCACATTGCAAAATTGAATTGTCCACGTTAATAAGGTCAACATACCGCAATTGAAAAAATACAAGTCACACAAATACACTAAGAACCACCCAAATGGTTCCGGCATCATCGCGTATAACTGGGAAATAAATTGTTTCTGTGGTGCCATCTGTGTAGTGTGTGAGACGGGTTACTGCACATTTAAGCCGAAACAATTTTCGGTGGAAAACAAAGTTTTGCGTCAGCCGCGTTTTGGTGCTAGGGGTTTTCTTAATTTCCAAATGTATGGATAGGTCCCATACTTATGCGTGAATCTCGTTGGATATTTACCTATCCAGTACAACTCGGTTTGCCTAGCCCTAGGTGACAATAACAAGCGGAGCCTCTTTTAAAGGTGAAATGAACATGCTAGATTAAAGCCTGTGGTTAATAGAATATATATAGCATAATATAACCGTGTAGTATGAATACTTGAAAACAAATATATTTTATAAAATCATGCAAATAAGAATACTTCCTCACACACCGCCTATGAAATTTTGCCTTCGGGTGTTTCCGTGAGTGTGACGTC
The DNA here is from genome assembly GCA_964017155.1 of Oasisia sp. SBJ-2009. Classification (NCBI taxonomy): domain Eukaryota; kingdom Metazoa; phylum Annelida; class Polychaeta; order Sabellida; family Siboglinidae; genus Oasisia; species Oasisia sp. SBJ-2009. The sequence goes on from OZ024854.1 coordinate 49,903,530, forward strand.
ATATGTACCATAGACTCTAGCAGCAGGTTAAGGATTTCAATGGTATTCTTGGTGAATGGTGTATTGCGGTGTTCTTCTTCATCGAATAAAACATGGTATTCTGCGTGGCTTTTGGATGCAGCAACGGGGATAATTCCGGAAAGAGCTTCTTTAGTTTTCGATAGGATGACTGGCATACAGTCAGCAGGAATCGGCAGTCACGACCAACACCAGTCGAAAGGAGGAGTGACCAGTCAAGGAAGACAAACGGTGGGACAAAACAGAGAGGTGTCGTGGGAAATGCCAAAGAATCTGGACTCAGGACTGTGGGTGTCAAGCTGAGGAAAGCAAATGTTTTTGCCACCCGGTTTGACCCCCAGGTAACTGAGAGTGATGTCCAGAATCATCTGCACCGACAACTTGGGTTGGACATTACTGTTGAAGCGGTTGATACCAAATATAACACGTATGCCTCATTTCACATAACATGTATGTGCCCTGAACCTGCCGTCTTTATGTCTTGCGATCTATGGCCCGATATGGCCTTTGTTAGGTGGTGGAGAGAACCGAAAAAAACTGTCATGTAAACTTATTAGATCTTTCTTTGTAAATATAGATGCAGTAACTAACAAACATTAAATTCAAAATAATAAGTTATAATTGTAGAGGTCTTCCGAAGGATAGGAAGAAATTAGCTTTAAGGCCAGATATTGAACATCTCTTTAAAGACAGTGATATAATATGCCTACAGGAAACTTGGTATACTAAACAGGACTTAAAGCATGTAAATAATTTGTATGATTCATTTGATGGGATAGGAGTGTCAACTACTGATTACTCAGATGGTATAACATGGACACCCACCTGGTGGTGTCACAATAATGTGGGATGTTAAACTTGACAGATGTGTTAGACCATTGGATCTAAATCTTGATTGGTGTGTAGCGATAGAAATTACTCTAGGATCTAAGAAATGTACGATATTTAATGTATATATGCCATATCAATGTCATGATAATGAACCAATGTATGTAGAAAAGCTGGGTATTCTTAAAGCAATCACTGATGAACTAGACAATACTTGTTATGCCATAATTGGTGATTGGAACGCCAACCTAAGTGATATTGATAACTCATTATTTGCAGGACATATGATAAATTTCTGCTCTGAAAACAACTTTAAAATTTCATCTTGTGCACACTTACCAGAAAGATCATATACATATGTCAGTGAAAGGTGGAATACAACCTCCTGGCTAGATCATGTAATAGCAAGTAATGATTTTCATAGTAGTATAAGTAAGATCAATATTATGTATGATGTCAGCGATGAAGATCATATACCGTTCAAAGTGTACATAAATAGTGACAATATACCAGATTTAACGAGCAGTATTAATAATGGTAGAGCAAAAATAAGATGGAATAACATGACTGATAATGACATAAATAAATATTGTATGCTTACTGAAGGATGTTTGCATGATATTCATGTACCAACTGAGGCTGTAGAATGTAGGGATACACATTGCACAAATGTAGACCATTTTGAATCTCTAAATAAAATGTATAATGACATAGTGAGTTCACTAATACAAGCTGGTGAAGAATCCTCGCAAACTAAGAAAAGGGCGTATATAAATAAACCGGGATGGGCAGAGTATGTGGATAGTTTGTATGATACCTCCAGAGAAGTCAGACACATGTGGGTTAATGCTGGGAAACCCAGGCAGGGACCTGTTTATGATTTGCATGTAAAAAGCAAAGCTAGATTTAAGTATGCTTTACGATTTATCAAGAATAATGAAAATGCACTACGCAAAGAGGCACTAGCTAAAAAATTAACCGAACTTAATCCTGAGGCCTTCTGGCGTGAAATCAAGTCTATCAACAATTGTAACACTCCTCTTCCATCTAGTATCGAAGGAGTATCAGGTGAAAAAGAAATAGTAGATCTATGGCGTAAACATTTTTGTGAGCTTTTAAACTGTGTTAACAATAGTAGTGTAGATGCGTGTGAACATGACTGTGATACACCTTATGCTGAAATTGTGGTCACAGTAGACGAGGTAACAAATGCGATTAAGAAGCTTAACATTAATAAAGCTTGTGGGTCAGATGGCATATGTTCAGAACATATAAAATATGCAGACAAGGCACTTATACCCTTGTTATCTTTGTGCTTCACTAGTTTTTTTGCTCATGGATTTCTGCCAGAGACAATGTTGTCAGTTGTACTTGTGCCAGTGATTAAGGATAAAGCTGGTAAAATATCTTCTAAAGACAATTACCGTCCAATTGCATTAGCTAGTGTGTTTAGCAAAATGATTGAAGTAATTATACTGGCTAGAATTGAAATATTTTTGGATACTAATCCGAATCAGTTTGGTTTCAAGAAGAAGCATGGTACAGACCAGTGTATATATGTGTTAAAGGAAATTATTGATTTATATCGAACTCTGAATGGCAGTGTATTTGTATGTTTTCTTGATGCAAGTAAAGCCTTTGACAGAGTAAATCACAGAACGTTGTTTAAGAATCTCAGTGAAAGGGGTGTACCGGTGTATATACTACGAATATTAATTTATTGGTATCACAACCAGACCACTTGCATAAGGTGGGGTGATGTGCTTTCTACTAAATTTAAAGTAACCAATGGTGTTAGGCAAGGGGGGATATTATCCCCTTACTTATTTAATGTATATATATATATATATAGATGAATTGAGCGAACAACTTAAAATGTGTAATGTTGGATGTAGCATGAATGGTCATATTATTAATCACATAATGTATGCTGATGATTTGGTCTTGATCTCACCTTCATCGGCAGGTCTATGCCAGCTACTACGTGAATGTGAGACATTTGGAATGAGCCATGATGTGAAATACAATGCTTAAGAAGAGTGCAGTTATGATATTTAGATCTGCGACCTTAAAAGGATGTTCTATCCCTGAATTTAACCTAAAAGGGGTTACTCTGCATGTTGTAGCTACATATAAATATCTTGGAAACTATATTTCAGATGATCTTTCAGATGATGATGATATTAATAGACAACGCAGAACTCTGTATGTACAAGGAAATATTATATTGCGAAAATTTAGTATGTGCTCCCTAGAGGTTAAACTCACACTGTTTCGTTCATATTGCTCACCCATGTATGGAGTGCAACTCTGGTGGAATTATAAGAAATCCACTTTAAATAGGTTGCATATTGCATATCATAATATTTTTAAGTTGTTTATTGGTATGTCAAAATTTGAAAGTACCAGCCTGCTATGCACTGTTTTTGATGTACAATGCTGCCAATCAGTTATTAGGAATATGGTGTATAGATTTATGTGTAGAATTGATAGCTCTGTTAACTATATTTTAAATGACATACTAACTACTAACTTAAGATTCACTTCCAGGATCCGCAAACACTGGAACAAGCTTTTGTATATACACACTTGATTGAAATAACTGTATGCATGTTTCTTTTATACACTGTCACTGTTCTGTACTTTTATATACTGCACATATTGTGTACCTAATGTAACATATGGACCTCAGAGTCACATATACGAAGGCAGTGGATCAAACAAGTCGGTCGAATCAACTGGACACCGACTCGGTGTCGGTGTTCTCGCTTATGTATGCCAAGATTATTTTGACAGTTCGTGTTTCGTCACAGATCCAGCTGTTTACCAGTCTGTGTGTTTTAAGCCAGGTCGACAACGTTTGAAGAAATCAACACTAACATGCCCAATAATCCCAACAATTTTTAAGCGAATCCGGGAGATAGAAACGAAGGAAAGGCGAAGCCGTAACTTGCCTTTCCAGAAACGGCGGAATTTGGAGATAAGTCGTTCCGATTCTAACACAAATGGTGGTAAGAATATGTATCAAATGTTGGCAAATATAAGGTTATAATTGCACAATTGAGGTTGGTCCAAATTCTGCGTAAGTGCCCTATTTACGAATGGTTGCTATAATGTCCAACTGAAAAATCAGTTTATTATTTAATTTTTAGGGAGCGCATGTTTGTCAATGATTAGCCTCAGGTCAAGGACCATTTCATGTTCATGTCGTTGTTCGATTCAACCATCATTGAAGAGTTTATTGTAACATTAATATTTGATATCTACAAACGCATTATATATTAAATTGAATATTTCTATTTATTATTAAGTTCACTTGTATACTGGTATTCCACGACATCCAGGCATAACCAGTCCAAACACATTTGCTTACAGACATCGTCCAAATTGCATTGACACTTTTAGTGATCGACACATTTCATCTAAACTCCAAGCCTAAAAGTGTTTTCTGCTTTGCCTGGCTAGACGTGAAACTCAACAGTAATAGAATAATCAACCACAGGATTATTATTACTGAATGAAAGAAATAAAGTCTGAAGTTTATGCATTACAATAGCGAAATTCCGTTGCAATACGATACCGTTGGTATTAATAAAACTACTATTACTTTTCTGTCTTTGAAAATGTAATATTCCTATCACACCAATTAATACAGTCATAAATGCGCATACAATATACCACCAACCATCCTGGTGTTTCATCGACACTATCCACTTCGATGTTTTGTTCCACTGTAGGAATATTTGGGTCTTCGTACAGTAGCCCACCGACGGCAGAGGCCCCTGATAACTCACCCTCTCCGTTTCTCTTGTGCTCAATGTCGCTTTCCTGCTTGTTTTTTGTGACTACTGAAGCCAGTGGTTCACCACTGTATGCTTTCACCGACCAACAAGTTCTTACAGTAGCCGCATAACTGTCCAAATCTGACTCTCCAGATTCTAACTTCATATGGCGAAATTTTCTGTGGTACATATTACGTCATCAGTACGTTCCAAGCGGCAGCCACTGACACTATTCACTTCGGTATTTCACTCGGAAATCGATCAGATGGGCTGATTTGTAGACGGTAAACTGCGTGTATATATATAAACTACAAAAGTTGTCAGGGGTTAAACCTGTATAAATAGCATCATATTAGTATGTTATTTACTTGGTTTAATTATAATGTTTATGTTCATTTCACCTTTAAGCTTTGCCACGCCAGCAATGTTACTAGCGGTTACGTGTGTGTGTGTGTGTGTGTGTGTGTGTGTGTGTGTGTGTGTGTGTGTGTGTGTGTGTGTGTGTGTGTGTGTGTGTGTGTGTGTGTGTGTGTGTGTGTGTGTGTGTGTGTGTGTGTGTGTGTGTGTGTGTGTGTGTGTGTGTGTGTGTGTGTGTGTGTGTGTGTGTGTGTGTGTGTGTGTGTGTGTGTGTGTGTGTGTGTGTGTGTGTGTGTGTGTGTGTGTGTGTGTGTGTGTGTGTGTGTGTGTGTGTGTGTGTGTGTGTGTGTGTGTGTGTGTGTGTGTGTGTGTGTGTGTGTGTGTGTGTGTGTGTGTGTGTGTGTGTGTGTGTGTGTGTGTGTGTGTGTGTGTGTGTGTGTGTGTGTGTGTGTGTGTGTGTGTGTGTGTGTGTGTGTGTGTGTGTGTGTGTGTGTGTGTGTGTGTGTGTGTGTGTGTGTGTGTGTGTGTGTGTGTGTGTGTGTGTGTGTGTGTGTGTGTGTGTGTGTGTGTGTGTGTGTGTGTGTGTGTGTGTGTGTGTGTGTGTGTGTGTGTGTGTGTGTGTGTGTGTGTGTGTGTGTGTGTGTGTGTGTGTGTGTGTGTGTGTGTGTGTGTGTGTGTGTGTGTGTGTGTGTGTGTGTGTGTATGGTGACAACCGAGGACTTATACATGAATACACACCTTCTAACCGAGGACAGGGTCCCAACCGAGGACGTCCTCGGTTGAACCGAGGACGTCCTCGGTTGGTGTTAAGAACGTGAGCGCATTGTCGACATTCTGGAAGTGGAAAATATTAAAATTTTACGAAAATCCGCGCCAGACCTCGATCATATATAACAGTGCGGACCGTGTGTACACACCGCTGAGCCACTGGAAGCTAACTTTTACAGCCGTGTGTATTCGGACGGTTTACCGCGTCCTCGATTATTCAGCGAAATGCGGGGCAAATCACGTGACCGGACGATCACATGGTTGTGGCTTCTTGGGGATATCATTATTTCACGCTCATGCAAAAACACAACATGGCGAAGTCGGAGCGCGATACACAGCGTCGATCAGATCAGAACTACAGAAATTGAAGCAGATCAAGGTGAGACGTGGTGAAAACAAAGAACAAAGAAGTAAGATGATATTTTAAAAGTGTATTTTAAATCAATTTAATGCCGTCGAGTCGAAGCAAACTAACCGATGACGATGTCACAGCACGTAACAGCCCAGGCCAAGTCCAAGACGCATCACTACCGCTAAGGCGATGACCGATGTATTGCTATTTGAGAATATATCCCCAAAACTAAGGCTACATCATTAATTCTTATTCTGTATAATGCATAATTATCTGTTTTAAGCATGCATTTATAAAATATTGCTAATTGTTTTTTGTTTCGACTTCGAAATGCACACGCAAGACGTCGCCTTAGGCTAGGCTTAGGTTTTGCGGCCGTGCTGCGTGTACACGTGGCATGCCCTTACTGCTCGCGCCATGTGACATCGGCTTATTTATGTCGGCATTAAATTTACGGCATTAAATTGATCTAAAACATAATTTGAAAAAAATATCTTACTTCTTTCTACTGGAAATTATGTAGAATGACATTCCGAGCACATACGCATCGAAAAACGTTCGCCAAACCGTTTTGAAAAGGCCTTAATAGTAATAATTTAGGCCAGTTAACTGGAAGATTGCCAAGCTTAGCCAGGTCAAGGTCAAGCTTGCCCACACGCTACAGCCTACACTCAGCTGCTGTCAAACATTCTCTGACCTGTCATATACAATTAATAATATGTTTGCTTATCTTATATACATTTATACGCATTTAGTTACAGTATAAAATTACTAACATTACTTAAACGAAATAAATTCTCAAAATAAATTCGCGCAAAATTATAGGCATATATATATATAAACCCTGTGATGTTGGTAAATAAGTTTCAAACTGTTTTATATATATATATAGAAATATTATATATATATATATATATATATATATATATATATATATATATATATATATATATATATATATATATATATATATATATATGGCTATCCATGTAACACTGTGTACAAATTATTGCAGCATCATGCCCAGAAGAAAAAGAAGAGCAGATGATGAAGTGAACATTTTGGCAAGTACAAGCAATCAACAGAAAATAAAGTGTTTACAGAAATACAGACAAAGTCATTATCGCCTTTTCTCTCCTGAAATAGGTGTGTCACTATAATGCAAAACCACAAATATGTAGCATTATGTTTAGATTTGTTTATATAGAGGATTACATTAAGCAATCGTTTTTCGTTCCTCCGCTGTCCACTCACCTTCCTCGTTGTCCACCATCTGTGTATGCGGGTCATCTATATCACTGTCGCTAACTGTTCGTGATATAGGCGTTTTACTTGACAGCCGACTTGACATGTCAGCGCAAGTATCGAACGTCTGCCGTGCTGCATACTCAAATTTATTTCGTATTGCCAAAATACGAACAAGTCTGACAACTGCAGCATGCAAGACTCTCGTCCACGCCCTCGTCACATCACGGCTAGACTACGGAAACGCAGTCCTGTATGGCATCTCCGACCGCCTCTTGCACCGCCTTGAGATGGTGCAGCGCTCGGCGGTCAGAGTAGTGCTGCAGCTCAGGCGCGGTGACCGGCGAAGCATGACGGCCGCATTGAAACAATTGCCCTGGTTGCCCGTGAAGTATCGCATCGAGTACAAGATACTCGTCATTGTGTTTCGCGCCCTACACGAGCGGACGCCGGCGTACTTTGCCTCGCTGATCACACCGTACGTGCCGCGTCGCGCCCTGCGATCTGCAGACCGCGCGTTGCTAGTGGTTCCTCGGCACAACCTCGAACGTTATGGACGCCGCTCATTCTCTCGTGCAGGACCAACTCTTTGGAACGCACTACCTGAGGACTTACGTTCTACAGTGTGCATGAACAAGTTTAAAACACACCTTAAGACTTATTATTTCAAGATTGCTTTTTAATGTCTAGTTTTTCTACACCTTTCATCCTTTTATATTTTTATTTATTTACTTATTTACTCTTAATTAGCTCAACCAGCATGTCATTTTAACTATTTATTAATTAATAGTTTACAAATTAACATATATTTGAGTTATTAATAATTACAATTGACACAACTATTACATTGCTGTAGTAATTTGTTAAAAATTAAGTACTATGTATATTATTATATATTTATTTATTCTGCTACTTTATACACACATATATATGTATGCATATTTTCTTGACTACATTGACATATGATATAGACTACAACAATGCCATCTCTGTTTAATTTTAGTTTCTCTTGTAGTTCTCTACAACACTGATTTAGACAAACGTTCTTATATGTTTTACTTGTACTTTTATTTTATTTATTTCTTAGGATGTTTTAATGTTGTAAACACTACCGAACAGAGTTTGTACTTTGGATTTTAGTGTCTAAATAAAGTGTATTATTATTATTATTATTAGTAATGACATTTTATTATACAGAACTAATATTTTTATTAAAAGGTTTCCCACCAATTGAATGAGTATATTTATGGTGCAACAATTATATCCGAATAATATATAATAATGGCATTTCTTGCAGTTTGACTTAAACGAAACTGTTCTCGCTCTGTGGCCACCAGACGGGAACTGGTATAAGGCAAACATTTAAAAAATCATAGGAGGTAAGCATACTTTCAATTTCAAGAAAGAATAATTACATTAAATGTGGTATTAATGTATAGTTATTTTTTTTATCATAGGAACTGTCACCACTCAATCACTTAAAGACAAATTATGTGTTGCATAGAGAATACTTATAGAAGTAATATTATACATCTGCACAATAAATAGTATATATGTATATATATATATATATATATATATATATATATATATGTATATATATATATATGTATATATATATATATATAGATAATATATATATATATATACTCACACACATGTATATACTACATATATATATATATATATATATATATACATATATATGTATATATATTTATATATATATATATATATTATATATATATATATACTGGTGTGATATATTGCAGGAAAATATCACGTCAGATACACAGATGGCATTAGGAGAGAACTCTATCCACACCAGGTGAGAAATCAAGGTCACTGCAAAAGTAAAACACTCATGACGAACATCGGACTCTCAACTAAGAGAACCAGGGAGGAAGTGGGACAGAAGCAGAGAGATGGAGGTGTGGAAGACGGACAGAAGCAGAGAGATGGAGGTGTGGAAGAGGGACAGAAGCAGAGAGATGGAGGTGTGGAAGAGGGACAGAAGCAGGGAGATGGAGGTCTGATAGAGGGACAGAAGCAGAGAGATGGAGGTGTGGAAGAGGGACAGAAGCAGAGAAGTGGAAGTGTAGAAGAGGGACAGAAGCAGAGAGATGGAGGTGTGGAAGAGGGAAAGAAGCAGAGAGATGGAAGTGTGGAAGAGGGACAGAAGCAGAGAGATGGAGGTGTGGAAGAGGGACAGAAGCAGAGAGATGGAAGTGTTGAAGAGGGACAGAAGCAGAGAGGTGGAGGTGTGGAAGAGGGACAGAAGCAGAGAGGTGGAAGTGTAGAAGAAGGACAGACGCAGGGAGATGGAGGTGTGGAAGAGGGACAGAAGCAGAGAGGTGGAAGTGTGGAAGAGGGACAGAAGCAGAGAAATGGAGGTGTGGAAGAGGGACAGAAGCAGAGAGATGGAGGTGTGGAAGAGGGACAGAAGCAGAGAGATGGAGGTGTGGAAGACGGACAGAAGCAGAGAGATGGAAGTGTGGAAGAGGGACAGAAGCAGAGAAATGGAGGTGTAGAAGAAGGACAGACGCAGGGAGATGGAGGTGTGGAAGAGGGACAGAAGCAGAGAAATGGAGGTGTGGAAGAGGGACAGAAGCAGAGAGATGGAAGTGTGGAAGAGGGACAGACGCAGAGAGATGGAGGTGTGGAAGAGGGACAGAAGCAGAGAGATGGAGGTGTGGAAGAGGGACAGAAGCAGAGAGATGGAAGTGTGGAAGAGGGACAGACGCAGGGAGAGGGAGGTATGGAAGAGGGACAGAAGCAGAGAGATGGAGGTGTGGAAGAGGGACAGACGCAGGGAGATGGAGGTGTGGAAGAGGGACAGAAGCAGAGAGATGGAGGTGTGGAAGAGGGACAGAAGCAGAGAGGTGGAAGTGTGGAAGAGGGACAGACGCAGGGAGATGGAGGTGTGGAAGAGGGGCAGAAGCAGAGAGATGGAGGTGTGGAAGAGGGACAGAAGCAGAGAGCTGGAGGTTTGATAGAGAGACAGAAGCAGAGAGATGGAGATGTAGCAGGAAGTAGCATGCGTGAAGTGAACAATATATTGGATAGCGAGATTGATCGATGGAGCTCAGAAGAATCTTCGAGTAGTGACTATGTACCGGACTCAGTCTCAGAGGAATCCGAAGAAGATGAATCCCCTACAGGAAGACGGGAGATGCGAAATTATTCTGATCTGAAGGGATTGAACAATCACAGGAAGGATGTCTTAGAAAATGATCCATTTATCTAAGAAGGATCTTCAGATAGTGACTATGTACCCAATTCAGATGATTCAGAAGAATTCGAAAAACAGGAGACTGGGAGAAGACGTGATATGGAAGAGAACACAACTCACCGTGACGGAGCCAGGGAATTGCAGAAGGACGATAGCAAAGATGATGCAGAAGTGGAGACGGGAATGACAGAGTCACGTTCTAATGAGATTGTGGTCATGACCACCAACAACGGTATAGCTAGAAAATGGGATAAGAAGCATTACTGCTGTTATTGTCTTCAGCCACAGTCAAAGTTACCAAGACATTTACAAACCTGCCACCCTGACGAATCCGATGTGTGTGGATTTATACAAGAAAAAGACAAAGCAGCTAGACAGAAACTGTTGTGCAAACTACGAAACCTAGGCAACCACCTACATAACTGCGAGGTAAAGAGAGACAACAGAGGAATTCTCATCGTTGGCTATAGACCCAGTGGACACGTAAATGCCGAAGATTATGGACCATGTCCATATTGCTACGGGTATTATGTAATGAAGGACTTATGGAAACATCGGTGCCCGTTGAAACCAAGCAGATCTACACATGATGCAGCGGCAGCGAGTTCTTCTCAGAGCACGGGGTCGAAACAGTTGCATGAACGCATGATGACCAAAAGCAAGTTACTGATGCCGCCTCCTGTAGGTGTCAGACATGAACTGCAAGCATTGCTCGTGCCCATGAATTCAGATACGGTTAGCAGGATAGTGAAGAGTGATAGTTTGATCCTGGAACTGGCACGAAGGGAGTTTCTTAGAATTGGTCACGACAAAGACCAGCACAATCATATCAGAAACAAACTCCGTGAACTTGGGCGACTACTTATGCAGCTACGGCGAAACGCCAATCAGCCAAATGCGTCACTGCAAGACTTCATTCATGCTGGCAAACTAGCTGACATAGTCAGAGCTGTTCAAGATATTGCCGGATTCACCCCTAGTCAGAATATCTTCAAGGTGCCATCATTGGCATTAAAAATCGGCCATTCCATAAAGAAATGTGCGACCATAGTGAAAGCTACTGCGTTGGAATCTGGAGACAAGCAGACTGTCGAGATCGCCGACAACTTCGCTGGACTGCTTGATATTAAGTGGAAGGAGGAAATTGCTGGACCTGCACAAAGAACACTACACGACGGAAAGCGTAACAAGCCTCAAGCACTCCCGACAAGTGCGAACGTTGTGAAGATGACTGAGTATCTTCGAGACACTGCGAAGACGCAAGTCGATATCCTGACAGCAGCGACAGGAGAAAGCGCCAAGAACGCATGGAATCTCCTCAACGAGGTTACTCTTACGCAGGTCATCTTATTCAACAGAAGAAGACAGGGCGAAGTCTCCAAGATGAAACTACAGGATTTTCACAAAAGGCACACAGCGAGCACCAGCAGTGACTATGGTCTCAGCAAATTAGAACAGCAGTTGTGTCGTCTTTTTGAGGTTGTCGAAGTTGTAGGGAAGAGGGGGCGTACTGTGCCTGTCATTCTGAGCAGTGACATAATTACACAGATGACAACCCTTACTGAAAAAAGAGGAGAGGCCGGTGTTGCCGCTGGAAACAAACATGTGTTTGCACGGTCGAGCTATGACAGCATGGAACATATCAGAGGTTCTGATTGTATGAAGAAACACGCCGAATTGTCTGGCGTATCAGATCCACAATCCATGCGATCCTTAAAACTAAGAAAGCAAGTTGCAACATCGTCTCAGATGTTGGCGCTTAAAGAAAATGAGCTAGATCTGCTGGCAGGATATATGGGGCACGATATCCGGGTTCATCGTCAGTACTACCGTCTTCCTGACACCGTGCTGCGTGTTGCTAAGCTGTCCAAGTTGTTTCTTCATCTTGAAAGAGGCAGCTTATCTTCACAACACGGAAGGTCACTCGACGAGATGACCATGAAAGACACAGAACATGTCAGTGAACGTAAGTGCTTATGGCAGTCTTTATATATATATATATATGTATATATATATATATATATATATATATATATATATATATATATATATATATATATATACATATATATTTGATGGCCTCCTTATAATCAGTTTAAGTGTTCAATATTCCTTCGTCCATTATACAGAATTGTTGATATTATAATAACGAATTGCTCATTATTCTGATGTTAAAGAATTTATGTTTGAAAGGTTGCATATACAGGCATGTGGTAAGTATATTGCCGTTTTCGTTTGTCGTATTTTTTGTTTATATGTGTGACATGTAATGTAAATTTATAGATGGCGACTTAGAAGAAGACACGGAAGAAGATGACGGAACATCTGAGACGGACCATACTGAAGGTAACGTATGATGGGATAACGGAGAACAAATATACGTAATCCAAAATTAGACGATTTTTTGGAATAGCAATAATGAAATATTCCACTGTTAAAGAAAGTAATTAGTTATTGTTTTACACTATTTGTGATGCTTTGGTATTAATTGAACACTTTATATCAATTACAGTTCATGTATAGCTATATTATTAATTAGATTGGTTAAAACATAGAGCTAAACAATCAAATGTGCTAAACATACGATAGGATTGTTTTTACAATAATGAATTATGATCTTGTTTATGTGTGTGACACTTCCTTACATTTGGTAGAGTGCGCCATGGAAAAAAACAGGGACAAAAACGAAGAAACACCCGAGACAAGCCACGCTGAAGGTGACTTATCATGTCAGAAATATGTCGTGAAAACAAATACACTGTAGATTTATTTTGAAAATGTTAAGTATGTTTTATTTGTGTTGATAAGCTCACTTCATATTTTATTTGAAAAAACATACTGTAATAAGAACAGTTGTACCATGTTTTGTTATAATACTCAATGATGTGCATTTGTTTAATTGTATTATCATTCCGTTACCTAACATGGACAATGATGCAATTAATTAAGATGCGTTTAGATAAATCGTAGCTTCATTAGTATGATATATCGGTGTTATATGTCTACAAGGGACATACTATTTCGGTTAATTGAAACTGTACTTGAAAATTTGAAATTACAATACAAAATTGAAACTAAAACTGTTCCAGGAATGAAGAGAGCAAGGAAGCGAAAAGCCTGGACCAAAGATGAAATTGCGGCTGTTGCAGGTTTAAACAACATACTGTACTTCCGACTTCCGGGGAAAACGGACATTACTAATTTGCAACGGCGTCATGCTGTTTTGCAATCTCGCAGCTGGAACAACATCAAAGACTATTTAAGAAATAATCGTTCCAAGATTTTAAAGTTGTAGTGCAACCAGGCGGTGTTGCAACCAAGACGCTTGTCGGGGGTGGAATGTTACACATACTCAGACATTTATGAATGTTAATATCTTCATTATTGCGATGTTATTCTATCTTTTTCTCCCCTAAAAGTGTGTTGTTTTAAGTTCTTGAGGGTAGCTGTTGCCACGTCATAATTCGTCCTTACATTAGCCATTGAATTATGAAAAAGAATGTACAGGTGAAGACATAATATTGCAACGGATATAATAACTATATATCGATGGCTCTATTTGCCAAATTGAACGCATATAATACGTAAATAAATTTCAGATGTGTTTCATCAATTGAAAGTCCTCAATCGTACGGTCCAGATCATGCTGTATGTTAAATTATCTGTGTCTGCTGTTTGGTAATACAGTGTATGCATATCCTCGGTTGTAAGTCTTCGATCGTACAGTCCAGACAGTGTTATATATATATTATATATATATATATACATACATTTTTTATGTGTGAGTGTCCTCGGTTAGATCAGTGTGCCCTTGGTTGTTAATCCTTCATTGTATTACTGAACTCGTTGGAGTGAAAACGTGTCGACTAGATAAACAAAATGTGTCCTCACTCGTATTGTCCAGATCGTAAAGTGTATAAACATATGTGTGTCCTCGGTTATAAATTCTTCAATGAATAATGACGAATGGACGATGACTGTTACCAGAGTATCCTCTATTAGACAGGAAAGCGTATTAATTATTAAGCATTAATTTGTAGTTACATTTCATGACATTATATTTTGTTACATTGATGTAGGTATTTGGAATGCGAATAAAGCATCTAACATATACGAATGTTAATATCTTCATTATTCCGATGTCATTCTACATTTTTATCCCCTAAAATGTATTGTTTTAAGTTCTTCAGGGCAGCTGTTGCCATATCCTAACTCGTCCTTACACCAGCCAATGAATGGTAAAACAATTTCCAGGCGAAACGTAATATCAATGTGTTGAAGGTTCCATTTGCAAACAGGACGCTTATAATGCGTAAAGAATTGTGAGTCCTCGGTTACAAACGTGTTTCCTCAATTGAAAGTCCTCGATCGTACGGGCCAGATCATGCTGTATGTTAAATTATGTGTGTCTTCTGTTTGGTAATATGCATATGTAAGACTTACAACTGAGGATGTGTGTATTGCCAAACAGAGGACACATAAGTTAGCCTATGTAATATGCGTGTGTGTGTACATATATTTGTATGTGTGTCCTCGGTTGTTAGTCCTCCATTGTATGGCTCAAATCGTGAAAGTGTAAACGTGTCTCTTGGAATAGATAAAAAAAGTGTCCTCAATTGTATGGTCCAGATCATACAGTGTATAAACGTATGTGCGTCCTCGGTTGTAAGTCCTCGATTGTATAAAGAAGAACGAACGATGTGTTACCAAGTGTGTTACCAGAGTGTCCTCTATTAGATAGGAATGCGTCAAAAGTATTAAATTTAGTTAAATTGCTTTAAACTATATTTTGTTACAATTGTGTAGTTATTTAGAATGCAAATAAAGCATCTTTGACAAATTCCCACACCAATTGACATTATTAACGACGTCCTCGGTTTGGGAGGTTGGAACGTAAGTCCTCGGTTCGAACCCTAGACATGTATGTGTGTGTGTGTGTGTGTGTGTGTGTGTGTGTGTGTGTGTGTGTGTGTGTGTGTGTGTGTGTGTGTGTGTGTGTGTGTGTGTGTGAGTGTGTGTGCGGTGTGAGTGTGTGTGCGTGCGTGCGTGCGTGCGTGCGTGCGTGCGGGTGTAGGAACGTTTGTCTCTCTCTCTCCCTCTCTCTCTCTCTCTCTCTCTCTCTCTATATATATATATATATATATATATTATCTGAAACATGTCTGCGTATGTAAATACTGAGTATATTAAAGGACAAAAAAGGTTAACTGTTTCGTGGCATACACCTAATAGAGTTAATATAAAGTAACAATTTCCACATATACTCAATTTGTTAACGCCAGCGGTTTACCAGAAAAATATTTTTTAACACCCAGCCAACCAAATACTATGCGCGATTCCATCTTAGACGAAGAATGACGTCACGACGGTGAGACCCTCTCCACTCAGATCCCCTGCATGGGGTTTGGCTGTTGTCATGAAATGGCTGCAACTCGGCAACGCGCGTAACATGCTGATGACGGTAAATATAAAGTTGTCTATTATTGTTATCGCTGAAATCATCCTATCAACTGATGATACATGTCTACATGTCTACTTCAAAGCATTTCTCCTCAAAATGGACCGAGCAAAGTGAACTGTACTTGGACTGGAGGGATTCCAAACAGTACGCCCGCAAATCACCAATGTGAATCCATTGCTTCAAAACTACCGGTTGTTTCAACTATTATTGCAACCGTATGCCGAACACTAAGGCATAATTACTAACGTTTACCATAGATTTAAACACAGATTTAGATATACGTCTATACGCAGCTGCTAGATGTTACGCCAACTGAACGAACTGTCGAAGACTTGAAGTTGTTGACCCTTAACAACGTCGTAGGAAGCTGACCGGTTTCAGCAGAGATATAGAATGCCACGCGCTGAATGGCCAAGCCAAGTTAACCCTTCACCTATGGAGGCGTCTAGACCATCGTGGATTTCGTTAGAATTTTAGACTTTAAAGTCACATTCTGAGTAAACCGCTGACGTTAAAAAAATTGAGTATATTTGGAAATTGTTACTTTGTATAAACTCTATTAGGTGTATGACACGAAACCGTAGCCTTTTTTGGTCCTTTAAATATGTAAGGACGACAAGAAGACAACACAATTTGTTTCCATTGTGATGATTAAGCGCAGACACACTATGACAGATAACCATATATAATATATTACGACAACTTAACAACAGCCTAAACAACGATTTAACAACAGCCTAGACAACGATAATAAAAAGTACTAGACAAACTCAAAAAATTATTGTATGCTCGTCTAAGACGTATTAATCGCCCTACCGCAGGACTAACCTATTATTTGAGTTTAGTTTCTGAGGAAAGAAAACATACACACGCACACGCACACGCACACGCACACGCACACGCACACGCACACGCACACGCACACGCACACGCACACGCACACGCACACGCACACGCACACACACACACACACACACACACACACACACACACACACACACACACACACACATACACACAATATGAACACTCATCCATTGGGCTGTTGTATTTTATTACATAGTTGTGACATGTGTTCACGCTGTGTAGATCAGACCAGCAGAGACATCGATGAAGGTGTCGTATGACAAGATGGCGAGTCGGCGCCATCTATCACGTCAACAGACACAGCTGAAGGTATCATTTTCATCGACGCCTCCTCCATGGGCGTTGTCGGTGTTATCGCGAGGTGACGGCCACCGCGTGACAGGGAATCACCCAGACAGTGCGGCCAAATGTACCTCGGAGGTCCGCTACTACCCGCCGCATCGATTGTAGATGTTAGTCCGACTCTACATAGCGAGCATGAGGAAACTCAGTAATGTGCAGCCGCGCGTGTCGACTCAAAATCAGCCACGTGTGTCGAAGCGAAGCAGTTTTTAGCCGGACAATTCCTTGTGCAAATTATGATACACGCTCGTTGACCGTCGCTCAAAAAGCCGGGTGATGAGTGCTTGGTGTTTATATACGGATAGTATAATCTGCACATTGTACCAGTCACCATGTTCAGAAAAATACATGGACATCGGTTACTGTCGGAGCAAGGTGATACAATGACGCCCATTTTGGATATTGTCAATTTCCACAGCCGACCGGATATAGAATATAATGGGCCAATGTTGTGAACTGTATTTAGTTAGTTTGTGTGGATATTTAAATTCTACGTGACACACGGTCGAAGCATACTGCACTAGAATTTACGTGTTCGCGTGGAAATAGTTGCTTGCTAATTAGCGTCTCCATTCCCGTACACAGGAATCCTGAACCGGTGACCAGACGGTCGCTTGTGGCGTGACCATGCGGCCACACATATCCACATTTATCTTCGTCTTCCTGATTGTCGCGAGCTGCATGGGACTGAGCAACGCAGGTACGTTATAGGTGATATGATTTTGCATATATCTCTTCGTGCCATATAGAACATTAGGCTCGCTTAAGATCTCGCCAGACCTTGGGCTTCCTTGTTGCTGTGCCACACGTCAGCCCAGCACTATCCACATGTTTTTGATCGGCCTCTTTATATATCCTTCTGACTAACAGTTGCTGTTTTTGATGGCGTGTTAATGTTAATTCTGAAGATATGCCCCATCCATGTCCACACCCTCCTTTTGCTGCAGATACGTTGTTGATTGGTGAATTCTGATGATGCAGATGGTTGTGAAAGCTGGAGTGTATATTGGTGTGGAACTGGCTCTGCGTTCTTATATTGTTTATCTTGCTCTACTCGGCCCCGATTCCGAGAAGGAAGAGCGAGGGTATAGGCAGATGGCATTTTCGAGTGAAGAGCAAGGGTTCCGTCTGATACTGACACACCCTCGCCTGATACAGGATTTCACAGTGAATTTAGTTGTTGAAGTTCCAACACTGTAGGAGAAGATCCTTTTGTAGTAGACTAATTAGATGGGTTTCGGTTTTTACTCTATAATTCATAAATGCCTCTGACTTTTCTATGTGTTCTTCTTTCCCTGTTCACACTGCTGATTGGTTAGTCACAATCCACGAAATCGACATTGAATGTTTTTGCCATTCGTTCCGCGAAAGCTTTTGCTCCTCATTTTTGAAGCTTGCTTGTTCATTGAGGATAGTATTGCCACACATATTCCCATCCATTTGTTGCAGTCTGCTAAATCTCCATTCTCCGGCCACTTGATTATTCTTCCATATGTCCAGTCATCAGATAATTATTCATTCCCGCGTATATCGAGACGAGAGGATGTAGCATCTCGGCTACCTACGATTTCTGGGTCTGTCTTGAAAGCATCCACTGTGCATAGCGAGTCCTTTCCGGCCTGGAGTTTCGTTATTCCCTAGGGTGGTTACTCCTGCTTTAATGTCTATATACCTGTGGCCTTTTTATGCGAGTTGGGTGTCAGCTGGGTGTTGTGGGTCCGCTCTGTTAGGTATTTAATAGAAGCCGTCTGGTAGGTACTTAATAAAAGTCTTCTAACCGTATTGTTCTTGTTCCTCTTCGTTGGTTATGCATAAACAGTCTGTTTTGTGCATGGCTTGGGGGGTGATTTTGTAATTGGTGTTTAGTCAAATCCGTTTCCTTATTATAGTACACTTTGCTCATATTAACAAGTGTGCTTATCATACTTTCACTCTTTCAAAGTTGGGTTTGACAATTACTATGTTAAGTCGTTTGAGTAACTTTAGACATTGACTACCACAGTCCCAGTCATTCAAGATCAAGAAAACATCAAGAAAACTATTTTGTTAGAGCATTCTATACCTACTATATGTGTATATAAAGCGAGCGATTGTTAATGCCGCAATTATTTCAATGACCAAACTCCGGACAATGTACAGTAAATAATAAGAATAAGTCGTCATTTGTGTGGTTATTCAGTATCCTTGAGTTGACACAGATCCGCTTTCCTCGACACATTTCGCCACTGTAAAGAATATCACGCTCTACTCGTAACCGATGCTTGGTATCTGGTTCCCTTGACTGGTTTCAAAAGTTTTATTCGTGTCAAATGTCAATGATAACCAGATTCACCTTATTGTATTGCTACTATGTCTCACAGCTGGCCAATTAAAGTCATCATTAATATAAAACGAAAGACAATACTTGCTGTGCGAGTGAGCCGATCCGACGCGGATCATACTAATATGACAAGGGCGTGAATGACAAAACGCTAATATGGCTCTCTAGTTTCAAACGCGTCCTGTCGCGATGCATAAGTAGACATATACATTTACCATCGTTCACACGAAGTACGCGCTAACAACAGCGACCTTGTCTAGTCAATCGTAGTCATGCCATATTTCATAGTTGCGTCATGCACTTCGCATATATCGCCACTATTTCATAAGCAGCAATAATGGACAATCATAAATGCCTAAATCGCTGTTTGTGTTGTGCGGGTGTGGTCAGGCAAAACATCAACGTTATTAGTAGCTAAGGAAATAGCTTGGTTAGACATCAGCAAAAACGTAATTTGTTGCAATATATAGAAAAGGTTCCTTATTGCGTAGAAGTAGTAACATTTTGAACTTTTGAAAATCCTTTCGATGAATTCCATATTTTGCGTATCTGATGCACGTTACTGTATATGCTATGCTGAAATGGGCCACAATTCCAACACATATTTTCCATGTAGCGTGTAATATACAAAACATATAGGGGGAAAGACGGGTGAAGTTGATCCCTTAAGCGTCTGTCGACTTTAACTTGACATTTATGTACAAAATAAGTATATTTTTGCTACACTACCCAGCTGTGTATCTTGACTAAGTATATGCACAATCTAGTTACTCTATGCTCTACCTTAATAAATATAGCACGTCAGACGTCTTTTAAAATGATACCGATTTTATTATTTTACAAAATGTGGAGTCCAAAGTGAGCTCCCTCACAGCGCTATGCGATGCCACTTAAATGTCGGCGCAAATCTCGCACATAAACCGGCCTCGCTCATATAACACACAAGCGGTGTCCCCACTGGTCACACTCCTCGCTCGCAATGCAGCCGCCCTTTATATTGTCTGCTATTGGAATACAAACCTGAGTAATACAGACAAAACATAGTGTCACTGTCTTCCTTATCTGTCTTCTTTTTCTTTGACGTTTTCTCAGCTTTTTTGTTCCCTCTCTTCTTTGAACCGGTTAGTTGTAGGCACGTTACCAGTCTTGCCATGGCCTCGACGTCGTTCTTATAAGGGCTGCCTGTGATGATGCACGTCTTCCTTCTCTCTGAAGCTTTTCACATTGTAGTCCCATGCGACCCACTTTGTCCATAGATTATCGGTCGAACGCCATTTTGTTATTGATGCGTTTATTCACGTCAAACTGAAATAGCTAATTCACCTAACTATGGACTATTGCTCCGTGGACCAAATTTACAATTACATACCCTGACCATTTATGAAAATATGGTGTTCGTAAGGCACATCAATTATTTTAAGAAAAGTACCTAAAGCACAAATTTGTTAATCACCGTTTTGAATTCGCGCCAAGCAAATGACTAGGACGTTGACTTGTGTTCCCTGGCGGGTCTGTAAATACTTCTACTGTTGCTTTGACTGCATTGCATACCATGAATGCTGTGACAGAGGGCGCCCACTTTGGCGAAGGGTCCCACTATACCCGTCCTTCCGATAATTATGCTTAATGTCGAACTTTTATACTGCATTTTAGGCATTTTCTTCTGGTAAACACGTCACTTTATTTCCCATAATCGAAATTCACACAAGTAACATCCATCCTCAAGGCGTGTGACAGTCAACTGAGGAATAAGTCCGGTTGTCGCATGAGAGACCTTTTTTGAAAGAAAAATATATCATATTGCGGCCACGCACATTTTACGAATATGTGTTACTTAAGTAGATGGATCAATAGGGCCTGTAAGTCTCGCGCGCGAAAACGAGGCTGGGGACAATTGGGGGCAGGAAGTCCATATTCTCCATGTTAACGTATAGGACTTCGTTTTGTTTTTGGTTGTAATAATCGAACTGTTCCAGTCTAACTATTTCAGTTACACTGTCCGAAGGATTATTACATGCAGAAGCAGTGGAACACTTTGCCGGTGACAATGCTCACGGAAATCATGAATTTTAATCAATTGTTATGATGGTTACCATGGCATCGCCGGCTTGTACTTGTGTTTAGCGATCTTGACTAATAATTAAAAGTGCCATTTTTCGCGCAGTACAACCTGTTTGGGGCAAACGTATACATGTGTTATAATTATGTGCATTTAGACAACACAACGTACAGCTATGTAAAATGCAAAACCCGTAAAAAAACATACGTTTTAAATTCGTGGGGAGTGTCTATTATCTGCACTACATAAATCGCTATGTCTATGATAGTGTGGTAAACTCAATATTAAATCGTACATTTAAGATAAGAAAGGTATAACACAAGATATTTATGACCTGATTTTCCTAATATTCATCAGTCGGAAGTTACAACTGTTATCCATCAAATATTATTCTAATGACCAGTCCCCAAATCAGCTCCAATCGCGCGGAGTCTCGCCATGTATCGTGACCCACTTACGGGCCCTATTCAATTTTTTTAAACACTTCTTTCGACTGCCCATGTATATGCATACGCCCACACTCACACGCGTGCGCGCGCACACACATATACACACGCACGCACGCACATACACACACACTCACGCACACGCATAAGCGCACACACATACACACTGATACACACGCGTAAACGCACTCACTTACATACACACACTTCACATGCACATACGCACGCACGCACGCACGCACGCACGCACGCACACACACACACACACACACACACACACAAACCGTGGCGCGGGAACGAAATTATATTTAGGTGATTGAAAACCACCGGAATTTCAGTTGTCTGTCAATAATTGCTATTGAAATCTCCTCGCCGCTGCGCTGACGACAGCATAAAAAACGTTGATTTGTTTCGCAGCCGTCTCGCCGTAACTTCTGATTTATTGGCGGACAGAACCTTATGTCACCCGTATAAATTCCAGAGGGGACGTCTGCTCCCCATGCCCCTGTTCCCGCCCCATTGCACTCGAACAACAAGCTTCATAATCTGTAAACGACGATGTGTCACCATTACATTTCACCACGCAGCCGGCCCGTGCAACGTCGAGAGGTTCTGCAACCAGGGCGAACGCTACGGCGACCCGGAGGACTGTCTGCGTTACTACCAGTGCGTGAGCGGCTCCATCGAGAACTTGGCGTGTGCCAACGGAACGTACTACGACACGAACACGTCTCGCTGTGTGTATCAGGAGTTCGCCGAGTGTGAACTGCCTTGCCCCACCACACCGCCACCCACGCACGTCACACTGAAGCCTCTGCCGTCAGGTACGTCGAAGTGCTCCATGTGGCGTATTTTGAGATGTTGTGACATTTGCATTGACGACTGCCATCTTTAAAATGGCGGATGAGAAAGCCTGAGAAGTACAACAATTCAATATTTAAAATCCTTGTCCATAAAACATATATCTGTACGCCCCAATTATTTCTTTACGTTATGCAGTATTAAGATATGAGGAAATTTGCTTTAGCGGTCATTTTTATGGTGGTCACTAAGGCAATTAGCTGTGATGCAGTAATGGCTATCACATTAAAACGCATGGATTATTTCAAAAATCATAAGTAGATAATACCACCCAGGTGATACCAGTAAGTGGACATGAAGGCATCGGCTCATGGACTATTTTTTACAGTGTTGTACTGTCACGCCGCTGTTTTGTTTTCTAGATATTTCAACCCATATAATCTGGGTCTAAAATTGAAACTCGTGCATCTGGTTGATTTGAATCAACAAATTAAAATGTAGGGCAAATCGCCCGGCCGTCTTTCCAAACATGTACATTGCCATAGTGTACTAAATGCATGATAAATACTGTATAATGTTTCAAATATTATATGTTGCATAACAAAACATCGTGCTAACACGCATGTCATATGTATGATAAACTATTAAGAAACCCAATACTTTTGATTGATCATTAAGAAACATAATAGATACAATACATAGGTCTAAAAATACACATTATATGTCAACTGTGATTTTAATTTAACAACTAGAATAACTTACTAGTTTGCTTTTTGTATATATTTATCAAACCATAATTCGTTCATTTAATTGGAGGACGCAAAAGAAATATGACAAATCGTATTTCACTGGACTGTCTTCCTCGTGATATGGGACAGACGGATTTCGGTACTTATAAAATTAATATATTTCATATGTAGGTCATTCACAAGTGCCCCAATGCCCTCTGAATCTTCCTAATCTGGTTTGATATCATCCTCGTCGACAAGAGATACCGTCACATAAGTATCCCTGCTTCGGCTGCTGCACTACTAGGCCTACGCCCAACTACTTATATATTTATTACACGCATTATTATAATTTCCCTCATCATCCACTAATATACGCAAATTTATTTTGTTCTCCTTCAGTATTGGTAAGTTGGTAGTCACGCAAGTGACTTGTTATCCCACAAGTATATCTGACA
>OZ024854.1:49932593-50019623 GCA_964017155.1 Oasisia sp. SBJ-2009
CGCATCACAGTTGGTGACATATGTTTCGGCTGTTCCTCTGGCGACAGTGAACGTCGGTGTTGGCAGCTCGCGCTCGGGCTGCCGGTGACACTAGTGTGCTCATTCGACGTAGGCACAAGCTTTCTGCGAAGACAACTTGTTGGCGTTCGCACCAAGTATGAGCGAGGTGAACCGGTCTGCCTAACCACTGTGCCACTAGTCTTGTACCCAAACGGAATCACCCAGTCGCGTGCGATGGTAACGGTCGTACGTTCTTCTGTTTTCGCTTGATGTTCTCTTGTTTATCCTGCAGCTGTTTTGATTCAATCCAACGAGGTTCAAGTGCTGATGTCACCACAGGAATCTTGTTACGCAACTGCCTTCCCATTAGCAGTTGTGATGGCGAATGTCCGCATTCGAGAGGTGTAGCACGGTAAGATAGCAAGGCACTGTACGGATCCGCTGACATCATTACATTTGTAGCCGACTTCACCGCTCGTTCCTCTTTCCCGTTACTTTGCGGGTACCGAGGGCTGTTGGTAAATGTGCATGAATCCCTGTGGCCGGTTGCATGACACGCACCCAACTCTATAGGTGTCATATAGCTGGTCGACCGCATTGGGTGCGGTACACAACAGCCACATAGATGCCGCCCAACTAGGAGATACTGGCACGAGTAACCGATAAGCGGATTGCCGCGTTTTGAGAACAAATCTTCCCAGAATTCAGTTCACCTCGGACAGTCCTCACGGTGGAAGCAGTGAGACAACAGCGACATTATAAGGACAACCTTTCTCATGCCGATATTATGGCCTTAATACAGGCATACAGCCAAATAAGTCGTAACTTAAATTATAAGAACTGTTACAAGGCCGATTGAAATCAACCTTGTCGAACAGGGACAGAAAAAGGGATGGAATGCTGTGACGGCAGAGGTCAGCGCACTATCGACGACGTTGCGGAGTGTGGAGGATCTAAATAAAAAATGGCAATGAGCTCATATTTTTGTTTTCTGTTGATAAATATTTGAATAAAAGTGAATTTGAAATTGCATAACTGTGTTATTTATATAACTATTAAAATACTGTTTGCAGTGCTTTGAAATGCATTTAATGGAGTACAAAATTTGCAATATTTAGTTTTCATACTAATTAATTCAGTTAATTAGTTAATATTATCTAAGTAGTGCACCAAGTTAACAGACCGACACATTCTAATTAAGACCAGCAGAGTTCAGAGTGCACATTTATTATGAGAATACATATATATTAACTAGTCATGTAATAGTAAATAAATAAATAAGTTAATAGGTGATAATTGGCGGGTTACCTCGACAGACAGAAACGGTTTTTGTAAAATGCCACAATGTCCATGAATATACGTTTATATAAACATATAATTTGTAAAAATAAAACTGTCATTGTGGTAAGAGATATAATTTAATAGTTATGTAATATTAATAATGTAATCAATACTCGTATACAGATCAATACAAAAGCAAAAGGCCATAATGTCCATGATTATGAAGATAATTACACATATTATTATGCAATGTGTATAACTACATAAACAGAAAGTTACAAATAATTATAAATTAATAAATCATTTAATAATAATGTAATTAATTAATCAATAGTTTATAATAAACACGCCACTTTGATAGATCTACACATCTTAGTAAAAGGTCATAATGTCCATATTTATGAAGATATACATACTGTCACTATGAACTGTGTACAATCACATATACAGTGGTAATAAATGCAAATTAACATAATTTAATAATAATAATAGCATTTTAATTTGTCAATTTTTAGTAATTACCATTCAACATTGACAGACTGACATGTAAGTAAACACCCTTATGTCCATGATTATGAGGACAGTCGTAGACTTTATACAAGCAGTAAACCACTGCTGCCATAGACACAACGCGTTGTGAGTCACCCAGCTGCAGTTGGGGGCTGCTTCGAGTTGCCCCAGAAAGTTCCGCCCAACTTGTGACATTACCCAGCTGGGTGTGTGTCATGCACCCGCTCCTACTGGCTATGTGTCACCTAGGTGTTATTTACCCTAACTTGGGTGTGATTTGGACTTGGGTGTGTGTCATGCACCTGGCCACTGGTATTCTGCGAATTTCACGAACTCCTGAGCTGCGTACTGTGGCCCATTGTCCGAAACAACTGTCTCCGGGTTGGCATGCATCCTGAAAATCATCGACTTCACATGGCTAATGGCATCTGATGAAGCGACAGTGTCCAGTTTGGCGATTTCCACATAGCTCGAGTAGTAGTCCACAACGAGTAGGTAAGTACGCCCCTTGTAGACGGTGTCAGTGGCAACCTTTTGCCACGGTCATAGCCTTGATTCTGAAGGCATCATAGGCTCTGCATGAATGTGCCGCTCTCTAGCACATGCTGTGCAGTTCGTCACAAGCTCTTCTAGCTGCTTACTCAGACGTGACCACCAAACTGATAACTTGGCTCGCAACCGACACTTAACCACGCCCTGGTGGCCTTCGTTTAACTGGTGGCGTTTGTCTAACATCTCCAGCCTCGTGCAGCTGGGAATTACAAGTCTCACTCCTTTCAACAAAAGTCCCTGTTGGATAGTCAGTTCATTCTGGACTTGCCAGTATGGCTTAAGAGTTGTTGGCAGAGAAGGAAAGTTCGGCCATCCCTCTAAGCAGTATATCATTACTTGGCGACATACTTCGTCTTCCTGCTGGTTTGCTCTAATCTCCGCCAATCTGGTCTCCGTTGCTGGGATCTGTTCCATGACTAGATTTGCTTGCTGTGAAACTTTCTCCGCGAACTGCGACTCGTCTGCTGTCAGTGGTCGTACTGAAACCATGTCGTCGCCAAAGCGTATTTCTCTATCTGAGAATATCTTTGTTCAGTCACTGTGATCGCCCTTGAGGCATACGCTACTGGGCGCGTGGTTTCTTCGTGTCGTTGTAGGAGAACTGCTCCCAGCCCAAACAATGACGCGTCTGCAGACACTGTTCTTTCTCGATTGGGATGACCAAGAACCTAGAGCAGGTGTATGACTGAGCTCTCTCTTCACCTCTTCAAACGCGTGAGCTTGACTCTGTCCCCATGTCGACGGATTTTGTTTGCTCAGCAAATCTCTCAGTGGCTTGGTGATGGTTGATAGCTTCGCCGAAATTTTCCCAGCAGATTTGCCATGCCAAGGAAGCGCCGAATGTCACCCACGTTGGTAGGCTGCTCCATCTTCATGATTGTTTGCACATTTGCTGGGTTAGCCTCGATCCCCTCGGCTGAAACCACGTGACTTAAGTATGAAACGCTGGATTTCGCGAAGTCACACTTTCCAAAGTTCAATGTCACGCCACTTTCTTTCAGACGTCTAAACACAGCTTTCACCCTTGCGTCGTGCTCTTCACGGGAGTCTCCAAAGATGATGATGTCATGCATCATACATAGAACGCATGGGAGACCGTCGAGCATTCTATTCATCCTCTTCTGGAAGTACTCCGATCATGACGTGATCACAAAGGGTAGCCTTCGAAAGCAGTACCTCCCGAATGGAGTGATGAACGTGGTATATTGTTCTGAAATGGGCGAGAGAGGTATTTGCCAAAACCCTGAATTGGCGTCTAGCTTCGTGAACACTTTTGCCCCTGCCATTCTCCCTTGTGTCTGGTCGACTGAGGGCAGATCGTGTTTCTCTATTTGTACGCCCTCATTGAATTTATTCAAGTCCACGCAGATGCGTACCTTCTGTTTCCCCATCTGGTCACCCTCATCCGGAACACCGTTTACTCTTTGCCACCACCACCAAGCCGGCGCATCAATCTGTAGGATTTTCTACTCTGCGAATCCCGCCAAGGTCTTTCATACGTTGGAGGTCATTTCTCACTGTCTCCATCAGTGGAATTGAAACACGCCGCGGTGTGGTGATTGCGAACGGTTGGGAGTCACTGCGTAATCTGATCTCATACTGCCCAGGGATTTTTCCCAAGACGTCAAATAGTTTCGGATGGTCTCTCTTGTAGATCTCCGCACACCCCACAGTGTGTCGACGGACACTCGTCTGATAAGGCCGAGAGTTGCACACGCTCGCAGACCTAGCATTGACCTCTTCTGACTCCCAAGGACATAGATGTCATCCTCCAACACCGCGTCTCTTCGAGAGAATCTGCCACACAATTTGCCCGAGGGCTTCAAAACGGTCTGGTTTGCGCTCAATAATGTTTTTGTTGATTCACACAGTTTCGGTCTTCCTACATTTTTTGTAGTCTTCTTCCGAAGTTACTGTCACATCCGCGCCTGTGTCTAACTTGAACTTGACCTTTGTCAAAGTGCTTGTCTCTACTGCCTCAAACTCAACTTTAGCTAACCATGGTTGGTCACCTTGGTCAATCTCTCCAAGGAAAGCGACACCAGAATGGGCATTTTTCTCAACTGTGTCAACCGTCTTCGCAGATCGACACATTGCATTAAAGTGTCCCACTTTTTGGCACGGCACTCGAAACAGGCTGCGCCAGGTGCCGGACATATCGCTTTCAGGTGATCTGGTGATTTCCCGTAACCGCCGAACTTCCTAATTGCGACTTGTTTACTGTTTTGAACTTTCGTCCATGTTTTTGGCTTCCTTTGGCTGTGCTTGTTAGGCTTTCTTGCGCCTTGCCCTTGGCCTTACACCGTGTAAGTTGCGCGACATCAGCATTGCTGCTACCACCTGTAGCAAGGTTGCTTCTTAAAAAGGATGTCCTTTTTGACGGCCTCTTTCTGTCGAACCATGTGGACAGCTTTTGTTACTGTCAAAGCACCATCCATTTGCAACTTCAATGATAGCGATGTATCGGCGATCCCTTCGACAATGCAATCTCAAATCTTTTCTTCTTTCAGGGCGCCATATGGCAATGTTCTGCTAAGCAGTACCGCGAGGTGACAAAGCTGTCCACACTTTCACGAATTTTTTCACGAATGTCTATTGAACTTAGTGCGTTCAAATATGGCATTGCGGCGAACTACAAAGTGTCCATCAAACTTGGTTTTTACTACATCATTTATGCGGGACAACGCTACCATCTAAATTTGTGACACAGAGACGTAGCTAGTTTGTTGAAAACACAAATCAGATATATGTTTGTATGCGAGCTTAAAAGTAAGCCAACTCTTTATGTATAACTAGCATAGCATAATTCCAATACAACAGTACACAATGTCATCACAGCTATACACGTTATAACAATCACATAGATTGACAGCAAAGGTGGGGGAACCGACCACACGCAGGTATTGGAAACCCACCATATGAATTACTCAAATAAAGTATGCAAGTTATAGGTTATGACCAAGGGGAAAGCGTTAGGAACATGAGCACATGTCCTCGCCCTAAAACCCCTTGAAAGTGCACTCATATTAGACAAGTATATTACATAAAGCGACAATGTAAGAAGTAATATACAAGACAGTGCGATCCTACAGTCAAAAGTACAAGACAATAATGCTATAGACACTTGGTAACAATATACTATACTACTAGTCTATAGTGTATTTGCAAATATGTACAAATAAAACAAAACACAGCATATATCAACACCAGTTTGAAATACCCAGGTGACGGTGGGGTAGGAGGGTGAGAAATTTGCGACGACAGTATTGAACAACATAATGATAAATGTCGCAATAAACGGAACCTCGTAACATAATTGTTTAACGCAAATCGAGAGCGAATCTAATATGTACCCTTTCAAGATCGAGAACTATCGAAAGAGAGGCTGGACACTGTGTTATGCTTACCGTATACACCCGAATATAAGCTCTGGTTTTGTTGCCCACATAAATGCCTTTTGAGTTTCATTCAAAAGGTGTTTTTCTATGCGGGACAACGCTTACATAAAAATTTGTGACACAGAGACGTGGCTAGTTTGCTAAAAACACATGTCAGATGTATGTTTGTATAACTAGCACAGAATAATTCCAATACACTAGTACACAATGTCATCACAGTTATACACGTTATAACAAACACATAGATTGACGGCAAAGGTGGGGCAACCGGCCACACCAGGCCACTTCTGTAATACCTGTTTCAGAATGGCTCCCCCCTTTTCATAGTCCCTTTTCTCTTCGTCTGTCAATCCGAAGCCTGTCATCATATCATCGCCCTCGTCCCCCATTGGATAAATCAATGCGTCTACTTGCGTAACTTTCTCCTTTTTGTCCAACGCAGATGCAAGCCGGAACCTTTCAAACCTGCGAATCCATTTCGGCCATTCGTCAGGTCTTTTGAACGAGAACGGATCTGGCGGGGCGACTTGGATTGGAATGATTGGGCCATGTCGATTGTTTTTAATTCACCTACTCACACTTGGATTTTACAAATTTTCACAGTGTATTTCACTCTTCCTAGTGAGACGCAGGTTTTCTACTGATTTCTGACACCATGTGACGTACCGACCAATACTAACAACAGTCAGATGATTAGAGAATACTATGGGTTATAGGGTTTATTCACACTCCTCGTTAGCCTCGGTTACCCAGACTCCGTGAGGTGGCAGCACTTTTTAAGCTCCTCAACTCTTCTTCTCTGCCTTCTCGACAGTCGGTTAAGCGAGACTGGCTCCTCGTGTACGCGATAATGCAGATTCCCCCTGGTTCCTCGAGATCGTCGCGCTGCGTCTTACAAAGATGCAGTCGCGATAACGATAACACTGCAGTACTTTGTTGAACCACAATCACTCTCTCACTCCGTGCTCCGTGTATGTCACGTGGCCGTGCTCTCTCTCCCGACCTCTGTCGTCATCCCGCAGGTGTTGTTTCATCACGACGTACTCCTCGCCGGATGTCTGTTTCATCACGACGTACTCCTCGCCAGATGTCTGTTTCATCACGACGTACTCCTCGCCGGATGTCTGTTTCATCACGACGTACTCCTCGCCAGATGTCTGTTTCATCACGACGTACTCCTCGCCAGATGTCTGTTTCATTACGACGTACTCCTCGCCAGATGTCTGTTTCATCACGACGTACTCCTCGCCAGATGTCTGTTTCATTACGACGTACTCCTCGCCAGATGTCTGTTTCATCACGACGTACTCCTCGCCAGATGTCTGTTTCATCACGACGTACTCCTCGCCAGATGTCTGTTTCATCACGACGTACTCCTCGCCAGATGTCTGTTTCATTACGACGTACTCCTCGCCAGATGTCTGTTTCATCACGATGTACTCCTCGCTAGATATCTGTTTCATCACGACCGTACTCCTCGCCAGGTGTCTGTTTCATCACGATGTACGCCTCGCCAGATGTCTGTTTCATCACGACGTACGCCTCGCCAGATGTCTGTTTCCTCACGATGTACGCCTCGCCAGATGTCTGTTTCCTCACGATGTACGCCTCGCCAGATGTATGTTTCATTACGACGTACTCCTCGCCAGATGTCTGTTTCCTCACGATGTACGCCTCGCCAGATGTCTGTTTCATCATGACGTACTCCTCGCCAGATGTCTGTTTCCTCACGATGTACGCCTCGCCAGATGTCTGTTTCCTCACGATGTACGCCTCGCCAGATGTCTGTTTCATCACGACGTACGCCTCGCCAGATGTCTGTTTCCTCACGATGTACGCCTCGCCAGATGTCTGTTTCCTCACGATGTACGCCTCGCCAGATGTCTGTTTCATTACGACGTACTCCTCGCCAGATGTCTGTTTCCTCACGATGTACGCCTCGCCAGATGTCTGTTTCATCATGACGTACTCCTCGCCAGATGTCTGTTTCATCACGACGTACTCCTCGCCAGATGGTTTAGGACACATGAAACAGAAGGGTTGCATGCATGCCGTCATTCGTAGCCGCAATAAAACAACTAAAACATTGCTATCTGATTCCTTATGTACCATTGATGTGTATACGTTAACACGCTAAGTGTGGGGGCTATCTAGCATAATTCCCTCCTCTTTCCAAATTAATTCGCATCTTTGACCCCTGGGTCTTTGATCTACAAATTTACGACGTATTGTAGTCATTTAGAGGATATGATATGACTTGTTATGCTTCGATACGATACGATATAATATGGTGTATCATAGTATAATTATAATATAATGTAACGTAACGTAACATAATATAAATAAATAAATAATAATGTAATATAATGCAATGTAGTGGAGAGAAATGTAATGCAATGAATTAAAATGAAGTTAAATAATATAACATAACACATCGTAAATCAAAGCAATATAATCGAATACAATCACATAAAACAATATATCATAACACAGCATAATGAAATAAAATAATATAACATAACATAACATAACGTAAAATAAAGCAACATAATAGAAAAATAAATAACATGAAATAATATAACATAGCATAATAAAATAATATAATATAACAAAACATTAAGTAAAATAAAATAAGATGAAATAAAATAAAATCATAATAATATAACATAATATAACGTCACACAAATAATATAACATAATATAGCATAATAAAATAAAATAATGTAACATAACATAACACGACATCATAAAATAACATACATACAATACAATATATATATATACATATATACAATATAACATTACACAACACAATAAAATAAAATAAAGTGTAATAAAAAAAAAATTACAAATAATAAAACAAAATATAAAATAATAATTACAATATAACATAATATAACATAACTTAACATAAAGCAACATAATAAATAAAATAACATAAAATGGTATAACACAACACAAATGAAATAAGGCGATATAACTTAAAATAAAATAACAGAAGATAACATAATATAACATAATATAACGTGACTTAAAGCAACATAACAAAATAACATAACATAACATAACATAACATAACATAACATAACATAACATAACATAACATAACATAACATAACATAACATAACATAACATAACATAACATAACATAACATAACATAACATAACATAACATAACATAACATAACATAACATAACATAACATAACATAACATAACGTAACATAAAGTATCACAATAAAATAAAATAACATAAAACAATATAACACAACAACTAAAATAAAATAATATAACAAACACAATGTCATAAAATAATATAACATAACATAAAGCAACATAATAAAATAACAACAAAATTAAATAAGATGAAATAAACAAAAATAATATAACAAAACATAAAATGAAATAAGGCGAAAAATAAAATATATAATAACATAATATAATATAGTATAACATAACATATAACTTAACATAAAGCAACATAATAAAATAAAATAACATAAAATAATATAACACAACATAACATAACAATAAGGCGAAATAACATAAAATAAAATAATAAAAAATAAAATAACATAACAGAAGATAACATAATATAACATAACATAATATAACGTAACACAAAGCAACATAATAAAATAAAATAACATAAAATAACATAGCACAACTTAATAATATAAAATAATATAACAACAGAACATATCATAACATAATATATTACAACATAACACAACGTAACATAAAGCAACATGATAAAATAAAATAAATAACAGAACAGAACATTATATAATATAATATAATATAATATAATATAATATAATATAATATAATATAATATAATATAATATAATATAATATAATATAATACAATACAATACAATACAATACAACACAACACAACACAACACAACACAACACAACACAACACAACACAACACAACACAACACAACACAACACAACATAAAGCAACATAATAAAATAACATAAAATAATATAAAACAACATAAATTTAAATAAGGCGAAATAACTTAGAATAAAATAAAATAAAATAACGTAACATAACGTAAAATAAAGCAACGTAATAAAATAACATAAATTAATAAAATATAAAACACAATATAATAAAATAAAATAATATAACATGACATAAAGCAACATAATAAAATAACATAACATAACAAAAAATAAAGTCAAATAAAATAAGATGAAATAAAATAATATAACAAAATATAAAATGAAATAATGCAAAATAAAATAAAATAATACAACCTAACATAATATAACATAATATAACGTAACATAAAGCAACTTAATAAAATATAATAATATAATACAATATAAAATAAAATAAGGCGAAGAAACATAAAATTAAATAATGTAACATAACAGAAGATAACAGAATATAATATAACATAATATAACGTAAAATAAAGCAACATAACATAACATAAAGCAACATAATAAAAAATAATAAAACATAACATAAGGCCAAAACAATAGCAACAGAACGGAACATAACATAACATAACATAACATAACATAACATAACATAACATAACATAACATAACATAACATAACATAACATAACATAACATAACATAACATAACATAACATAACATAACATAACATAACATAACATAACATAACATAACATAACGTAACATAACGTAACATAAAATAAAATACCACAGCAAAAAATAAAGTAAAATAAATGAGATATAATAAAATAATATAACAAAACATAACATAACATGAAATAAGGCGAAATAAAATAAAATAATATAATAAAACATAACAGATCATAACTTAATGTAATATAACATAACATAACGTAACATAAAGCAACATAATAAAATAAAATAATATAACACAATATAAAACGAAATAAGGCGAAGTAACATAACATAAAATTAAATAATATAACATAACAGAAGATAACATAATATAATGTAACGTAATATAAACGTAAAATAAAGTAACATAACATAACGTAACATAAAGCAATATAATAAAATAAAATAATATAACACAATATAAAATGAAATAAGGCGAAGTAACATAAAATAAAATAAAATAAAATAAAATAACATAACATAACAGAAGATAACAGAATATAATATAACATAACATAACGTAAAATAACGCAACATAACATAACGTAACATAAAGCAACATAATAAAATAACATAATGAAATATAACATAATGCAACAAAATAAAATAAATAATATATCAGAACGGAACATAACATAACATAACATAACATAACATAACATAACATAACATAACAATAAAATAAAATAAAATAAAATAAAATAAAATAAAATAAAATAAAATAAAATAAAATAAAATAAAATAAAATAAAATAAAATAAAATAAAATAAAATAAAATAAAATAAAATAAAATAAAATAAAATAAAATAAAATAAAATAAAATAAAATAAAATAAAATAAAATAAAATAAAATAAAATAAAATAAAATAAAATAAAATAAAATAAAATAAAATAAAATAAAATAAAATAAAATAAAATTAAATTAAATTAAATTAAATTAAATTAAATTAAATTAAATTAAATTAAATAAAATAAAATAAAATAAAATAACATAATATAACATAACATAATAAAATAAAATAATATAACATAATATAACGTAACATAGAGCATCACAATAAAATAAAATAACATAAAATAATATAACACAACATAATAAAATAAAATAATATAACATAATATAAAGCAACATAATAAAAAATAAAAAATAAAGTAAAATAACATAATATAACAAAACAGAATGAAATGAGGTGAAATAAAATAAAATAATATAACATAATATAACATAACATAACATAACATAACATAACATAACATAACATAACATAACATAACATAACAGAACAGAACAGAACAGAACAGAACAGAACAGAACAGAACAGAACAGAACAGAACAGAACAGAACAGAACAGAACAGAACAGAACAGAACAGAACAGAACAGAACAGAACATAATGAAATATAACATAACATAACATAACATAACATAACATAACATAACATAACATAACATAACATAACATAACGTAACATAAAGCAACATAATAAAATAAAATAATATAACACAATATAAAACGAAATAAGGCGAAGTAACATAACATAAAATTAAATAATATAACATAACAGAAGATAACATAATATAATGTAACGTAATATAAACGTAAAATAAAGTAACATAACATAACGTAACATAAAGCAATATAATAAAATAAAATAATATAACACAATATAAAATGAAATAAGGCGAAGTAACATAAAATAAAATAACATAACAGAAGATAACAGAATATAATATAACATAATATAACGTAAAATAACGCAACATAACATAACGTAACATAAAGCAACATAATAAAATAACATAATGAAATATAACATAATGCAACAAAATAAAATAAATAATATATCAGAACGGAACATAACATAACATAACAATAAAGTAAAATAAAATAACATAAAATAATATAACACAACATAATAAAATAAAATAATATAACATAATATAACGTAACATAGAGCATCACAATAAAATAAAATAACATAAAATAATATAACACAACATAATAAAATAAAATAATATAACATAATATAAAGCAACATAATAAAATAACAAAAAATAAAGTAAAATAACATAATCTAACAAAACAGAATGAAATGAGGTGAAATAAAATAAAATAATATAACATAATATAACATAACATAACATAACATAACATAACATAACATAACATAACATAACATAACATAACATAACATAACATAACATAACATAACATAACATAACATAACATAACATAACATAACAGAACAGAACAGAACAGAACAGAACAGAACAGAACAGAACAGAACAGAACAGAACAGAACAGAACATAATGAAATATAACATAACATAACATAACATAACGTAACATAAAGCAACATAATAAAATAAAATAACACAACAAAAAATAAAGTGAAATAAAATGAGATGAAATAAAATAATATAACAAAACATAACAGAACATAACTTAATGTAATATAACATAACATAACGTAACATAAAGCAACATAATAAAATAAAATAATATAACACAATATAAAACGAAATAAGGCGAAGTAACATAACATAAAATTAAATAATATAACATAACAGAAGATAACATAATATAATGTAACGTAATATAAACGTAAAATAAAGTAACATAACATAACGTAACATAAAGCAATATAATAAAATAAAATAATATAACACAATATAAAATGAAATAAGGCGAAGTAACATAAAATAAAATAACATAACAGAAGATAACAGAATATAATTTAACATAATATAACGTAAAATAACGCAACATAACACAACGTAATATAAAGCAACATAATAAAATAACATAATGAAATATAACATAATGCAACAAAATAAAATAAATAATATATCAGAACGGAACATAACATAACATAACATAACAATAAAATAAAATAAAATAAAATAAAATAAAATAAAATAAAATAAAATAAAATAAAATAAAATAAAATAAAATAAAATAAAATAAAATAAAATAAAATAAAATAAAATAAAATAAAATAAAATAAAATAAAATAACATAATATAACACAACATAATAAAATAAAATAATATAACATAATATAACGTAACATAGAGCATCACAATAAAATAAAATAACATAAAATAATATAACACAACATAATAAAATAAAATAATATAACATAATATAAAGCAACATAATAAAAAATAAAAAATAAAGTAAAATAACATAATATAACAAAACAGAATGAAATGAGGTGAAATAAAATAAAATAATATAACATAATATAACATAACATAACATAACATAACATAACATAACATAACATAACATAACATAACATAACATAACATAACATAACATAACATAACATAACATAACAGAACAGAACAGAACAGAACAGAACAGAACAGAACATAATGAAATATAACATAACATAACATAACATAACGTAACATAAAGCAACATAATAAAATAATATAACACAATATAAAACGAAATAAGGCGAAGTAACATAACATAAAATTAAATAATATAACATAACAGAAGATAACATAATATAATGTAACGTAATATAAACGTAAAATAAAGTAACATAACATAACGTAACATAAAGCAATATAATAAAATAAAATAATATAACACAATATAAAATGAAATAAGGCGAAGTAACATAAAATAAAATAAAATAACATAACAGAAGATAACAGAATATAATATAACATAATATAACGTAAAATAACGCAACATAACATAACGTAACATAAAGCAACATAATAAAATAACATAATGAAATATAACATAATGCAACAAAATAAAATAAATAATATATCAGAACGGAACATAACATAACATAACAATAAAGTAAAATAAAATAACATAAAATAATATAACACAACATAATAAAATAAAATAATATAACATAATATAACGTAACATAGAGCATCACAATAAAATA
Source organism: Oasisia sp. SBJ-2009 (assembly GCA_964017155.1). Classification (NCBI taxonomy): domain Eukaryota; kingdom Metazoa; phylum Annelida; class Polychaeta; order Sabellida; family Siboglinidae; genus Oasisia; species Oasisia sp. SBJ-2009. Next base: position 49,946,871 of record OZ024854.1, read on the forward strand.
AAATAACATAAAATAATATAACACAACATAATAAAATAAAATAAAATAACATAATATAAAGCAACATAATAAAATAACAAAAAATAAAGTAAAATAACATAATCTAACAAAACAGAATGAAATGAGGTGAAATAAAATAAAATAATATAACATAATATAACATAACATAACATAACATAACATAACATAACATAACATAACAGAACAGAACAGAACAGAACAGAACAGAACAGAACAGAACAGAACAGAACAGAACAGAACAGAACAGAACAGAACAGAACAGAACATAATGAAATATAACATAACATAACATAACATAACGTAACATAAAGCAACATAATAAAATAAAATAACACAACAACAAATAAAGTCAAATAAAATAAGATGAAATAAAATAATATAACAAAATATAAAATGAAATAATGCAAAATAAAATAAAATAATACAACCTAACATAATATAACGTAACATAAAGCAACATAATAAAATAAAATAATATAACACAATATAAAACGAAATAAGGCGAAGTAACATAACATAAAATTAAATAATATAACATAACAGAAGATAACATAATATAATGTAACGTAATATAAACGTAAAATAAAGTAACATAACATAACGTAACATAAAGCAATATAATAAAATAAAATAATATAACACAATATAAAATGAAATAAGGCGAAGTAACATAAAATAAAATAACATAACAGAAGATAACAGAATATAATTTAACATAATATAACGTAAAATAACGCAACATAACACAACGTAATATAAAGCAACATAATAAAATAACATAATGAAATATAACATAATGCAACAAAATAAAATAAATAATATATCAGAACGGAACATAACATAACATAACAATAAAATAAAATAAAATAAAATAAAATAAAATAAAATAAAATAAAATAAAATAAAATAAAATAAAATAAAATAAAATAAAATAAAATAAAATAAAATAAAATAAAATAAAATAAAATAAAATAAAATAAAATAAAATAAAATAAAATAAAATAAAATAAAATAAAATAAAATAAAATAAAATAAAATAAAATAACATAATATAACACAACATAATAAAATAAAATAATATAACATAATATAACGTAACATAGAGCATCACAATAAAATAAAATAACATAAAATAATATAACACAACATAATAAAATAAAATAATATAACATAATATAAAGCAACATAATAAAAAATAAAAAATAAAGTAAAATAACATAATATAACAAAACAGAATGAAATGAGGTGAAATAAAATAAAATAATATAACATAATATAACATAACATAACATAACATAACATAACATAACATAACATAACATAACATAACATAACATAACATAACATAACATAACATAACATAACATAACATAACATAACAGAACAGAACAGAACAGAACAGAACAGAACATAATGAAATATAACATAACATAACATAACATAACATAACGTAACATAAAGCAACATAATAAAATAATATAACACAATATAAAACGAAATAAGGCGAAGTAACATAACATAAAATTAAATAATATAACATAACAGAAGATAACATAATATAATGTAACGTAATATAAACGTAAAATAAAGTAACATAACATAACGTAACATAAAGCAATATAATAAAATAAAATAATATAACACAATATAAAATGAAATAAGGCGAAGTAACATAAAATAAAATAAAATAACATAACAGAAGATAACAGAATATAATATAACATAATATAACGTAAAATAACGCAACATAACATAACGTAACATAAAGCAACATAATAAAATAACATAATGAAATATAACATAATGCAACAAAATAAAATAAATAATATATCAGAACGGAACATAACATAACATAACAATAAAGTAAAATAAAATAACATAAAATAATATAACACAACATAATAAAATAAAATAATATAACATAATATAACGTAACATAGAGCATCACAATAAAATAAAATAACATAAAATAATATAACACAACATAATAAAATAAAATAAAATAACATAATATAAAGCAACATAATAAAATAACAAAAAATAAAGTAAAATAACATAATCTAACAAAACAGAATGAAATGAGGTGAAATAAAATAAAATAAAATAATATAACATAATATAACATAACATAACATAACATAACATAACATAACATAACATAACATAACATAACATAACATAACATAACAGAACAGAACAGAACAGAACAGAACAGAACAGAACAGAACAGAACAGAACATAATGAAATATAACATAACATAACATAACATAACATAACGTAACATAAAGCAACATAATAAAATAAAATAACACAACAAAAAATAAAGTCAAATAAAATAAGATGAAATAAAATAATATAACAAAATATAAAATGAAATAATGCAAAATAAAATAAAATAATACAACCTAACATAATATAACGTAACATAAAGCAACATAATAAAATAAAATAATATAACACAATATAAAACGAAATAAGGCGAAGTAACATAACATAAAATTAAATAATATAACATAACAGAAGATAACATAATATAATGTAACGTAATATAAACGTAAAATAAAGTAACATAACATAACGTAACATAAAGCAATATAATAAAATAAAATAATATAACACAATATAAAATGAAATAAGGCGAAGTAACATAAAATAAAATAACATAACAGAAGATAACAGAATATAATTTAACATAATATAACGTAAAATAACGCAACATAACACAACGTAATATAAAGCAACATAATAAAATAACATAATGAAATATAACATAATGCAACAAAATAAAATAAATAATATATCAGAACGGAACATAGCATAACATAACAATAAAATAAAAAAAAAAAAAATAAAAAAAAAAAAATAAAAATAAAAAAAAATAAAAAAAAAAAAAATAAAAAAAAATAAAAAAAAAAAAAACAAAAAAAAAAAATAAAAAAAAAAAATAAAAATAAAAATAAAATAAAATAAAATAAAATAAAATAAAATAAAATAAAATAAAATAAAATAAAATAAACTAAACTAAACTAAACTAAACTAAACTAAACTAAACTAAACTAAACTAAACTAAACTAAACTAAACTAAACTAAACTAAACTAAACTAAACTAAACTAAACTAAACTAAACTAAACTAAACTAAACTAAACTAAACTAAACTAAACTAAACTAAACTAAACTAAACTAAACTAAACTAAACTAAACTAAACTAAACTAAACTAAACTAAACTAAACTAAACTAAACTAAACTAAACTAAACTAAACTAAACTAAACTAAACTAAACTAAACTAAACTAAACTAAACTAAACTAAACTAAACTAAACTAAACTAAACTAAACTAAACTAAACTAAACTAAACTAAACTAAACTAAACTAAACTAAACTAAACTAAACTAAACTAAACTAAACTAAACTAAACTAAACTAAAATAAAATAAAATAAAATAAAATAAAATAAAATAAAATAAAATAAAATAACATAAAATAAAATAACATAAAATAAAATAATATAACACAACATAATAAAATAAAATAATATAACATAATATAACGTAACATAGAGCATCACAATAAAATAAAATAACATAAAATAATATAACACAACATAATAAAATAAAATAATATAACATAATATAAAGCAACATAATAAAAAATAAAAAATAAAGTAAAATAACATAATATAACAAAACAGAATGAAATGAGGTGAAATAAAATAAAATAATATAACATAATATAACATAACATAACATAACATAACATAACATAACATAACATAACATAACATAACATAACATAACAGAACAGAACAGAACAGAACAGAACAGAACAGAACAGAACAGAACAGAACAGAACAGAACAGAACAGAACAGAACAGAACAGAACATAATGAAATATAACATAACATAACATAACATAACATAACATAACATAACATAACATAACATAACATAACATAACATAACGTAACATAAAGCAACATAATAAAATAAAATAATATAACACAATATAAAACGAAATAAGGCGAAGTAACATAACATAAAATTAAATAATATAACATAACAGAAGATAACATAATATAATGTAACGTAATATAAACGTAAAATAAAGTAACATAACATAACGTAACATAAAGCAATATAATAAAATAAAATAATACTACACAATATAAAATGAAATAAGGCGAAGTAACATAAAATAAAATAAAATAACATAACAGAAGATAACAGAATATAATATAACATAATATAACGTAAAATAACGCAACATAACATAACGTAACATAAAGCAACATAATAAAATAACATAATGAAATATAACATAATGCAACAAAATAAAATAAATAATATATCAGAACGGAACATAACATAACATAACAATAAAGTAAAATAAAATAACATAAAATAATATAACACAACATAATAAAATAAAATAATATAACATAATATAACGTAACATAGAGCATCACAATAAAATAAAATAACATAAAATAATATAACACAACATAATAAAATAAAATAATATAACATAATATAAAGCAACATAATAAAATAACAAAAAATAAAGTAAAATAACATAATCTAACAAAACAGAATGAAATGAGGTGAAATAAAATAAAATAATATAACATAACATAACGTAACATAAAGCAATATAATAAAATAAAATAATATAACACAATATAAAATGAAATAAGGCGAAGTAACATAAAATAAAATAAAATAACATAACAGAAGATAACAGAATATAATTTAACATAATATAACGTAAAATAACGCAACATAACACAACGTAATATAAAGCAACATAATAAAATAACATAATGAAATATAACATAATGCAACAAAATAAAATAAATAATATATCAGAACGGAACATAGCATAACATAACAATAAAATAAAATAAAATAAAATAAAATAAAATAAAATAAAATAAAATAAAATAAAATAAAATAAAATAAAATAAAATAAAATAAAATAAAATAAAATAAAATAAAATAAAATAAAATAAAATAAAATAAAATAAATAACATAAAATAATATAACACAACATAATAAAATAAAATAATATAACATAATATAACGTAACATAGAGCATCACAATAAAATAAAATAACATAAAATAATATAACACAACATAATAAAATAAAATAATATAACATAATATAAAGCAACATAATAAAAAATAAAAAATAAAGTAAAATAACATAATATAACAAAACAGAATGAAATGAGGTGAAATAAAATAAAATAATATAACATAATATAACATAACATAACATAACATAACATAACATAACATAACAGAACAGAACAGAACAGAACAGAACAGAACAGAACAGAACAGAACAGAACAGAACAGAACAGAACAGAACAGAACAGAACAGAACATAATGAAATATAACATAACATAACATAACATAACATAACGTAACATAAAGCAACATAATAAAATAAAATAATATAACACAATATAAAACGAAATAAGGCGAAGTAACATAACATAAAATTAAATAATATAACATAACAGAAGATAACATAATATAATGTAACGTAATATAAACGTAAAATAAAGTAACATAACATAACGTAACATAAAGCAATATAATAAAATAAAATAATATAACACAATATAAAATGAAATAAGGCGAAGTAACATAAAATAAAATAAAATAACATAACAGAAGATAACAGAATATAATATAACATAATATAACGTAAAATAACGCAACATAACATAACGTAACATAAAGCAACATAATAAAATAACAATGAAATATAACATAATGCAACAAAATAAAATAAATAATATATCAGAACGGAACATAACATAACATAACAATAAAGTAAAATAACATAAAATAAAATAATATAACACAACATAATAAAATAAAATAATATAACATAATATAACGTAACATAGAGCATCACAATAAAATAAAATAACATAAAATAATATAACACAACATAATAAAATAAAATAATATAACATAATATAAAGCAACATAATAAAAAATAAAAAATAAAGTAAAATAACATAATATAACAAAACAGAATGAAATGAGGTGAAATAAAATAAAATAATATAACATAATATAACATAACATAACATAACATAACATAACAGAACAGAACAGAACAGAACAGAACAGAACAGAACAGAACAGAACAGAACAGAACAGAACAGAACAGAACAGAACATAATGAAATATAACATAACATAACATAACATAACATACCGTAACATAAAGCAACATAATAAAATAAAATAATATAACACAATATAAAACGAAATAAGGCGAAGTAACATAACATAAAATTAAATAATATAACATAACAGAAGATAACATAATATAATGTAACGTAATATAAACGTAAAATAAAGTAACATAACATAACGTAACATAAAGCAATATAATAAAATAAAATAATATTACACAATATAAAATGAAATAAGGCGAAGTAACATAAAATAAAATAAAATAACATAACAGAAGATAACAGAATATAATATAACATAATATAACGTAAAATAACGCAACATAACATAACGTAACATAAAGCAACATAATAAAATAACATAATGAAATATAACATAATGCAACAAAATAAAATAAATAATATATCAGAACGGAACATAACATAACATAACAATAAAGTAAAATAAAATAACATAAAATAATATAACACAACATAATAAAATAAAATAATATAACATAATATAACGTAACATAGAGCATCACAATAAAATAAAATAACATAAAATAATATAACACAACATAATAAAATAAAATAATATAACATAATATAAAGCAACATAATAAAATAACAAAAAATAAAGTAAAATAACATAATCTAACAAAACAGAATGAAATGAGGTGAAATAAAATAAAATAATATAACATAACATAACGTAACATAAAGCAATATAATAAAATAAAATAATATAACACAATATAAAATGAAATAAGGCGAAGTAACATAAAATAAAATAAAATAACATAACAGAAGATAACAGAATATAATTTAACATAATATAACGTAAAATAACGCAACATAACACAACGTAATATAAAGCAACATAATAAAATAACATAATGAAATATAACATAATGCAACAAAATAAAATAAATAATATATCAGAACGGAACATAGCATAACATAACAATAAAATAAAATAAAATAAAATAAAATAAAATAAAATAAAATAAAATAAAATAAAATAAAATAAAATAAAATAAAATAAAATAAAATAAAATAAAATAAAATAAAATAAAATAAAATAAAATAAAATAAAATAAAATAAAATAACATAAAATAATATAACACAACATAATAAAATAAAATAATATAACATAATATAACGTAACATAGAGCATCACAATAAAATAAAATAACATAAAATAATATAACACAACATAATAAAATAAAATAATATAACATAATATAAAGCAACATAATAAAAAATAAAAAATAAAGTAAAATAACATAATATAACAAAACAGAATGAAATGAGGTGAAATACAATAAAATAATATAACGTAATATAACATAACATAACATAACATAACATAACATAACATAACATAACATAACATAACAGAACAGAACAGAACAGAACAGAACAGAACAGAACAGAACAGAACAGAACAGAACAGAACAGAACAGAACAGAACAGAACAGAACAGAACAGAACAGCAGAACAGAACAGAACAGAACAGAACAGAACATAATGAAATATAACATAACATAACATAACATAACGTAACATAAAGCAACATAATAAAATAAAATAACACAACAACAAATAAAGTCAAATAAAATAAGATGAAATAAAATAATATAACAAAATATAAAATGAAATAATGCAAAATAAAATAAAATAATACAACCTAACATAATATAACGTAACATAAAGCAACATAATAAAATAAAATAATATAACACAATATAAAACGAAATAAGGCGAAGTAACATAACATAAAATTAAATAATATAACATAACAGAAGATAACATAATATAATGTAACGTAATATAAACGTAAAATAAAGTAACATAACATAACGTAACATAAAGCAATATAATAAAATAAAATAATATAACACAATATAAAATGAAATAAGGCGAAGTAACATAAAATAAAATAAAATAACATAACAGAAGATAACAGAATATAATATAACATAATATAACGTAAAATAACGCAACATAACATAACGTAACATAAAGCAACATAATAAAATAACAATGAAATATAACATAATGCAACAAAATAAAATAAATAATATATCAGAACGGAACATAACATAACATAACAATAAAGTAAAATAAAATAACATAAAATAATATAACACAACATAATAAAATAAAATAATATAACATAATATAACGTAACATAGAGCATCACAATAAAATAAAATAACATAAAATAATATAACACAACATAATAAAATAAAATAATATAACATAATATAAAGCAACATAATAAAATAACAAAAAATAAAGTAAAATAACATAATCTAACAAAACAGAATGAAATGAGGTGAAATAAAATAAAATAATATAACATAATATAACATAACATAACATAACATAACATAACATAACATAACATAACATAACATAACATAACATAACATAACATAACATAACATAACATAACAGAACAGAACAGAACAGAACAGAACAGAACAGAACAGAACAGAACATAATGAAATATAACATAACATAACATAACATAACATAACGTAACATAAAGCAACATAATAAAATAAAATAACACAACAAAAAATTAAGTGAAATAAAATGAGATGAAATAAAATAATATAACAAAACATAACAGAATATAACTTAATGTAATATAACATAACATAACGTAACATAAAGCAACATAATAAAATAAAATAATATAACACAATATAAAACGAAATAAGGCGAAGTAACATAACATAAAATTAAATAATATAACATAACAGAAGATAACATAATATAATGTAACGTAATATAAACGTAAAATAAAGTAACATAACATAACGTAACATAAAGCAATATAATAAAATAAAATAATATAACACAATATAAAATGAAATAAGGCGAAGTAACATAAAATAAAATAACATAACAGAAGATAACAGAATATAATTTAACATAATATAACGTAAAATAACGCAACATAACACAACGTAATATAAAGCAACATAATAAAATAACATAATGAAATATAACATAATGCAACAAAATAAAATAAATAATATATCAGAACGGAACATAACATAACAGAACAGAACAGAACATAATGAAATATAACATAACATAAAATAACGTAACATAAAGCAACATAATAAAATAAAATAATATAACACAATATAAAATGAAATAAGGCGAAGTAACATAAAATAAAATAAAATAAAATAAAATAAAATAAAATAAAATAAAATAAAATAAAATAAAATAAAATAAAATAAAATAAAATAAAATAAAATAAAATAAAATAAAATAAAATAAAATAAAATAAAATAAAATAAAATAAAATAAAATAAAATAAAATAAAATAAAATAAAATAACAGAAGATAACAGAATATAATATAACATAATATAACGTAAAATAACGCAACATAGTAAAATAACATAATGAAATATAACATAATGCAACAAAATAAAATAAATAATATATCAGAACGGAACATAACATAACATAACAATAAAATAAAATAAAATAACATAAAATAATATAACACAACATAATAAAATAAAATAATATAACATAATATAACGTAACATAGAGCATCACAATAAAATAAAGTAACATAAAATAATATAACACAACATAATAAAATAAAATAATATAACATAATATAAAGCAACATAATAAAATAACAAAAAATGAAGTAAAATAATATAATATAACAAAACAGAATGTAATGAGGTGAAATAAATTAAAATAAAATAATATAACATAATATAACATAACATAACATAACATAACATAACATAACAGAACAGAACAGAACAGAACAGAACAGAACAGAACAGAACAGAACAGAACAGAACAGAACAGAACAGAACAGAACAGAACAGAACAGAACAGAACAGAACAGAACAGAACATAATGAAATATAACATAACATAACATAACATAACGTAACATAAAGCAACATAATAAAATAAAATAACACAACAAAAAATAAAGTCAAATAAAATGAGATGAAATAAAATAATATAACAAAACAGAACAGAACATAACTTAATGTAATATAACATAACATAACATAACGTAACATAAAGCAACATAATAAAATAAAATAATATAACAAAATATAAAACGAAATAAGGCGAAGTAACATAACATAAAATTAAATAATATAACATAACAGAAGATAACATAATATAATGTAACGTAATATAAACGTAAAATAAAGTAACATAACGTAACATAAAGCAATATAATAAAATAAAATAATATAACACAATATAAAATGAAATAAGGCGAAGTAACATAAAATAAAATAAAATAACATAACAGAAGATAACAAAATATAATATAACATAATATAACGTAAAATAACGCAACATAACATAACGTAACATAAAGCAACATAATAAAATAACATAATGAAATATAACATAATGCAACAAAATAAAATAAATAATATATCAGAACGGAACATAACATAACATAACAATAAAATAAAATAAAATAACATAAAATAATATAACACAACATAATAAAATAATATAATATAACATAATATAAAGCAACATAAAAAATAAAATAACAAAAAAAACAGTAAAATAACATAATATAACAAAACAGAATGAAATTAGGTGTAATAAAATAAAATAATATAACATAGCATAACATAACATAACATAACATAAGATAGCATAGCATAGCATAGCATAGCATAGCATAGCATAGCATAGCATAGCATAGCATAGCATAGCATAGCATAGCATAGCATAGCATAGCATAGCATAGCAGAGCAGAGCAGAGCAGAGCAGAGCAGAGCAGAGCAGAGCAGAGCAGAGCAGAGCAGAGCAGAGCAGAGCAGAGCAGAGCAGAGCAGAGCAGAGCAGAGCAGAGCAGAGCAGAGCAGAGCAGAGCAGAGCAGAACAGAACAGAACAGAACAGAACAGAACAGAACAGAACAGAACAGAACAGAACAGATGAATAATGAAATATAACATACCATAACGTAACATAAAGCAACATAATAAAATAAAATAACATAACAAAGAATAAAGTAAAATGAAATGAGATGAGATGAAATAAAAGAATATAACAAAATATAACATGAAATAAGGCGAAATAAAATAAAATAATATAACAAAACATAACAGAACATAACATAATGTAATATAACATAAAATAACGTAACATAAAGCAACATAATAAAATAAAATAATATAACACAATATAAAACGAAATTAAGCGAAGTGACATAAAATAAAATAACAGAAGATAACAGAAGATAACAGAAGATAACAGAATATAATGTAACGTAATATACGGTAAAATAAAGCAACATAACATAACGTAACATAAAGGAACATAATAAAATAAAATCATACAATATAACATAAAGCAACTGAATAAAATAAATAACATAAAAGAACGGAACATAACGGAACATAACATAACATAACATAACATAACATAACATAACATAACATAACATAACATAACATAACATAACATAACATAACATAAGATAGCATAGCATAGCATAGCATAGCATAGCATAGCATAACATAACATAACATAACATAACATAACATAACATAACATAACATAACATAACATAATGTAATATAACATAACAACATAACATAAAGCAACATAATAAAATAACATAATATAACATAACACGGCAAAATTAAATATCATAACAAAAAATAAAATAAAATATAATAATTGTTGTTACATGGTTACAATGCAATAAGTCTGTTGTGCAAATTGTCTCTTTCTACGTGCTTATTGGCCGGTGGTGACATGACGTCGTGTGTTCTCTCCAGAGCCGTGCGACCCGAAGACCCGCTACTCGTGCAAGCTGTACTCCGTCTACACAGACCGCAACCACTGTGACCGCTACTTCCTGTGCCTCGGCTTCCTCATCTCGCTGCCCTGTCCCGCTGGCAACATCTTCGACCCGGTGACGAGGCACTGCCGCTACAAGGACGAGTCGGTCGACTGCAACTATTTGTGTCCGACGCCCTACGACCCGAATGCGACCACGACGCCGCCGATGACGCGCCGTTATCGTTCCAGGAAAACAACGCCGGTGACACAGAAAAGGACGCCGCCGACGCTGGCAACGACACAATCCTCGGCGAAGTCCCCATCGACTTCACGGAAAAGACCACCGACAACGCCACCGTCGACACCCCCGAAAATATCTCCCATGATTCACTTGGCAACGACACGGGCAACTCCGCCTACCAGTCCACCGACAACACCAATGCCGCCGACATCAAAACCAAATCCGACAATACCACCGGAAGTTCCATCGATACCACTTATAATTTCCACTGTACGGTCGAGTGTTCCACCGATGTCACAAACAGTACCATCAACATCGACACCTACAATCTCACCGACATTTCCGCAGACATCCACATTAACAATACCTCCAACAGTTCCTCGAACAACGCCATCAACAATGACAACACAAACAACAGCGACAGTAACACCAATAGTGTCACAGACAAATCCGCTAATAAATCCTAAAACAACGACTGCTACACTAACGACAATGTCACCAATAACATTACAGACAATGCGGCCACAAACACCAAAGACAATATCACAACCAAAGATTCCGGTAACATTACCAGCAACGCCTCAAACAACTGAGTGGACATTGCCACCGCCAATACAGAAACGTCAAACGACAATGCCAATCACTCTGACACACAAACCACAATCCACAACGTCACTGACATTGACACAAAAATCACATTCAAAGATGTCACCGAAACTGCCACTAAAACAACAGTCGACAACGCCACTGATAATAACACATAAACCACAACCAAAGATGTCACCGACACTGCCACTAAAACCACAGTCGACAACGCCACTGACAGTGACACATAAATCACAACCAAAGATGTCACCGACGCTGCCACTAAAACCACAGTCGACAACGCCACTGACAGTGACACATAAACCACAAACAAAGACGTCACCGACCCTGCCACTAAAACCACAGTCGACAACACCACTGACAGTGACACATAAACCACAAACAAAGACGTCACCGACGCTGCCACTAAAACCACAGTCGACAACGCCACTGACAGTGACACATAAACCACAACCAAAGACGTCACCGACACTGCCACTAAAACCACAATCGACAACACCACTGACAGTGACACATAAACCACAACCAAAGACGTCACCGACACTGCCACTAAAACCACAATCGACAACACCACTGACAGTGACACATAAACCACAACCAAATACGTCACCGACACTGCCACTAAAACCACAGTCGACTACACCACTGACAGTGACACATAAACCACAACCAAAGACGTCACCGACCCTGCCACTAAAACCACAGTCGACAACACCACTGACAGTGACACATAAACCACAACCAAAGACGTCACCGACGCTGCCACTACAACCACAGTCGACAACACCACTGACAGTGACACATAAACCTCAACCAAAGACGTCACCGACACTGCCACTAAGACCACAGTCGACAACGCCACTGATAGTGACACATAAACCTCAACCAAAGTTGTCACCGACACTGCCATTGAAACCACAATCAACAATGTCCCCGAAACTACCACTAAAACTACAATCGACAAAGGAACCAACATTGTTACTAAAATCACAACCAACACAGTCACCAACACAGCCTCTAAAACCACAAGCAACAATGCCGGTGATAGAAAAAACACAATCAACAATATCACTGACTTCGCAATATAAACCACAATCAACAATTTCACAAACCCTACGACCAAAACCGAAATCGGAACTGACGGTGTCACGGAATGAAAAGACAACGACAGTGCAATTAACAGACGTAACTCCAATATTACATCCTACGAAATTAAAAGCGGATTCGTCGCCAAAGCCAACAAGACGTGCCACGCTGAATCCAATTGGTCACATTGAAAGTAATGAGATACCAACAATGGCACCTACGCCGAAAATCAACGACGCATCGCCAGACATTCCTGGATTTAACAAGCACACCCCCAGGCATACGACCGCTAACTTCAGCTCGCAAAGCAACGATAATAAACGCACCACAAAAGGTTTGGCGGCGACGTATCTGACAATTGATCCACCGCTAGTCAAAGTGACCGACTACGAACGAGAAATGCCAATGAAGAGGGGCATTGACGGAGGGGACTTCAATGCAGCCGTGGTGAGCTACTTCAACGGGACCGCGCCGTCACAGTCTGGTCAAGCCTCATCGGTTGACTCGGGAAGTCTAGCACCGGCGCTCGTTGATGACGACGTTATGAAATCTCGCCCTAAACACGTTATTTCTTCAACTCCGCGTGATCCTTTACCTGTCCGAAATCTGCCATCACCCACCGCGAATACACCCAACTCGACCGCGAATTCACACAACTTGTCAAATTACGTGACCGCTACTTCGATGCAACGTAAACAAACAACTGATTCAGAAGCAACAACGCCAAATCCACCCGATTTCAATACAGCGCCATCTCAACCAAAACGGAACAAAACTGCCTCGTCTCCGACAGAAATAAACAATTCTGCGGTATCTCCGTCAGGACAGAACAAAACTACTGCACCTATAACAAAACGGAACAGTACTACTTCATCTCCGAGAGCATTGAACAATTCTGCAGTATCTCCTACACAGAACAATACTATGTCATCTACACCAGGACATACCAATACTGGGTCATCACCGCAAGGACAATCCAACACTGGTTCATCACCACCAGAACAGAACAAAACTAGATCGTCACCACCAGGACGGAACAATACTGGGTCGTCACCACCAGGAAGGAACAATACTGGTTCATCACCACCAGGAAGGAACAATACTGGTTCATCACCTTCAGGACAGAACAATACTGGTTCATCACCACCAGGAAGGAACAATACTGGTTCATCACCACCAGGAGAAAACAATACTGGTTCATCACCACCAAGAAGGAACAATACTAGTTCATCACCACCAGGACAGAAAAATACTGGTTCATCACCACCAGGAAGGAACAATACTGGTTCATCACCACCAGGAGAAAACAATACTGGTTCATCACCACCAAGAAGGAACAATACTAGTTCATCACCACCAGGACAGAACAATACTGGTTCATCACCACCAGGAAGGAACAATACTGGTTCATCACCTTCAGGACAGAACAATACTGGTTCATCACCACCAAGAAGGAACAATACTAGTTCATCACCTTCAGGACAGAACAATACTGGTTCATCACCACCAGGAAGGAACAATACTGGTTCATCACCACCAGGAGAAAACAATACTGGTCCATCACCACCAAGAAGGAACAATACTAGTTCATCACCACCAGGACAGAACGATACTGGTTCATCACCACCAGGAAGGAACAATACTGGTTCATCACCACCAGGACTGAACAACACTGAATCGTCACCACCAGGAAGGAACAATACTGGTTCATCACCACCAGGACTGAACAATACTGAATCGTCACCACCGATACAGAACAATACTGGTTCATCACCACCAGGAAAGAAAAATACTGGTTCATCATCAACAGGCCAAAACAATACTGGGTCATCACAACCAGGACAGAACAATACTGGGTCATCACCTCCAGGACGGAACAGTACTGGTTCATCACCACCAGGACTGAACAATACTGAATCGTCACCACCGGCACAGAACAATACTGGTTCGTCACCACCAGGAAGGAACAATACTGGTTCGTCACAACCAGGAAGGAACAATACTGGTTCATCACCACCAGGACTGAACAATACTGGTTCATCACCACCAGGAAGGAACAATACTGGTTCATCACCACCAGGACTGAACAATACTGAATCGTCACCACCGATACAGAACAATACTGGTTCATCACCACCAGGAAAGAAAAATACTGGTTCATCATCAACAGGCCAAAACAATACTGGGTCATCACAACCAGGACAGAACAATACTGGGTCATCACCTCCAGGACGGAACAGTACTGGTTCATCACCACCAGGACTGAACAATACTGAATCGTCACCACCGGCACAGAACAATACTGGTTCGTCACCACCAGGAAGGAACAATACTGGTTCGTCACAACCAGGAAGGAACAATACTGGTTCATCACCACCAGGACTGAACAAAACTGAATCGTCACCACCGGCACAGAACAATACTGGTTCGTCACCACCGCTACAAAACAATACTGGTTCGTCACCACCAGGAAAGAACAATACTGGTTCGTCACCACCAGGAAGGAACAATACTAGCTCATCACCACCAGGACAGAACAATACTGGTTCATCACCATCAGGAAAGAATAATACTGGTTCATCACCATCCGGACAGAACAATATTAAGTCATCACCACCAGAACAGAACAATACTGGGTCATCACCACAAGGAGAGAATAACACTGTGTCATCTCCACCAGGACAGAACAATACTGGGTCATCACCACCAGGACATAACAGTACTGGGTCATTTCCACCAGGACATAACAGTACTGGATCATCTCCACCAGGACATAACAGTACTGGGTCATCTCCACCAGGACATAACAGTACTGGGTCATCTCCACCAGGACATAACAGTACTGGGTCATCACCACCAGGACATAACAGTACTGGGTCATCTCCACCAGGACATAACAGTACTGGGTCATCTCCACCAGGACATAACAGTACTGGGTCATCACCACCAGGACATAACAGTACTGGGTCATCACCACCAGGACATAACAGTACTGGGTCATCTCCAACAGGACAGAACAATACTGTGTCATCACCACCAGGACATAACAGTACTTGGTCATCACCACCAGGTCATAACAGTACTGGGCCATCTCCACCAGGACATAACAGTACTGGGTCATCACCACCAGGACAGAACAATACTGGGTCATCACCACCAGGACATATCAGTACTGGGTCATCACCACCAGGTCATAATAGTACTGGCTCATCACCACCAGGACAGAACAATACTGGGTCATCACCACCAGGAAAGAACAATACTGGTTCATCACCACCAGGACAGAACAATATTAAGTCATCACCACCAGAACAGAACAATACTGGGTCATCACCACAAGGAGTGAACAATACTGGGTCATCACCACCAGGACAGAACAACACTGTGTCAAATCCACCAGGACGTAACAGTACTGGGTCATCTCCACCAGGACATAACAGTACTGGGTCATCTCCACCAGGACAAAACAATACTGGGTCATCACCACCAGGACATAACAGTACTGGGTCATCTCCACCAGGACAGAACAATACTGTGTCATCACCACCAGGACATAACAGTACTGGGTCATCTCCACCAGTACAGAACAATACTGTGTCATCACCACCAGGTCATAACAGTACTGGGCCTTCTCGACCAGGACATAACAGTACTGGGTCATCACCACCAGGACATAACAATACTGGGTCATCACCACCAGGACATAACAGTACTGGGTCATCACCACCAGGACAGAACAATACTGGGTCATCACCACCAGGACATAACAGTACTGGGTCATCACCACCAGGACATAACAATACTGGGTCATCACCACCAGGACATAACAATACTGGTTCATCGCCACCAGGACAGAACAATACTGAATCGTCACCACCGGTACAGAACAATACTGGTTCGTCACCACCGGTACAGAACAATACTGGTTCGTCACCACCAGGAAGGAACAATACTGGTTCGTCACCACCAGGAAGGAACAATACTAGCTCATCACCACCAGGACAAAACAATACTGGTTCATCACCATCAGGAAAGAATAATACTGGTTCATCACCACCAGGACAGAACAATAATAAGTCATCACCACCAGAACAGAACAATACTGGGTCATCACCACAAGGAGAGAACAACACTGTGTCATCTCCACCAGGACAGAACAATACTGGGTCATCACCACCAGGACATAACAGTACTGGGTCATATCCACCAGGACATAACAGTATTGGATCATCTCCACCAGGACATAACAGTACTGGGTCATCTCCACCAGGACATAACAGTACTGGGTCATCTCCACCAGGACATAACAGTACTGGGTCATCAACACCAGGACATAACAGTACTGGGTCATCTCCACCAGGACATAACAGTACTGGGTCATCTCCACAAGGACATAACAGTACTGGGTCATCACCACCAGGACATAACAGTACTGGGTCATCACCACCAGGACATAACAGTACTGGGTCATCTCCACCAGGACAGAACAATACTGTGTCATCACCACCAGGACATAACAGTACTGGGTCATCACCACCAGGTCATAACAGTACTGGGCCATCTCCACCAGGACATAACAGTACTGGGTCATCACCACCAGGACAGAACAATACTGGGTCATCACCACCAGAACATATCAGTACTGGGTCATCACCACCAGATCATAACAGTACTGGCTCATCACCACCAGGACAGAACAATACTGGGTCATCACCACCAGGAAAGAACAATACTGGTTCATCACCACCAGGACAGAACAATATTAAGTCATCACCAGCAGAACAGAACAATACTGGGTCATCACCACAAGGAGAGAACAGTACTGGGTCATCTCCACCAGGACATAACAGTACTGGGTCATCTCCACCAGGACAAAACAATACTGGGTCATCACCACCAGGACATAACAGTACCGGGTCATCTCCACCAGGACAGAACAATACTGTGTCATCACCATCAGGACATAACAGTACTGGGTCATCACCACCAGGTCATAACAGCACTGGGCCATCTCGACCAGGACATAACAGTACTGGGTCATCACCACCAGGACATAACAATACTGGGTCATCACCACCAGGACATAACAGTACTGGGTCATCACCACCAGGACAGAACAATACTGGGTCATCACCACCAGGACATAACAGTACTGGGTCATCACCACCAGGACAGAACAATACTGGGTCATCACCACCAGGACATAACAGTACTGGCTCATCACCACCAGGACAGAACAATACTGGGTCATCACCACAAGGACAAAACAGTACTGGGTCATCACCACCAGGACAGAACAATACTGGGTCATCACCACCAGGACATAACAATACTGGGTCATCTCCACAAGGACATAACAGTATTGGGTCATCTCCACCAGGACAGAACAATACTGGGTCATCACCACCAGGACATAACAGTACTGGGTCATCACCACCAGGACAGAACAATACTGGGTCATCACCACTAGGACAAAACAGTACTGGGTCATCACCACCAGCACAGAACAATACTGGGTCATCACCACCAGGACATAACAATACTGGGTCATCTCCACCAGGACATAACAATACTGTGTCATATCCAGTAGGACATAGCAGTACTGGGTCATCTCCACCAGGACATAACAGTACTGGGTCATCTCCACCAGGACGTAACAGTACTTGGTCATCACCACCAGGACATAACAGTACTGGGTCATCTCCACCAGGACATAACAGTACTGGGTCATCTCCACCAGGACGTAACAGTACTGGGTCATCACCACCAGGACATAACAGTACTGGGTCATCTCCACCAGGACATAACAGTACTGGGTCATCTCCACAAGGACATAAGAGTACTGGGTCATCTCCACCAGGACATAACAGTACTGGGTCATCTCCACCGGGACATAACAATACTGGGTCATCACCACCAGGACATAATAGTACTGGGTCATCACCACCAGGACATACCAGTACTGGGGCATCATCACCAGGACATAACAGTACTGGGTCATCACCACCAGCACATAACAATACTGGGTCATCTGCACCAGGACATAATAGTACTGGGTCATCGTCACCAGGACATACCAGTACTGGGGCATCATCACCAGGACATAACAGTACTGGGGCATCATCACCAGGACATAACAGTACTGGGTCATCACCACCAGCACATAACAATACTGGGTCATCACCACCAGGACATACCAGTACTGGGGCATCACCACCAGGACATAACAGTACTGGGTCATCACCACCAGGACATAACAATACTGGGTCATCACCACCAGGACATAACAATACTGAGTCAACTCCACCAGGACATAATAGTAATGGGTCATCACCACCAGGACATACCAGTACTGGGTCATCACCACCAGGACATAACAATACTGGGTTATCACCACCAGGACATAACAATATTGGGTCACCTGCACCAGGACATAATAGCACTGGGTCATCTCCACCGGGACATACCAGTACTGGGTCATCTCCACCAGAACGTAACAGTACTGGGTCATCACCACCAGGACATAACAGTACTGGGTCATCACCACCAGGACATAACAATACTGGTTCATCACCACCAGGACATAACAATACTGGGTCATCTGCACCAGGACATAATAGTACTGGGTCATCTCCACCGGAACATAACACTATTGGGTCATCACCACCAGGACATAACAGTACTGGGTCATCTCCACGAGGACATAACAGTACTGGGTCATCTCCCCCAGAACATAACAATACTGGGTCATCTGCACCAGGACATAATAGTACTGGGTCATCTCCACCGGGACATAACACTATTGGGTCATCTCAACCAGAACATAACAGCACTGGATCATCTCCACCAGAACATAACAGTACTGGGTCATCTCCACCAGGACATAACAGTACTGGGTCATCTCCACCAGGACATAACAGTACTGAGTCATCTCCAACAGGACATAACAATACTGGGCTATCACCACCAGGACATAATAGTACTGGGTCATCACCACCAGGACATACCAGTACTGGGGCATCTCCACCAGGACATAACAGTACTGGGTCATCTCCACCAGGCCATAACAGTACTGGGTCATCTCCACCAGGACATAACAGCACTGGTTCATCTCCACGAGGACATAACAGTACTGCGTCATCTCCACCAGGACATAACAGTACTGGGTCATCTCCACCAGGACATAACAATACTGGGTCATCTCCACCAGGACATAACAGCACTGGTTCATCTCCACGAGGACATAACAGTACTGGGTCATCACCACCAGGACATAATAGTACTGGGTCATCTCCACCAGGACACAACAATACTGGGTCATCTCCACCAGGACATAACAGTACTGGGTCATCTCCACCAGGACATAACAGCACTGGTTCATCTCCACGAGGACATAACAGTACTGGGTCATCACCACCAGGACATAATAGTACTGTGTCATCTCCACCAGGACACAACAGTACTGTGCCATCTCCACCAGGACAAAACAGTACTGGGTTATCTCCACTAGGACATAATAGTACTGGGTCATCTCCACCAGGACATAACAGTACTGGGTCATCTCCACCAGAACATAAAAGTACTGTGTCATCTCCACCAGGACATAACAGTAGTGTGTCATATCCACTAGGACATAACAGTACTGGGTCATCTCCACCAGGACATAACAGTACGGTGTCATCTCCACCAGAACATAAAAGTACTGTGTCATCTCCACCAGGACATAACAGTACTCTGTCATCTCCACCAGGACATAACAGTACTCTGTCATCTCCACCAGGACATAACAGTACTCTGTCATCTCCACCAGGACATAACAGTACTGGGTCATCTCCACCAGGACATAACAGTACTGGGTCATATCCACCAGAACATAACAATATTGGGTCATCTGCACCAGGACATAACAGTACTCGGTCATCTCCACCAGGACACAACAGTACTGTATCATCTCCCCCAGGACATAACAGTACTGTGTCATCACCACCAGGACATAACAATACTGTGTCATCTCCACCGGGACATAACACTACTGGGTCATCTCCACCAGGACAAAACACTACTGAGTCATCTCCACTAGGACATAACAGTACTGGGTCATCTCCACCAGAACAAAACACTACTGAGTCATCTCCACTGGGACATAACAGTACTGGGTCATCTCCACCAGGACAAAACACTACTGGGTCATCACCAGGACATAACAGTACTGGGTCATCTCCGTCAGGATATAACAGTACTGGGTCATCTCCACCAGCACATAACAGTACTGGGTCATCTCCACTAGGCCATAACAGTACTGGGTCATCTCCACCAGGACATAACAATACTGGGGCATCTCCACCAGGACATAACAGTACTGTGCCATTTCCACCAGGACGTAACAGTACTGTGCCATTTCCACCAGGACATAACAGTACTGTGCCATCTCCACCAGAACATAACAGTACTGTACCATCTCAACCAGAACATAACAGTAATGGGTCATCTCCACTAGGACATAACAATACTAGATCATCTCCACCAGGACATAACAGTACTGGGTCATCTCCACCTGGATATAACAGTACTGTGCCATCTCCACCAGAACATAACAGTAATGGGTCATCTCCACTAGGACATAACAATACTAGATCATCTCCACCAGGACATAACAGTACTGGGTCATCTCCAACTGGATATAACAGTACTGTGCCATCTCCACCAAAACATAACAGTACTGGGTCATCTCCACCAGGACATAACAGTACTGTGTCATCTCCACCAGGACATAACAGTACTGTGCCATTTTTACCAGGACATAACAATACTGGGTCATCTCCACCAGCACATAACAGTACTTTGTCAATTCCACCAGGACATAACAGTACTGGGTCATCTCCACGAGGATATAACAGTACTGGGCCATCTACATCGGGACATAACAGTATTGTGCCATCTACATCGGGACATAACAGTACTGTGCCATTTTCACCAGGACATAACAGTACTGGGTCATCTCCACCAGGACATAACAGTACTGTGCCATCTACGTCGGGACATAACAGTACTCTGCCATTTTCACCAGGACATAACAGTACTGGGTCATATCCACCAGGGCATAACAATACTGGGTCATCTCCACCAGGACATAACAGTACTTGGTCAATTCCACCAGGACATAACACTACTGTGTCATCTCCACCAGGACATAACAGTACTGGGCCATCTCCACTAGGACATAACAGTACTGGGTCATCTCCACCAGGACATAACAGTACTGTGCCATCTCCACCAGGACATAACAGTACTGGGCCATCTCCACCAGGACATAACAGTACTGTGCCATCTCCACCAGGACATAACAGTACTGGGCCATCTCCACCAGGACATAACAGTACTGGGGCATCTCCACCAGGACATAACAGTACTGTGCCATCTCCACCAGGACATAACAGTACTGTGCCATCTCCACCAGGACATAACATTACTGGGCCATCTCCACCAGGACATAACAGAACTGTGCCATCTCCACCAGGACATAACAGTACTGGGTCATCTCCACCAGGACATAACAGTATTGTGCCATCTCCACCAGGACATAACAGTACTGGGCCATCTCCACCAGGACATAACAGTACTGTGCCATCTCCACCAGGACATAACAGTACTGGGGCATCTCCACCAGGACATAACAGTACTGGGGCATCTCCACCAGGACGTAACAGTACTGGGTCATCTACACTAGGACATAACAGTACTGGGTCATCTCCACCAGAACAAAACACTACTGAGTCATCTCCACTGGGACATAACAGTACTGGGTCATCTCCACCAGGACAAAACACTACTGGGTTATCACCAGGACATAACAGTACTGGGTCATCTCCGTCAGGATATAACAGTACTGGGTCATCTCCACCAGCACATAACAGTACTGGGTCATCTCCACTAGGCCATAACAGTACTGGGTCATCTCCACCAGGACATAACAATACTGGGGCATCTCCACCAGGACATAACAGTACTGTGCCATTTCCACCAGGACGTAACAGTACTGTGCCATTTCCACCAGGACATAACAGTACTGTGCCATCTCCACCAGAACATAACAGTACTGTACCATCTCAACCAGAACATAACAGTAATGGGTCATCTCCACTAGGACATAACAATACTAGATCATCTCCACCAGGACATAACAGTACTGGGTCATCTCCACCTGGATATAACAGTACTGTGCCATCTCCACCAGAACATAACAGTAATGGGTCATCTCCACTAGGACATAACAATACTAGATCATCTCCACCAGGACATAACAGTACTGGGGCATCTCCACCAGGACATAACAGTACTGTGCCATCTCCACCAGGACATAACAGTACTGTGCCATCTCCACCAGGACATAACATTACTGGGCCATCTCCACCAGGACATAACACAACTGTGCCATCTCCACCAGGACATAACAGTACTGGGTCATCTCCACCAGGACATAACAGTATTGTGCCATCTCCACCAGGACATAACAGTACTGGGCCATCTCCACCAGGACATAACAGTACTGTGCCATCTCCACCAGGACATAACAGTACT
The DNA here is from genome assembly GCA_964017155.1 of Oasisia sp. SBJ-2009. NCBI lineage: Eukaryota > Metazoa > Annelida > Polychaeta > Sabellida > Siboglinidae > Oasisia > Oasisia sp. SBJ-2009. The sequence continues at coordinate 49,971,420 of OZ024854.1, forward strand.
GGGGCATCTCCACCAGGACATAACAGTACTGGGGCATCTCCACCAGGACGTAACAGTACTGGGTCATCTACACTAGGACATAACAGTACTGTGTCATTTCCACCAGGACATATCAGAACTTTGTCAATTCCACCAGGACATAACAGAACAGGGTCATCTCTACCAGGACATAGCTATACCCGGTCATTTCTTCCTGGACAGAATAACACTGAATCATCTCCGATTACACAGAATAAAACTGGATCATCTCCGCTTGGACAGAATAACACTGGATCATCACCAACAGGACGGAACAATACTGGGTCATCTCCATCAGGACAGAACAATACTGGGTCATCATCACCAGGACATAAAAGTACTGGGTCATCACCACCAGGACAGAACAATACTGGGTCATCACCACCAGGACAAAACAATACTGTGTCAAATCCACCAGGACAGAACAATACTGGGTATTTACCACCAGGACAGAATAAAACTGGGTCATCTTCACCAGGACAGAACAACACTGGTTCATCTCTATCAGGACAGGACAGTACAGCCGGGGTTAATTTACAGGCATCATCTCTGCCTGGGCAGAACCTTGTTGTGTCGTATCCACCAGGACTCAACAACTCCGCCATGTACCGGCTAGGACCTGGAGGTTCCGTGTCGTACCCGCCGGGTCTGAACATCACCGTGTTGTATCCACGAACGCTCAACAACTCCACGACGTTACCGTCTGGATTTGCCGGTTCCGTGTCATATCCACCGGGTCTCAATGTCACTGTGTCTTACGTACCAGCACTCAACACGTCAGCGCTGTACCCGCCGGGGTTGACTATCACCGTGTCGCATCCCGTAGGACAAAACAACCCGTACGTGTTGAACACTGCCGCAGCAAATCCGGCTGAGCCTGGCAATACTGTGCTGCGTACATCTGTCGTAAAAATCACTCTTTCGTTTACATCCGGGCTTCTCATCACTGTTTATTACTCACCACGACTTAAGATCAAGGTGGCCTTTACACCGGAGCTTAACATCACTGTGTCATACACAACAGGTCTTAACATTGTCGTGGCATTTACACCCCGACTTAACGTCACCGTGTCAAGCACGTCAGGACGTAACTTCACTGTCTCGAATAATCCAGAACGTGATATTGTTGTATCGGAAACGCCAGATCATAACATTACAGTGTCGAGTGAACCTGTGCTTAACATTAGTTTATCGGAAACACCTCGATTTAACATCACTGGTTCAAATGGAACTTTGTTGAAGAGACCAGAGTTGAACATCACGGGTTCAAATACAACAGGACATAATAATTTCACGATGCGCCAGCCAGATCTCAACAACGCGACGTCGTCTCCCTCAGATGTTAGGGATACGGCGTCGGTTCAACATGAACGAGACATTAACGCGTCATATACAACAGCAGTTGACGATTCTAGATCGTATCCACTACCACAACGTAATATTTCGGCAACATTTAATAGGACGATGTTGCCGTCACTTGCCGTCAACAATACGTCGTCGTATGCAAACGGAGTGAACACTACTACGGCATCTCCAGCACGACCTAACGATATCACAACAACGTCGAATCGAAGATATTCATCTCAACCCAAGGCGCTCTCTATCACACCAGGAATCAACAATGTCACACCAATAAGACACAAACAAAGCAACAGCAAATCGTATCGACCAACTGACTGGCGACATGTCCCATCCGCGAGTCCACCTTTCGGATATGACTCGACCACTGAAACGCCAATACCTCACAAAGACGACATACGTTATCAACCGGCGACAACCGACAACACACTTCGGGTATCGGCACGGAAACGTAAAATACCAGAAGAATCAACTCGCCTCGACACATCCGTAGAACTCGCGGTGAAGTCACTCGACTCCTCCTCGTCCAGACCGGAATCCGGCTCCGCTGTAGACAGAGCAATCGGTCCCAGGGTCTCGGCGTCAACGCCTCCGGGCGACAACGCAGCTCGTTCCACTGCGGCTGCAACAGACAACGTCAGCGGAACGTCAACGACACGGAAGGCGATCCCCTCAACACGGCGCTCTCCAACCCGTAAAGCCGTCTTACCGGAGCCTGGTAAAGGGTTTACGGCTGTGGGGATATTTCAGCTGAACCCCGGTGCACCTTCACCGACGCCGAAGACCGATCGGGGTGATCGGTCTTCGGCGTCGGTGAAGGTGCACCGGGTCCACGGCAATCGGGCGAAACCCGCCTCGCCACACACCACAAGACGAAGCTCCTACGAGTATCACGTGATGCCGGACAACTCGCCAGGTGGGTCCAGGGTTCTTTCGGTGTGTGTGTATATAATCTGCTTTAACAGCCACTGCATTTCTTGTGGTTCCATGTTAAAGAATTGGAAAGGATTCTTTCCTGCTGGAAATTAAATATTACTTACGGCTTATGTGTGTGGGTGCTACGTGTCGCATAGGGCATATACAAGAGTCCTTCCTTCCGCTCTGTGCCGCCTCAGCCCAGTGTTTACACCAAAACGCATGTCGCTCTTTCCCAGCCATTCGACGCCTCTGTCTTCTGAGCGATCTCTTCAACACAGGCGTCCATTCCATCATTATAATCACACAGTTGGGTATATAATCTGCTTTAACAGCCATTGCATTCATTTGGTTAAAGAATTGGAAAGGATTCTTTCCTGCTGGAAATGTAAGTATTACTTACGGCTTATGGATCACGTGGGTGTCACGTGTCGCACAGGGCATGTACAAGAGTCCTTCCTTTCGCTCTTTACCGCCTCTGTCCAGTGTTTACACCTAAGCGCATCTCGCTCTTTTACCGCCATTCGACGCCACGTGTCTCGTTGTCTTCCGGTCGATCTCTTCAACACAGGTGTCCATTCCATAACTATAAGCAAACAGTTGTATTTCAAGTCGAAGGACATGCATGGCTGATGAACCATCATCGTCTAGCTTTGATGGTGTGTGTGATTATATAAATATCGACAAGTAAGTGCAACATTGAAGAAGTATTCATCCCTCTAGTTCAATACATAAACACAAAATATTCATAAATGTCAGTAGAAATGGTATGACCAGAAGTGTATTCCTTACAGTGTAGGCCGCATACGTGGACCATCACCAACCAGCATAGTTACGTTATGAAACAGTACGAATATGTATACGCCTTTTGGAAGTTAACAATTGTTCCCCGCAATAACATTTTGGACTTTTCTAATACTGAATACTCGTTCACGGCCTCTGCCAACCCCGTGTGATGTCTCACCTCATCGCGTCCTCGGTTGTGTCCCGTCCTCCTCCCCTGCTACTTCGTCATCCATGTCTAGCCTCCGTGCCATCTTCATCGAAGCAGCATCCCTCCGCCCATGTCCACTACATTCCCAAGTCTGTTTTGTTGACTATTTGAAATATCGACGTATCCCTACAGCGACAATATTTTTCATTTTTACAATTCTGGGCCGCACTAATTTAGGCCATGCACCGGTCGTGCCTCAGTTATAAGTACCGCCATTCCACACAGTTTTATGCGTATCGGATATATAGTTGGTCTACGCTACGGCACTTGACATTTAAAGTGCAAACAACGCTCCGATGTTTCATCAACATAGTCATAAAACCACGCAGCCTTTGGCCGAACGTTCGTTTCAAGCAACGCGCCTGTCTGCAGTAACAGCAGACACAGAGAAGCAGACTGGCGCAAACTGAGGCGCCACATGACCATCAAAGGTTTCGCAAAACACAACAAACGTTTGCAGTAGACCTACTATAATCAGGCTATGCCTGAGACACTGTGTCAAACACTCAAGGCGTTGCTCAATATCCATCGTGTATACCATACGTATAATAATATTTATTGGCATAATAATGCCTCTGTATCTGCCTGTATTAGTAACTGGTAAAATGTCCTATGACTATGTCTGGCGGGCACATCACGCCAGTGGGTATGGTGGTACCTACGTTGTCATTGCACAAACAAGTCGAATGCTCATGTATACAACAGCCGCAAGTGACGTGGTTGCAAGTGTAGGTTTAAAGCAACATCAGCATACACAGGGGCCTGCCACTTGGTCAGTCTATTCTCCTTACAGTTCACAACCCAACTCTTGATAAAATACAACGGGGTTGGACATTTCAGTTTATGTACTCACGTACGTCACGCGTCGTTTGTTTCCGTAGATTCCGCGCCGCATCTACGCATCTACGTCACCGTGGGTGCCGCATCACTGGTCGCGTGCCTTGTCGTCACCGGAATTGGCGCAGTTTGTATTCTCTACATGCGACTGCGCAGGCGCAGACGAAGAAGGTAAGCTTCCGCCTTTAACCGATCGCTCATCGCCGTTAGGCAACGCTCTTGCCTATCGCGTCTGTCGGGATACTGTTTGTGAAAATGTTCACCAAGTTGGAATAATACTATATAAACACAATTCTTAATACAAAACTAATAATAATATGGGATAATGTTTGTTTGTAAAACTGTTGTTATTCCTCTTGGGTCTGTTGCATAACGTTGAGGTTTAGGCCCAGTTGTTCCGTGCAAGCTATGGTTTCCATCAGCAGTGTCCCTTCTCCTCCACATATAATCCATCCTCCTCCGCCTGTTTCTCGCTCTACGTACAATCGGCCCATATATATATATATATATATATATATATATATATATATATATATATATATATATATATATCTCTCTCTCTCTCTCTCTCTCTCTCTCTCTTTCTCCATTCTCCACTGCCCGTATGATCCAGGATATCGCATTGTTGGAGAGAGTGTTTATAAAGGTTAACTATCTCGAAGGCTCTATAAATCTACGTCATGGTAAATTAAATAAATAAAACAGGCCATCTTTTATCAATCATCAGCGCGAAACTCGAACAAAACCAAACATTCTAAAATGAATCATCAAACGTGTGTGTGTGTGTGTGTGTGTGTGTGTGTGTGTGTGTGTGTGTGTGTGTGTGTGTGTGTGTGTGTGTGTGTGTGTGTGTGTGTGTGTGTGTGTGTATGGGGGGGGTGTGTGTGTGTGCGTGTGTGCGTGCGTGCGTGCGTGTGTGTGTGTGTGGAGCTCATTGGGGTCTAAGCGAGACAATTGGGGACTGGACACAAGAATAATACACAATAAAATAGTTTACGGGATTTGCATTTTACATTGCTGTACGTTGTGGTTTCGATAAGCACTTATATCTGACAAGTTGTCTAAATTCGCATAATCATAACACATGTGTACGTTTGCCCCAAACAGGTTGTACTACGCGAAAAATGGCACTTTTCACTTCATTATTAGTCAAGATCGCCAAACGCAAGTACTTGCCGCTATTGCCATGGCAACCACCATTATAATCGATTAAAAGTCATGATTTCCGTGATCATTGTCACCGGCAAAGTGTTCTACTGCTTCTGCTTGTAATAATCCTTCGGACAGTATAACTGAAATCGTTAGACTGGCACCGTTCGATTATTACAACCAAAAACAAAACGAAGTCCTATACGTTAACATGGAGAATATGGACCTCCTGTCCCCCAACTGCCCCCAGCCTCGTTTTTGCGCGCGAGACTTACACGCCCTATTCAATGTTACTGTTGTCAGGCTTGAACGACTACTGCCGAGTGAATTCGGACCACAAGAGATACCACTCGACGCAGACGACAATTTCGTGGTGCTCAACGGAAACGCTACATTAGACATTCCCGGCATACATCTGGCCAACTTCCGGCCCGTTTCATACAGAACCCATGCCAATGGTTCGGCCAGAGCTGGTGCCGTTTTGGAAGACAGCGTATGACAAGACATGTGGACGGCTCGTGTCCTCACTTGGTCGGACAGCGATGTTGCCGCCACTTACGGAGAGCTGTCACAATGACAGTGGTCATTGACGACAGCTGCTTGGTCGCATGTCGTCACATGCGGCTGTTTGTGCTATAACTAATGTTGTATTTGTATATGGAAGTACTGTTATTTCACATGAATGTTTTTCTTTTACATAGCAGGTTGGTCGTTGTGCGTGTGAACTATCTGTGACGAACACGTCGACACGACTAGGTCGTTTCGTCAGATTGAATGCGTAGGCCTATACGCGTTAAGCGGCACACACTGTCGTTGACGAGAACTGTCTTCCGTGAAGTTACGCAGAAGCAGGAACGTTCGATTAATTCTTCTGCGGCGTGATATGAAGAAATGCATGAGCTGCGTGTTATCAACATGCAAACGCAAGGTTACTTCAACTAATGTAACTATATTATACACTAGTAAGTTTCTTTCAGGTTACGAATTCCTGCGAATATCTATACCTTATTGTAACAGACTAGTTGTTTATCTCCGGTTACGGAGCAACAAGTGAAATGCAACAACTAACAGCTTTCTTTGTTACTAAAACTCGTTTGTGCTTGTCATGTCGATTTCGCTAACGCCACTGATATGTCCCGGTCAAGCGGACGTAAAGCCATCTGGTTTCGCCGTGTGGCTGCCTGAGACGGTGTCAACACGCGGGACGTATTCAACGACTCCATGCTGAACTTGTCCATTGTTCTGTTCTTCGGTTAGTGTTATCAACAGTAACAACGTAGAACTCTCCCAGCACCTCAGCACTCGCCACAATTACTTAAATCCTTAAACGATTCGTAGTTTCCTAAAACTTCAGTCTGTGCATGAAGCACCTTGAAACACGCCTTCACAGAGTGTAGATTGATGGCTCTTTGGTTTTCCTAATGAATATAATTTACTGTTTTTTCATAATACAAGGTTTTGTTGATATTTCATTATCAGAAAAGTTATTCTGCATGTACATGCTAAATTAACCGTTAATTTTAAATAACTATAGTCAAATAATGAATACTCAATGCTGCGAACGAACTGGAATGTAATTTTATTCATCACATCAGAGCATACAGTTACATCTGTGTAGGTCAACGCAGGTTGAACAAACAGTAAAGAAAACTGGACGGAATACGTATCAACGGCACATCGTAAACAATATCTACTTAAATGACTTCTCCAACTAGTTTATGTAGTTCGATAAATATGCTTTGCAAGATACAAATACTGTTACACTGTACACAATGATAAACAGCAATATCTGTCATTCATCGATAATTATAATATTCATTTAAACAACATTCCAACACATACATTTCTTTACCAACGTGATTATCACTTTATTTAACAAAAGACCTCAATCAATATCTACAAACCCTGAATACTACTAAGATTAAACCAACACAGAAGCAGTGAAGTCGTGACCTCGTTGCCTGCAAACGCCTAAGACAGCATGTGTAATACAGGTGTGTTGCAAAGACAGCATGGCAACACTGAACACCTGCAGTGGATGAGCCGTGGTCGTCAGAGTCACTAGTAGTGTCACTAGTCGTCAACCGTGTGACGACAGAACGGACAGTGTCCTTTCTGTAAGACCAGCAGCTCGTAGTCGTCTGTGTGGAACAGCTGTCAAAATAACGACGAAATAACTTAACTGAAATGATAAAATTGGTGCCTCTGGCTGCTGCCGTAGTCACCGTAAAATTTGTTTTATTTCTATTTAAACATGAATCATGTGTGCGTCTAAATACAATTATGCATCTATACACAGGTATGTTTGTGTGTGTGTGTGTGTGTGTGTGTGTGTGTGTGTGTGTGTGTGTGTGTGTGTGTGTGTGTGTGTGTGTGTGTGTGCGCGCACGTGTGCATTATATTACAAGTGTGGCGTGACCTCTCACATGCAGAATCGTGATTGTGTCTATTTGCGTTCGTGTGCATGCGTATGTGACGAATAATACTAAAATAATAACAGACAAATGCACGAAATAAGAATATTATCATTTACTTACATTTATATACATTAAATAATAGTACCATAATATTTATCATGTAAAATATCTTGTAAATGAATGTATACTCAAAACGTATTTTACATATACTCGATGTCATTTAGACATTATATATATCTACACACCTTCTTGCACGAAGGACACCTCCTGATGGAGACGTCGGGCATGACGTTCTTGAAGTACTGGTGCCGCAGTGGCTGTGGCCACTTACACACGATCACCTCCGTACGAGAGAGTGACCGCAGCACGTTCCGGCTGACCACCACTGGCTGGAACTCGTTGAGTCCTTGCTGCAGACACAACAAGCAGGTTACTCGCACTACACATGTTTATGTAAACCACACAGGCATGTACATGCAAGCACACACCAAAAAATTAACATACATACACAAACATGCACGCACACACCCTCGCACCCACTCATTCACAGAACAACCAAAACAAGTCAGGCATCCACAATAAGCGAGGCTATTCATTGTATGTAATAAAATGACGACAATATATAGCTTGAGAAGGTGTAAATAGAAGTTATAAAATTGAGTTTTAAAATACTGTTTGTACATGGCCATAAATAATTACAATTACATAAATACGGGAACACTACTACAATACCCCAATATGTATGATAAAACTGCATGTATGCAGTGATACAGTGATGTTAATCATTCTGTAGAGGTCTACATCAGTGATTCATTAATTTACATAAAATATTCAGGTAGCAGCATACTGGTATAATGATGCTTAAGGTTACATATTGCAGTGATCAATGTACTTAAAAACATCAAAATGTACTAATACCATCATACTCCATCGCATCACATAATAAAAAATATTCCTTACGATTACTACAACACAAACAGATCTGGTTGTGTCTGTCAGTTTACCTCATAACTTGACTGTTTGGTGCTGAATGGATCAAGATCTTCTTCCGGTTCGTCCATGATGTCATCGTCCATCCGCAGTGACTGGGCATCTAGGGAACTAGTGAAGGAACGACTCTGTCTATGAACAGCTGACTTGGTGAAATATATATTTTTATTATGTGAATTAGTTCATTGAATTTTTATTTTATGAGATCATACTTATGCTATTAGAACATTTTGTAACTGGCTGTGGCTGTGTGCAGCCTCCAGAAAGGATACTCCCCATCCTCTGTTCTTGCCACTGGTTCTCTCGGTGTCGTTTGTCGTCCCTAGGTGGTGCCAAGTCCAGCAGATTCTGTGCCTCCTCGTCCGTGATGTCATCTTCGAGGTAAAACTCCACTAGAGGCAGCACCTCTGCGAGATACAAGAGATATATTTATCAGTTTTTTATATTATTTGCAAACCAGAATTGTTAAGCATGATATCACAAAGAAAGCTTCTCCATGAGAACGTGGAACAGCGGAGAATTTTAGATGGAAAACAATTTTGGGAAAAAGTTTGATTTTTTTATATACAGTAGAAATAATGATTTAAAGGTAATATCTGGAGTTCATCCCAGACGCTAGATGGAGCTAGAAAGAAAGCATGCAGGTTGAGCTTCTTCATATGTTCATGTTTTTAGTACATCTTGCAGGAAAGAGAGGACTCACCAAAAGACACAAATGAGTGCACAAAGGGCTGCATGCAGTTGCTGCAGAAGTTGCCTTGACTGTTGAGGAGTTGGTTGGTTGTGGAACATCGGTAACACATCGGCAGCTGGTCCTGAGACACACAAGGGGTAATGGTTAATGTGTGCCTCCTACTGGTCAAACAAATGTCACGTTTACCCATGGTTCTGTAGCATGGGTGTAACATTATCTGATAACATCAGTGCTCTGAGGAAGGGTAACAGACAATATAAAACAGTCACAAATTAGACAATCTATTGACTACGATGTTTTGTCTATCAGCCAGGTGGATTGTTTGCCAACAAACACTGCTCTAAATGCATAACATTTAGAGGGCTATGAAACAAAATAACTCGTATTATATTTGGTTCAAAATGTCATGTATACAACAAAGTAATTATCAGCAACATGTTTTAATTAGAATACTGGAAAACACTGCCTTCTTTTGTCTAGCTGTTCTGTGACACATAGCGCCACTGGTTCCTTCTATCTGGTGTCTACACCAGGGAAACAAAAGATCCTACGTACGAAAATGGAAACAACTGTCACAAACTCACTGAGCTCATTCTGTTAACTCCCACTGTCTAAAAATGAACCTTCTCAGTTAATAGTACAAGCAGAAGATAGACAATTGTTAGACTTTTGATAAGCCTAATGCTTCCTAGTCCACATGCCATCTGAAGCCTGAAGCATTTGATGGCAATCTGGCTAAATCTAAAAATTCAAACCTTTGTGCTGGATGGCCATCCTATTAAATTAACAACAACGTCATGCCTGTGTGACACACCTCGCTGTCGTGGTATGGCTTGGACCTGATGGTGATGCTCCCAAGGTCAACCGCATCCTGAAACTTGACGGGTATCATAAGTGACTGCATCTTCTCGTAGGCATGTCTTGCCAACTTGTAGGCCCCCAAGTTCTTGCTTTGCTTTGCAAGAGTATACAACGTAGCACTGGTGACAACTGTTAAGGAAAATCAGCGATGTTCAAGTGAGAAACAAACACTGCAAAATTCTTACTGCCTTATCAATTAAATGAGAAATCATTAGAATACCAAATTGCTACTACCCGGGTACACGCATCAATCTTATGAATAAAAACAGGATTAATTTATATATGTGCAGACCTGTTTCACAACAATGTAATATTTGATGTATATATGTGTGTAGATTTTATCTACAAATTATATCATAGTTGCCTTTGACTTATTTCCTTATTTCAAATGGGGTGTACAGTTCTAACAACAAGGACTCATTGAGACTTTAATTTGAAGTTCAAAATATTATGCAACATTTCTGCAACTGCAATAGTAATACACTGCCTTTCAATGGTATAAAATCTTTCAATTTCTCACTGTCTGCAGGCATATAAACCAAACGGAGAGTAAACTGGCCACAATGATAAAAAGATACACTTTTGAAATGCCAATTGGCACTTCTCCCATCAGGCAATGCAGCAGGTATCGTGACATGTTGAAGAGACCATCTGCAGTGTACGAGGTAAATGGCTCATCCTGCAACATAAACATTAGAAACATTTCACATATTTCATTTATTTATTTTGTTTAACTAATTTCCTTAAGACCTAAATTTTACTTATCTGCTAAACGTCTATGTTCATCTAATGTACAGTGCATTACAAATATATAGGGATACTAAAAATGTATAATCATATATTGCACACTTTGGACATGTTGAAACTCCTGGCGTCCAGAACCATACTTCAGGTTAACAGTTGTTCCACACCAGTTTTGGCACCTTATGCCCAGGATTGAGGAAACAGACTGATTTAAGTAAACATCTACTTGAACGAGTTTGAGTTTTCTGAACTGAAGTGCATTGTAACAACAATCATGAAAGTGAAACAAAATGTCTCAACCCCACTGATCATGCAAAATATATGAATTCTTAAAACGTATTAGCCAAAACTACACGTATTAAATGTCTACCAGAAATTGCCTGTTACAATACTAGATTATTTGGCTAATACGTTTTAAGAGTTCATATATTTTGCATGATTTATTTATTTAAAACAATGCAAACTTACTGCTTAGCATATCTGTTATTAACTGTGATTGTAACATTCGCTATTTTTATGCAGATTTCTTTTATATTTAAAACATTGGAAAACTGTTTGCTAACACAAAACATGCTTAACAAGTTGTGTTTTATGATTTGACATGATGGCACTCTGCTGACAGTCATGACAAAGTAAAGAGGAATCGCACCATGAATCGCTGAATGGAATGGTAGACGTAGTACATCTCGGCCTTCCGCTGAAAGTCACTGAACTTTTTCAACATATCAGCTCTCTTCTGTTCATCCTCTGCAATCAGACCATCAATTAGGTAATAATAACAGCAGTACACCTCTCTGTTTTCTAGACACCCAGGAACTATAGCTCAGAGGCGCAACAACACAAGAATCATTGTCATTAAGTGTATTCACTCATGGAGACAGTTAGTTAACATCACCAGTAAGACAATCAATCTTCTTACCACAGTACAGTTTCCCAAATTTTTTATTATGCATACGATTAGTATCAGACAATCCAATTTGTGGAGCTACTTGCATATAATGAGTATCAGACAAACATACAAGTGCAGCTTCTTACATACAATTAGTATAAGACAATCGAACAGGTGGCATTGTTTGCATATGGTTAGTATCAAACAATCATAGAGGTGGCATTGTTTTTATTACCAAGAAGTTAAAAACCTTATAATTTTTTATTTCATTTATGTATTTTTAGAGACAACATCTAATTTTTATTTTACTTACGTATTTTTAGAGACAACGTATTTTAATTAGTAACATTTTAGTGGCATTTTATAATTTTGTATATTTATAATTTTAAAGGACAAACAAAGTTAACTTTTACGTCGCATACACCTAATAGAGTTAATATAAAGTAACAATTTCCACATATACTCAATTTGTTAACGCCAGCGGTTTACCAAAAAAATATTTTTTAACACCCAGCCATCCTAATTCTATGCGCTACCCCATCTTAGATGAAGAATTACGTCATGACGGTGACCGAGGCGCTCTCCACGTAGATTCCCTGCATAGGGTTTGGCTGTTGTCATGAATTGGCTGCAACTCGGCAACGCGCGTAAATATAAAGTTGTCTATTATTGTTATCGCTTAAATCATCCCATCAACTGATGATACATGTCTACATCAAAGCATTTCTCCTCAAAATGGACCGAGCAAAGTGCCAAACAGTACGTCCGCAAATCACCAACATGAATCCATTGCTTCAAAACTACTGGTTGTTTCAACTATTATTGCAACCGTATGCCGAACACGAACGCATAATTACTAAAGTTTACCATAGATTTAACCACAGATTTAGATATACGTCTATAAGCAGCTGCTAGATGTCACGCCAGCTGAACGAACTGTCGAAGACTTGAAGTTGTTGACCCTTAACAGCGTCGCCGGAAGCTGACCGAGATATAGAATGCCGCGCGCTGAATGGCCAAGCCAAATTAACCCTTCACCTATGGCGGCGTCTAGACCATCGTGGATTTCGTTAGAATTTTAGACTTTAAAGTCACATTCTGAGTAAACCGCTGACGTTAAAAAATTGAGTATATGTGGAAATTGTTACTTTGTATAAACTCTATTAGGTGTATGACACGAAGCCGTAGCCTTTTTTGGTCCTTTAAGTATACTACTAATTCATGTACACTTTTATAAGTAATTTATTTAATTTAGTGAACACTCGATAACCCACAGGCTTCCTTGTTCACATCCCGTCTGGAGCTTGGCTCTGGATGGCAACTTGTTAAACCTTGTTAAACACATGTTACATATTTAACTGTAACTGTTGGGTCGGCCATTTTGTAATGAAAGAACACAACATTATCATACAAAACAATGCAGCTTTTTAAAAGCATATAAGACAACATATGAACTGCTGACATTCGACAGTCGGGGAACTGGGAAACATGCCAGAGAAACATTTCACAAGACCAATAGGAACATTTATCTATTTCCTTTTCGAAAAACGAAGAGTTTTTATACAGCACAGACCGTATGTATGCTCTAAATGCTTTACATGTTACTCCCTGGCAGACCTGTTTAATTGAACACAATCTCGACTTCTACACGAACCATTCAGCCATGCTGCTATTAATGCACAAAGAAGTAGTTCCACTAGTCACTCCTGTGTGCAGTGAACCTGTCGTGTATTTTTATGACTTCTGAATTTTGTAACCGTTGCTTCTTTAGTTACACCCATTCCCCCCAAAAAAAATTCCAGTTTTATAAAGCCGACAAGGAAGCAAGGAAGATACCATGAAGCCGAGCCAAGCCAAGCAAAGCAAAGCGAAACATTAAATGTGGCAGATTGGTTAATATGCAACAAGAAGGTTATTCATGAGTTCGTTTTCAGTGACAGAAGCAGTAATGTAGATAACTGAGCAACTATTTCCGTCTACAACTGGCCAGATACAAAGCGAGCTACACACATACAACAGAGCTTACCAGTAGCTGGGGAAAAAAACAAAAGAAATGGTTAGAACTGCTAGTTAGACAACATAAACAAACAGTAGAAAGAAAGATGTAAAGTAAAAAGACAGATTATAGGAATGATTAAACTATATAAGTAATTAAATTAATTAATTATAAAACTTGCTAAAAGATGTGTTGGAAAAAGGTTTGTATTAGGCAGAAAAATATAGATTTAGGATACTACTTTAGCATAGTTCAAGATTCTCCTACTTGATGTTAGCTTGAGGTTTAAAATATGCACAGCACATGAATGACAAGTGTACTGACTGAAATGGAAAGCATTACATATATCTGTCAGATTCTGTCTAAACATTTGGCCAATAGACCTTTTAATCATAACAATTGGGGCAACATACTGAAACATGTCTGGAAGTACAAGCTTTCAAAAGATACCAAAATCTTCTGGTCAGATAAGCCATTAAGGTTCTAGCAACCACTGAATTTTTTGTTTTTTGAATGTATTTCGATTTGTAATTTTTTTTGCTCATTCGTCTATTTTCGATAATGCTGATAAATTCATTTTAATAGAAAACTCACCTCCTGCAATGTCGAGACACTGACATGACAACTTCCAGAAGTAGTAACCTGCATCATCAAAGCGACTTTCCACCACAGCATTGTGGGTAAGTTGTTCAAGGACCTTGACAGCCTCATCCTGAAGTCCAGCCTTGTGGAAGGCTGTATGGCATCATGGGAGTTATGAAAATAATCAATAAATTCTTTTTGTTAAACGTAAAGTGTACAATTAATTGAAAAGTATTTTTTAAACAATTACTGGTGATTTATAAAACAGAAAAAGGGTAATTATATTTTTATTGGTAATTTTGTTGTTATCGATGGACCTACCAAATACAGGTTGTCCTATCAACATCAGAACATATTTTTTATTATGTAATATACATATACATTAAAACAATACATTTTCTGCATATAATGTGTTATGTATTTAACGTAGATTTGAATAAAAAAGCAAAAACAGTGATTTCACATAGCGCATGCTGACAGATACCATGACAAACAGAGGAGGGTGAGAGAAATGGTAGACCAATGGCATGATGGAGAGACAGTGGAAGATATTGGAGAAGATCAGGATGAGGTAAGAAGTACTGTGAGGCGGGTGGAATAAACCAGGGGGTGCTAATCTGACTCCACAAAAGGTCAGCGGGGTGAATCAGTGATGCTGAAGTATACCTTGCTGGGCATCTTCGAAGCGGTCATTCTCAGCGAGCCACTGGGCATAGGGGACGTACACGTCGTTCTTGAACTCTGGGTGTTTCTCAACCAACAGGAAAGCCTGCCACGGAGAAACCATATTATGTTGTATTTTATTTACAAATAATGTCAGGTTATTCCATAAAAACACCAATAGTTATCAGGATGTGGTCTACCAGCAATCTGCAGCTAGTAGTATAACTTACGCAGTCAGCACTGCAATCAGTTCTTTACTGACCAATTTCATGTACAATTTCATGTCGTAAAACAAATAAATAATAAATTTGTGTATAAAAACATTATGTAAGATAACAAATCAGACTAAAAGTATACAATAATAACATTGATTTCATGCATTATCATAATTCCGTATTTTAACTGAAGTTCATGTTGGCATGAATGAATTTGTCAAATTGAACATTTACCATCAGGACAAACATTACATACAGAAGGGTAATTCTGTCCCAAGTTGGTGAATGTTTGAGGTAGTCAGTCCTCATAAGTGTCAAATTAATTTCAAATTGTTAACAAATTCTCCACAATCATTCATCAGCCAAATTTAAACCATTTAAATGTTCACACTGTATAATTCTGCAGTACTAATTTGAGTGCGACAATCAATCAATAGCCTCAACATTTCAGATTAGAATTACTGTAAATTAAATAAGATATTCAGTGGTTCCAGATAGACTGACTGTGATTAAATGAACCTTATACCTCAGATGAAGACGTGTCTACAACTAACTTACCTCATCCCAGTGTTTCGCCTCCACGTGTAGACTCACTAGTGCCTTCATGTCAGCCATCTTCATGTAGATCTCTGACGCGTACGCATATTGTTCCATCTTCTTTAGGTAGAGGGCGCACCTGGCCAGAGCCTCACGATCGGCCTTGTCTAGTTTACGTGCGACGTCAATCATCCTACAAGTGAGAGCTTACAACTTTCTTTTTTGAAATCAGACGCCGATAAACATTTTTACTTTACTAATCCCCACATACACGTACTGTTTTCAATAAAATTTGTCGCAACAACAACATTATATCAAGTGTATGAAGCTGCTAGACAAATAAATTATATATTTTAACAGTGTTCATTTTTTTTTAAAACAATTCTGTTATCATAATATTAATAATAATTGTTACATAAAAATCTGAGAAACAGTGCCATCATCATTAAGATCCTTTCAGGGGTGGGTGAAAGCGCCCTGACTTACTATGTGACCGCATTAGCATGCCTATTTCCCTCTACTTCACCCCTACAAAAACAACTTTAGAATGACCACAACCGCAACGAGACTGAATCACTGAGGTGACAATAAAGCAAGGTTTAACTGTAAAATATAAAATATGAAACGACATGTTACATTTCCGCCCAGCCGTGGTCTCCAATGATCTCGATGGCCTTGAGGAACTCCCCGGCTGAGATGTACATCTCCGCGGCGGACCGAGGCTCGTTGATGTTGCGTGCCCAGTCAGCCTGCTTCTTGATGAGGTTCTTCTTGTCGGTCGGGTCGCCAGAACCCACAAACTCCTGCAGCAGTCGACACAGAACACGTCAAACACCAATGCTCTCTGAAATAATCGACCATGCAATTTTGAAGAAAGCTCGTGCTGTCGCTACTGAGTCTGATCACCCGCTCTCTACGTTTTTCCATGTACTTCCGTCTCAAAGGAGATACCGTTGTATAAAATGTAAAACATCTCGCTATAGCAGGCGTTTTGTGCCTGTGGCCATTAGAATGTTGAATGCTAAATGAGTCATATGCTGTCAACCAGGTTGAATTGTTCTTGTAGTGGATACATCTGGAAATTCATTTGCATTTTGTTGTGACCATCCCATATATTTTAGATGTGATCACGAGTTGTACAATGCATATCCTTTTTAAGGACAATAAAGTGAAAGTGAAGTGAAACCTCAGCATCAATTACACAGGCTCCATGAGGTGGCAGCACTGTTTAGCCCCTCACGTCCATCTGGGAGATTAATGCTGGGCTTTGGCAATGTTGCTACCAGGGCGGCCTTACCCAGGAATAAGATAGCTGTCAGGCCAACTATAAAATAAAAACTAAAATAAGGATATACTTTTATAAAATAATGCTAAACTATTAAATGTATTCAACATTAAGCATATGTCATACAAGAATAAACAGAAATACAAATTTGAATTGTTTATGAAGCAGGAATTATGGCAGAATTAGCCTTGATTACCAGTGAGGTGGCAACACTTTCTAGCCTCTCACACGGATAACATTCAAAGGCAAGCTAAGTAACCAGATTGTCTTCTCGGGGAAGTTACGCTGCCGAGTGAGAGTCAGTCAAGCGAGACTAGTCCAACCTGTCCTCACTTAGTCGGTGGATTTTTGGCAAATATAGTAAAGGAAAGTTCTTACACAGTGCAGAGTTTACTGCAGACATGTTCAACTGAACACTATCACAACATGATGCAGTAGGCTAGAGTGAATGATCTGGCTGAGGTTATTAAATTCCAGCATGGGATTCAAACCCAGGTTCCCTTGATTAAGAGCTTGATGCTTTTTTTGTTCACCATCAATGCATAAGTGCACATAAATGTAATATTATATATATATAAATGATTGTTAACAATCGTCAACGTCTATTCACACAGAGCATATGAATGCGGGGGTGTCAAGACTTGTGTAGCAAATGTTAAAACGTTGGTTGAATGTGACTGATATAACCATAATAATTGTAAATAAACATTAGAAAAATAACGTAATGAATTTTGGTTTTGGTTTTCTTACGTAAATACTACAAGTACCAGTCACAGAAGTAACAATGTAATTTTATCAACATTGAAATTCTATTATATACACATTTCCTAACATCAGCTTAATAACATCAACTCATATTAAAGCCTGTAGGAAACTTCAAAACATTTAAAAAAACATTCTTAAAGGGTGTAAAAGACCGCAGCAAAAAGAACTGTTGAGGCCTAGAAGGCTGACAGACAGACCAGGTGACTGGCTCACCTTGGCTAGTTCGAACATGCGTAGGTCGGTGTACATGTTCATGGCGCGTCCCTCCTGCCCACACTTCTTGTACATCTTGGCGGCGTCGGCGAAGCGTGACTGGTAGGCATAGACGTCTCCCAGGAACACCTGAGGGTCGTTCTCCCCCCTCCTCTTCCTCTCCTGTCGGAAACAAATGTACCAAGTAAAGTCACAGAAACAAAATTCATAGACGAAAGGTCACTGGAAAGTCACAAAAATAATAAATTCACCTAATATTAGACTTAACAATTTTTAATGTCCTCAAGTATGCAAGCAAACTATACATTAAAAGATAGTCTTTGAATTTAATATAGAATACTTTGTGACTTTAATTTCTAGGACTTTTTGCAGGCAAAACTGTGACATTTCTCCTGTGACTATTTCTGCCCACTTGAGAAAGACAGGGCATTTAAGAATAGTTATATAACTTTGCAAAGTCACAAAATAAGTTAAGCATTACATATGGGGGGTTGATGATTTGGCTGTCAGTGTGCGACATTGGGAAATATATAGCTACACTGGTGCCACCTTGTAAGTGAGCCAGAACCCCCAAGAATCACAGGGTCAATGCTGCCATAAACAACTGAAGACCCACAAATACTGGGTCTCCCGTTTTGCTTACCTCAATGCTGTGAATGAGCTCCAAGAATCGGAGGTCCCTGATTCGAATAAATGCTCTCTTGGCCGTGTCAAACTCCAACCCCTCGAGAGCCTCATGGGCCAGAGTCTCCCAGTCCCCGTCCGTCACTCCCAGGGAGGCGATCTGGTAGGCATCCCTGGGGAAGAACAGAGCTGTGCTACAGATATCTGCCCCCAATTTCCCCATTTCCATATACCCCATCTTTCCCCTTACGTTCTACCTTGGTTTACTCTACTAGTTTTGTGTGTTCTTATATTTTCATTTCCCACGCTTCATTCAGAGACATCACCTGCCTTATGTATCCCCTTACGTCTTCTTTCTCCCATAGCTCCCAACTCATCCCTTCACACGTTTCTCCCCCTCCCCTTACTTTCTGCCATATTACTCTTTACTAAGTTACTTACTTGAACTTATTCAATCTCACTATAAAAGTTACTTACTTGAACTTATTCAATCTCACTATAAAAGTTACTTACTTGAACTTGTTCTATCTAACTGTAAAAGTTACTTACTTGAACTTATTCTATATCACTATAAAAGTTACTTACTTGAACTTGTTCTATCTCACTATAAAAGTTACTTACTTGAACTTGTTCTATCTCACTGTAAAAGTTACTTACTTGAACTTGTTCTATCTCACTGTAAAAGTTACTTACTTGAACTTGCTCTATCTCACTATAAAAGTTACTTACTTGAACTTGCTCTATCTCACTATAAAAGTTACTTACTTAAACTTATTCTATATCACTATAAAAGTTACTTACTTGAACTTGTTCTATCTCACTATAAAAGTTACTCACTTGAACTTGTTCTATATCACTATAAAAGTTACTTACTTGAACTTGTTCTATCTCACTATAAAAGTTACTTACTTGAACTTGTTCTATCTCACTGTAAAAGTTACTTACTTGAACTTGTTCTATCTCACTGTAAAAGTTACTTACTTGAACTTGCTCTATCTCACTATAAAAGTTACTTACTTGAACTTGTTCTATCTCACTGTAAAAGTTACTTACTTAAACTTGTTCTATATCACTATAAAAGTTACTTACTTGAACTTGTTCTATCTCACTGTAAAAGTTACTTACTTGAACTCACTGTAAAAGTTACTTACTTGAACTTGTTCTATATCACTATAAAAGTTACTTACTTGAACTTGTTCTATCTCACTGTAAAAGTTACTTACTTAAACTTGTTCTATCTCACTATAAAAGTTACTTACTTGAACTTGTTCTATCTCACTGTAAAAGTTACTTACTTGAACTCACTGTAAAAGTTACTTACTTGAACTTATTCTATCTCACTGTAAAAGTTACTTACTTGAACTTGTTCTATCTCACTGTAAAAGTTACTTACTTGAACTTATTCTATCTCACTGTAAAAGTTACTTACTTGAACTTGTTCTATCTCACTGTAAAAGTTACTTACTTGAACTTGTTCTATCTCACTGTAAAAGTTACTTACTTGAACTCACTGTAAAAGTGACTTACTTGAACTTATTCTATCTCACTGTAAAAGTGACTTACTTGAACTTGTTCTATCTCACTGTAAAAGTTACTTACTTGAACTTATTCTATCTCACTGTAAAAGTTACTTACTTGAACTCACTGTAAAAGTTACTTACTTGAACTTATTCTATCTCACTATAAAAGTTACTTACTTGAACTTGTTCTATCTAACTGTAAAAGTTACCTACTTGAACTTGTTCTATCTAACTGTAAAAGTTACTTACTTGAACTTATTCTATCTCACTATAAAAGTTACTTACTTGAACTTGTTCTATCTAACTGTAAAAGTTACTTACTTGAACTTATTCTATCTCACTATAAAAGTTACTTACTTGAACTTGTTCTATCTCACTGTAAAAGTTACTTACTTGAACTTATTCTATCTCACTGTAAAAGTTACTTACTTGAACTTGTTCTATCTCACTGTAAAAGTTACTTACTTGAACTTATTCTATCTCACTGTAAAAGTTACTTACTTGAACTTATTCTATCTCACTGTAAAAGTTACTTACTTGAACTTGCTCTTCTCAAGGTACTGGTACATTGGCGCCGACTGAGGCACTTCGACTGAGGACATGGCGTACACATGCAGACAGAAGATCTTGGAGCCCGTGAAGCCAACAACAAAACCCTGTCCAACAAACAACACATACAGTGACACTGCACATGTGTTCTCTGGTATAATTTCTGACTGGGCATTAGCTACAGAGCAAATATGGCTAGAGAATATTTGACTGAGTAATAGTAAAAGCTGCTACAAACTATTTAGGCAGATACTGATGTTGCTGTGATTATAATGTACATAATAGTAATGTTTAGTTGATAAGTCATGATACTATAGCTGTATGGGATATATTGTTCATGTCTCCAAGATATGGTTATGTTGTAAGAAATTTACTTATTTTGGAGCATATCTTTTGTAACGTACAACGTTTTGACCCATTATCTACAGGTCTGGTGATGGGTCGAAATGTTGTATGTTTCAAAAGATATGCTCCAAAGTAAGTTAATTTCTTACAACATAACTATAGCTGTTACTATTGTTGTCACACATACATCATCAAACAACAGAAGTATCAGAAAAATGTTTTCATACATGCTAAAATTGTGAAAACATATTGGTGTCTTAGATAGTGTTGTCTTACTATGGTAGATATTTATTAATTAGTAAATTATTATTATGAATGAATGATCACATCAATGTGGTATGCACGAGACCATTAATTAGGAAATTCACACCAACCAGTTTAAGTCCCAAAAACATTATTATCATCACACATTAAGTTACACATAACAATTTATATAATTAATCCCTAATTTAAAAATATTTAAGTGATTTATGGAGAAAGGTTAGGAAGTGAATAAAGAACATTCCAAAGAACATTAACTGTGAACAATGTCAGTTAGTAGATATGAAATAAATATTACTATATCAGGGACTTTAGTTTGAACAACTATACAACCAAGTTATGCAAAACAATAACTGGGAAATCTCAAGACACTTGCTGAGGAATACGAAAAACAGAAACTCCTTCCTTTGAAAAAATACAACCAACAGGTAACAATATTGTCAATTAATAATACTTATTGTTTACCCAAACAATGTGAACGTTACAAAACATTAACTAAGGGCGTTGTACCATTTGAGTACGAGAATTCAAACCATCAGGATTTCCGAGCAGTGGTGCGTGACCAGCACGCAAACGTACTTTGCGATTGCGTGGGTCCAAATTGACAGGAGCATAGACCTACGTCAAAGAGCACTGCTATTTACTTTCACTTGAAAGATCAGTCTCGACTGTTGTACGGAGCATGTATTTTTTTTTTAAATTGCTAATTCAACCCACGAAAAGCAATTTGGTCTAAACAGCAACTAATTTTCCCACAAATGTGTCATTTCTCATGAAGATATCAATGTCATAACACGTGTTCTCACATAGTTTTTTATTTTTACATGATACAAATAATCAAAATTACTGCTCAAGTTGCTTTGACTTCAATGTACCAAATAAAACGTTAGTAAGAAACTAGACTAAAGGTTCTTAAACACAGTGAACCACTCAGAGAGAAATGTTTTACTAAACTTATGTGAAGATGAAACTTTAGAAAGGTCTTAAACATAAGTGTGTTTGCAGCACCATAAAGAGAACAGGGACTTTTGGTCATACACTTTACTTAATAATGATGTTTGATTGGTACATAACTGTGCAGACCCCCGCGATGGTGTAGCGTGTAATGTGTGTACCTGCAACTTCTGTTGGTGAATGGGGAAGTTGCTGGCCTTGATGTTGAGTAGACCGCCACCGCTGAAGCACAACATGTCCTCATAGTGGTTGTTCCATGCCACACTGTTGGCATTGGGCTCCTGCAAGTTGTCACAACAATCTCTCACACGTCACTATCTGCACAGGACACAATGGCACACTTAGAGATCATTTTGTTCAATTACACTGTAGATGGCTACAGGAAGTTGCATGACAGGAATCGTTGTGTAAACAGACATAAAATTGTGATTTGTGAGGGCACTTTTTGAGTGAAACCACAAGGACTAGCCATGCTAACAACTGAACAAGATTCTGACGCAGTCGGGGTTGCACTTTTGCTAATACCTTACCCTGACTCTGACGCAGTGGCCAATCATCCACTTGCAACAGCTGATCTTTTACCAAAGCTCAAGTTAGGAATGGCATGAATCAACTTGTAGTTCAGTGTTTACACATGCTTCCCTCTTCAACTAGCACAGATCACCTTATTCAAATAAAATTTCTGATTACACAACTAATAATTTCTGCTTACTTCAACATTTCAGCCTTCTTCAGGAACTGAATTGTCACTGCTCGCTAGATGGCATGGCAAGCAGACTGTAGAAATTATTAGTTGTGTAATCAGAAGTTTTACTTGAATAATATACTTCCAACTTGATGAACATTTACACGAATTGTACAGATCACTTTCACGTGTATCACTTTAGTAAATTGTATTTATTCGTATAGAGAATTCCTAGAGAACAGTTTTGATTTTAACTTTAAATGTTCCCTGAGACGGACCTGGAAGAGCAACTCCTTCGTGTTGACGTTGTACACGAGGCAGGTGCCGTGTTCATCGACCACGGCCAACTTCTGTCTCATGGCGCTGATGTCGAGGCATCGCACAGACGTGTTCTGCTTCAAGATGAGTATCGGGAATGGGTTGTCGACAAATATCTTCAGGATCTGTAAAGGAATGACTCCATTACATGCTACGTCCTGCGTCATAACCAGGCTTGTCGCCAATGTAAGGTTCTCCCAGATTAGGGAATAGATGACATTTCGTATTTGTCACCAAATACAACTTCATGTGCATTTCATACACAGACGCAACATACAACTGATAAACATTATTGACAATAACACAGGTGAAAAGATACTACTTATTTTCACATCAGTTACAATTAAACAATGTCCTGAGGTGCTAATAATGACACCCATCTACATTCAAACTACTTGTCAAATAATAACCATACATTTATAACTGTCAAATAACTTAAAAACAACGTTTACCCATCAAAATAACAACTGGCACAAGTCGTTGGCCTATTAATCTGATTAAGTACGAGATAAACGCTTTCGTTTACCTGGAACACTCAGTAAGATAGTGACGAGGTGACTACTTGACCACAGACTGACCTGTCCACTCTTGAGGCCAATGAGCAGTCCCTCCCGCCCGGGTGGTCCTCCTATCACCTTGATGTAGCGGATGAGGGACTCCATCACCCACTCCCGCTCCTTGATGCCTTGGAACGACAGACACTGCAGTCGCTTGTCCTGAACACAACACGGGGCACCAAGGGTTAATGCAGAAATGGTTAAAGGGTTAAATGTACTGGAAGCTTCACACTGCACTGACAGACACTGACACTCGAAGCATGGACGTCTGCTGTATGATATCAGTTGGAGACTGTGTGGTCTGGTCATTAAATAGCTTTGGTTAATTAAAAAATACAAATACAATTTTCATTTGTATAACTTCGTATTCATTTCATTAACAATTACTACGTCGTATGAGCCGAATGCTACTGGTTGTGGTATGTGATATCATCAAACTTTATATTTTACATAATCTGGCTATAAATTTTGTGAAATGAACAAAGTGATTACATGGATGATCTAATTCACACATATAATAATATTAATCACAGATATAATAATATTAATAATAAACTAGCATACTACACCATCAAATTAGGGTGTTTAGTTTAAATCTAAAAAAAACATAAAATCACATACGAGAGCACTAACTTACTTGATCTAGCTGTCACAGTGGTCACACAGAGCAACACATCATCTACCTGACTTAGAAGGACAACCTAAAAAAAGTGACACATCACCTATCTGACACAGAATGACAATCACCTACTTGAGAAAAGGTGACCCATTACCTACCTGACACAGAATGACCTGAGCATCACCTACCTGAGAAAAAGTGACATATCACCTACCTGACACAGAATGACACATCACATACCTGACACAGAATGACACGTCACCTACCTGACACAGAATGACACGTCACCTACCTGACACAGAATGACACGTCACCTACTTGACACAGAATGATGCGTCACCTACATAACACAGAATGACACGTGACCTACTTGACACATAACGACATGTCACCTACCTGACACAGTATGATGTGGTGGGAACAGACCACGAGCAGGTTACAGTCGACCTTGCGTAGAATCTTCTCCTTCACGCGGTAGTGCATGTCGTTGATGTCATCCGAGTACAGCTCATAGATGATGATCCGGTCCGGCATCTGCACCTGTCAACAGCCAATTTTAGCAACTGGTGAACTAAATACACTTAAAGCATCTTTATGTCATTTACGCCCATGTAACCATATGTTGTTTAGTATAAATTAATGAAAACTAGTAGTAGTAGTATGTTTATTTCGGACAAATAATCCATATGTATACATAAAATAATTTTTTGGTTAAAGTACAATACTTAAAAACAACTAAAGCAATTATGGGGTACAAGTAAAATAATAAATAAAAATAAGTGGGTAATAAAAATAAATAAATAGTTCATGAAATAAAATTGAATAAGTGATTAAAATAATTATAAAAAATTAGGGTATAATACAATACAATATTATGTGTACAATAAGTATCTCCAATTTTTTTTCCCGACACAAGCCATGTACATGTATTGTAGACCTCCTTCTAGCAAAAGCCTGTTACTGGTTAATGTACATAGCTGGATATGGGCAACATGTTACTAGGGAATTTTAAACTGAAAAACTACCATCAGATGTTGTAACTGATGTTACTACTGTATCCATGGCCAGCATGGTTAACCCCAGAGGTGTAACATTTTCATTTACATAATACGTAACTGACACGCGACCAGTTGGTATCACTGGATAGCTGACAGATTTGTCTAGATGATGTATATATTTCCTTGCGTAGATTCGGTGATAGATATGTTTATTTTATTTATTCACAATCAAGTTTACAAACCACACAATGTTTGTTGCCGCCCATATTTGGGAGATTTTACCATGTCCTGATGAATGAATTTATGCATCCATTCATAAAGTCTACACCCCTCACATGTGGTATCAAAATAAAGCTCTGTGAGTGGCCAATTTCCAGTTTCTGCACTGATGTATTGACACAATGGTTGACACTATTCATAAACAAGGTTATTATATTAGTTCATGTAGTTAGATTGACTTTGAGGATGTGTGAAAATTCAACAAATTAGCAGCGTGAAATTTCTTAAGCGACGATAATGAGTGTGGCCGCGATCAGCCCGCCTGAATGTCAGAATAAATCATACAAATAATAGTTCTCAATGGATTTGTTTCATTTTTTTATATAGCAGCTAATACTTGACCCTGTAATTGTTCATCCGTGCCATCATTATCTGGCAGCAGGATGAAACGCTTGTTTATTTTTTAGCTCAATTTCAGATAGAAATATTCCCATGATTTTTGTTTGTTCTACATATATTATAATTTTATTACAGTAAAGCATTCATAGTTTTATTACCAATATTAGCAAAGTTATAATTTTTATAGGAACATAGGATTTTTCTTGGTCACCTGCCAACAGTAGAGATCAGAAACTAGTTAATGAAATCACAGTAAATTCATCTCACCCGACACGGATACATTCCATGCGCACTTACTGCCAGTCGGTGTCTGTAGATGGCGATCTTCTTCACCAAGTCTCGACACTTGATCCTAACTGAATGATCAATGTAAATTGTAAATTTAAAAAGTAGTCAACATCTTTTATAAATGTGCAAATATTTTACTAATTGGGGTAACTATGTTAAATTATATAGGTAAATAAAACATAGAACAAAATATATTTGATTTACCTATTTCTACTTTGCTACAAAGACAATTGCGATCATCACAAAAAAAATTATGTTGATGTTCATCTAGTAAAATTTTCAAATGTCTAGGAATTATAGTGAATGACATAATGCTTTAAACTAAATACATGCCAGCTACAAGCCTGAACAATTGTGAGGGAAACTGATTATTTGGGAGAAAATATGAACAAACACTTGGAAACTAACCTGTTCAATAATTTTGTTGATCTATTTTTTTACTTATTTGTTTACTTGCCTACTAACAACCAAGGTTATGGGATCAGTAAGTTATTTTAGAAATAGTTTAACTTTAAAAGATTCAACACAAAACAACTGTACCTTTCTGGTCAGTGATGAGATGCTGAATGATGACATCCGTCATGTTGTCACGGAAGGCATATCGGTCCTTGTAGAGACCATGGACCGTGCTGAAGATGAGTTGGTAGTAGGCAATGGTCCCATCTTGACAGCCCACCACCTGAAGAATCACAGCATGTGGTCACAGGTGTTGGTTCTTTCATGGCATATGAAAGTAGGCATGGGTTCTATCCTGACATCACCCATCCACGTGGTATTTAGGTCCACAAATACAATCATCATATTGTTATTGTGAATGAGCACCGTGGTGCTCTTAAATATAATTAAATTATCACCCGTCACAAAATTAATGGTACAAAAACAAGTAGACACTAGACACACACACTGACTGCACCTCTGTAACTACTTGCTAGACCACACCCACTGTTCACCTATGTCTACGTATCTAGGTGTCTATGTGTCTAGGTGTCTATGTGTCTATGTGTCTATGTGTCTATGTGTCTATGTGTCTATGTGTCTATGTGTCTAGGTGTTGCAAAACACACACTACAGAAAATCACTATTTTCTTAGATTTGTTGGGTGTCTGGAAACACACAGTGTCCAAATAGTTACAGACTTACAGTAATTACAATTGTGTTCTTTACACCACTACAGTAATTATGGTACTGTTCTTTACATCAAACAGTCATTAGAGTAGTATTATTTACACCACTACTGTTATTACAGTAGTGTTCTTTACATTGCTAATGTCATTACAGTAGTGTTCTTTACACCAGTCCTATTATTACAATGGTTTTCTTTACACCACTACAACCATTACAGTAGTGTTCTTTATACAATTACAGTCATTACAGTAATATTTTCTACACCACAATCACCTCATCTTCAGCAGGAATGCGCATCAATTAAAAATTATCTGACCATTTCTGGCCTGAATTTGGAAAACTTGCCTAAAATGGGACAACAAAAAAACGATGTCACTCACCACATAGTTGGAGTCGGGTTTCACTTTTGCCGACCAAACCCAGGATTTCTGCTCCCCTATCAGCCCCAGTTTGACGCCTTCCTTCGTGTGTAGACTGCACTGCTTGTCTGCGCCCCCCACCACCACGTATTCACCCTTCGTGAACCAACTGACAGTGCAGGGGTCATACCCCAAGGCACGGTCCTTGCCAATCTGAACACAACCACATTTGAGCACTGTAGTGGTGATTCTACTAAACTACAATCGAGATATAGATATTAGATACCATAGCAGCAATAGCCTAAAAGTCCCCTGAGTAATACAGCCACCTCACAAGTAAGGTCACTCAAATCCATACAGGAAATTATCCCTGCCAATTGGGTCATTTCATTATTAAGGCCTCTCATTGTTAAACATGCCAATTTTAATAATGAGGTCCCACTACACGTGTAAATAAATATACGTTTTTAATCAATAGGTAGCATTTATTACTTGCTTCTATTTTTGTTAACACTTAATACATTTATGACAATGAATTAGATATTAAGTCGCAAAATCTACTCAGGATGCATGCTAAAAATAGCCATCTAGTTCATGTCATGTCAATTGTTTTATTTTGGCAGACATGCATAACTCCAAATGTTTTCTTTCAAAGTCCAGTTTATTTTCTTCAAGCAACATTCAAAAACAATGACCTTAAATAGCTGGCAGTACTAGCCACTGGTCTTGCACATAGGATTTTTTTTACATTTCCCAAAATGTCACCTTTTAGTCTACGTTTATTAGGAATGATAAATAACACTGAATACATTTTAACAAATAAGGTACCACTCCAAAGCTTAAAATCCGTGAAATCCAAAAATGTACGAAACTCTATTTCACACATACCACACTGGTGTAACAGTTCACAGATAACTGGTTATCTAAATATTAAATGAGGTCCTATCTGAAAAATAGCACTAATATACAATAAAGAACATGTTTTCTACACACTCATAAATAGATAGCCTACTACTCTTTATTTTTCCTGCATAGAAATATTATGACTATAACACAGGTGGTATATCATACAGATCCAGTCTGACGTTATAATAACAACAACAGATATGTAAAACACATTAATATAGAAAGATGCCAAGATGACGTGTCACATGAACACAACACCTGAGTTATTTACCTGCTTCCCAGATAGTTGGTAGAATGACAGTTTTTGTCCCCAATCAGCCACTGTCAAAATATCAAATTGTTCTTCTCTGGAAGGAAACACAGGCAGTGGTGAGCATTGACGCTGGTCAGCCGCAAACTTTAACAACAGAAATATTCCAACTTGCCTGTG
Organism: Oasisia sp. SBJ-2009; assembly: GCA_964017155.1. NCBI lineage: Eukaryota > Metazoa > Annelida > Polychaeta > Sabellida > Siboglinidae > Oasisia > Oasisia sp. SBJ-2009. The sequence goes on from OZ024854.1 coordinate 50,000,699, forward strand.
GATTTAAATGAAAACATTTAACAAATATCACCAAAACGTCATCAAAAAGTACTGCAAATTTGGTAATTGTTTTCCATTGTTACTTCCACAATACCGTGTAGTCATATCAAAACATCCACATGTTAGGATTATTTAAACTACCCTGGGAAATGAACCATAAAAAAGTGAAGAAACTAAAAATAGTTAAAATTATACAAAGGTAAATAATGCAGTTTGGTGAAAGTACAAATAACTAATAAGACCAGAATGCTTATTTTACATGGTATTTTATTATTCGTGAAAATGTTCATCAAGTTGGCAGTATATTATTCCAAAAAAATTCATAATTACACAACTAGCACACAACTTACTTCTACATTTCGACTACTATCGGAAAGTGGTGGATAAAGAGACGAACAGGTGTGCGCGTTGGACAAAAGAAGCCATCTGGATTAGGAAGACGGAACCAACTATGAACAGAGACGAGGGGGGCTACAGACTAAGTCAGTCTGCTCGCCACACCATCTAGCGACCAGTGACCACTGAACATTCAGTTCCTGAAGAAGGCCACCGATCGTGGTCAAAACGTAGAAGTAAGTAGAACATTGCTTGTTGTGTAATTATTAAATGTGTTTGGAATATTTTGTTATTGATAATTGTTGACTGTACCTCGAGGGGTTCCATTCCAAGGACCAGATGGGGGAGAGGCCACCCCCCTGGCGCTCGATGCGAACCTTCTCATCACCTTGCTACAAACAACAACAACTCCATTTACACTTTGTTGTAGCCTTTTCGAGAAACCGGCTTCTTATTCAGCTGGTGTGTTTTTTGCTACTAATTTTCAGCCAAATGATTTGAAACAACCGAAGACAACTTGTTATCCTTATTAAAGAATTATAATTTCTCAAAGTTAATATTATGTTTTACAAGAAATTCGTTTGTAAATAACACTTAGGCTCATCCGCAAATACTGAACTTTGTCAACTGAATTCTTTTTGTGTTATCATAATTGCCACTGAATTGTTAACGATTTTGGCTTTTGCAAACTGTGAATGATGTTACACGTACTGTTCGTGAAATAAACATTTGTGCCAATGGTGGCCATCATTACACGTAACACTCAGGAAATAGAAGTAATAGTAATAATTCTTGTTTCTGGTCCATTTTGAGCAACTTTCAATGAGACCGAGCACAATAGTTCTCTATCATCTGTAGCAGAGCCGTAATGTAACGAAGTACTTTTACTTTGTTACTTTACTTAAGTAGAAAAGTTTACTTTTCTTGAGTAACGAAGTACATTTTTTTGGAAGTACTTGTACTTGTAACGAAGTACACAATATGTGTACTTTATCTAAATGTAGTGAAGTACTCATAATTTCTTTGTTAAATTTGCAAATGTCCTAAAAGCACCTGTCGGAAGCAAGGAAATGTCTGCAGTTAGCATAGATTTATTTACAAATATCAGCCGGAACTTACAACAGATATGTTAAGTGTCCTGGACTGGCCAGATCAGTTGTACAAACGATTTGCTTTGTCACCTGATGAAGCCAGTGAGATAATTGCAATATGGGGTCTGGCACTGGTGCTGCTGAGCCTGAACTGAGTGTTACAAGACTTCCTGACTGGGCCTCTAAGACAACAATGCCCATGAATGGCATTGGCCCTGAGGTTATTTAAAGCCTTGCATTGAGTAGACATGAAAAACAGCTGCCTTACTTGTCTTCTTGTGTCTTGCATATTGTTGACACAGTTGATTAGCTTTAGATGTTCACTGTGGATTGCACATGCTATATATATCGAAGGCTCCCCATTATCGCCAACCGCAAACCTGCCGGTCTTGTGGAACCACATCTTTATAATTTCTATTTATTTTAAATATAGATCAGTGTTTGTAACTGTTTAATTTAACTAAAGTTTTTTTATAAATGTTACAATTAGTAATTATTACAAATGAAGACATATTTCAAAAGACACGTTATTATTAGTATTCATTCATCACAAGTGTGCTATTGTGTACTTTAATGTATCTATCCTCGGTAAATATTATATGTATATGTATTATAATGTTTTACCAAATAAACTCACTCACACTCACATCTAGACCGAATGCCTCCTTCAAGTAACACAGGATAAAATTAATCATACATCCATCTATAACCCACGATGATAAGAACGTTTTAAGAAAGATGTAAAACCCCTATGACAACGTGAGTTACTTCTAGTTCAACGTATGAATACGATGGTTGCTGTGGGCCTATTATTAATAAAGCATAGTGTATATACAGCTTGTAGGCCTAGGTGGCCTACGCAGTATTGTTTGCATCATTATAGTTCTTAGTATTAAATATTATATTTTATGCATAGCGTGTACACACTAAATTATAATTGTGAATGTTTTGTTTTATTCACAACAGTGAGAACCAGTTTCAGGAGAAAAGTACTTTTGTGTTTACTTCAAGTACATAGTTTTACTTTTTACTTGTACTTCAAGTACATTATTTTAGAAGTACTTTTATCTTTACTTGAGTAGCTTTTTCTACGGTTACTTTTACTTTTACTCAAGTACAAAATAAATGTACTTGTTACAGCTCTGATCTGTAGGCATACTCAAAGTAAAAATTACTCCAATATGCAAACAATTTGAAAATAGTAACTTATCTGCATAATAGTTCCTGTCTTCTTCATTATTTTTGTTTGGATGGAAACGTATAAAACTTTCAACGGAGGTTTCTGCCATTGCAGTTACATAGCTTGTTCAAGTTGATGGTGATTGAATCATGAATGTAAAATGGCAAAACAGCATAAATATGATATGGAGGCAGACTTGCATGCCCTATTGACAGAACATGCACTAAGAACTGTGGACTGATCTAACAGGACTTCCTTGAGTTGCCTTCTTGACATGGGGCACTAGCATTTGCATGGTTTCCAATCAGAACGAACCAGTAAAGACAAACATGCTACGATGAAGTACAATTGGCTCAGTAAACTTCTGTAGATCGTGTACGATATCAAGGACACAATGAACCACGACGAGACACGTGCCTTGTTGCGGATGCTGACAATGCCGCTGTAGAGGCCGACGGCCAGGTACTGTCCATCGTTGGTCCAGGAACAGCAGGTGACCCGACTGTTCACCTTGTGCTTGGCCACAGACTTCTGCTCAGGTGACCAAAGGCCAAAGTCTGTGCAGGCGCACGACGCCAACTGATGGCTGACTGGGTTGTAGGCAAGACACTGGATGGAGTCATTGTGACTGAAACAGTGACGTCAGATGCTGGTTTCTCTTATGCATTCAAATATTTTGTTAACGTATTTTGCTACAGTGTCGTATCGAATCAACATTACTGCTCAGTGCAGGGCTTCGACAATTCTTAGAGGTTGGTTATCTTGCCAACTACCCATTTCACATATGCCTACAGATTGTTAACAACAGAGATCTGCCCAAAAAAAAAATTGATGTATTTTTGCCAATAATTAACTGTCCAACAAGCAGCAGTACAGCACTGTGGTAAAATTACACCAACTATAATCCACCAAGTGAAGCTGCATTGACATTGCTTTTGTCTTTCATTCCGACAACCATAGTATTGAAATATTAAGTGAAAAATATGGACTATCCTTAATTAAACAATGTTAGTTAGTAGATTTTTACTACATAAGATATTATGTTGTATATATCTATGCACACTGTAAATAATACTATAAATAGTTCCAATGAAATATGTAATAGTAATTAATAGTAACTGATTCCAATAGTACTTACTAGGTTTCATTCAACACGTAATAGTATATTATAATATATTCCAAGGGATCTAAGTAAGAGATAGCAGAGAATTTAAGCTGAGATTGTGTTTGACTGTACAGCTCTACCACCTTGTAGCAGCATCACAAACATGACTGACATTGTAATTTCCAGACTTTAAAATAAATGATATCTTTCATCCCAAAACACTCACGTGTATTTCAAGATTCCCTCCATCTTATTCGTCCATATAATGACGCTCTTGTCAGCCGACCCCGATGCGAACCGCTTGCCATCTTTGGCATAGCAGACGCAGTAGACGGTGTCTTTGTGACCCTTCAGCGGCTGGATGAGAGTGCCGTCATTGGTGTCATACACAAGCACACGGTTGCCAGCAGCAACGATGAGTTGCGTGCCATCCGGACGGAAGCACAGATCCCACACGCTGGAACAGAGCAATGTATAACATGATATGACTCTTGTTTGGACCACTGAATTCACTTAAATAACTTATCCAGCACTGGTCTTTTTGGTATAGGAGGTACCAATGATTGTCGCTATTTTTAGTTAGGATCTTAGCCAAAAATATTTACTATCCCAGGAACTTACTACATGGGTGGAGAGGAAAGACAATTGATGTATGTGTTACTATTTTTTCCCAAGGCTTCTTGTGATTCCATTTGTTTTCAGGAGTATAATGTTTAGTAAATAAAGGGGGGCTTACTGATTATTTACACTCCTGGTCAATTTGGCCAAGTCCTTTAATGTTTGAATGCTGTCTACTCTAAGTGCTCTTTGTCTTCTGTAGTGCAGCGTAAGGACTTTTAATTCTTTCAGTCTGCTGCAATAAAGTATTCCTTTTGTTTCCAACAACAGGAATGGTGTTTCAAGCACACTGCTCGACTTGTTTGATGAGGTCTTGGACGTAGTCTTTCTTTAGATGAAGGAACCAGACACAGGGTTCATATTCTAGATGTGGAATGTCTCCTTCTTGATATACTGGAATGCACGGCCAGACATTTGCAATAAAATGTTCATGAATAGTGTAAAATGGTGATGGAGTGGAATTATGAATAACTAAAGAGTAAAGTGAATCTGCAATGCCCATTATATGATGATTCCAATCATCTTTTTTCATTCAGACTTGACCTCGTTCTTCTTCTTCATTCTTTTGTGGATAATCCTCCGTGGGATATGTCGCATGATTAGGTAGTCGTTATATTAGCTACCTAATAATACCTATGCAACTTAAGACCAATTATTAACAACGAGTAGCATGACAGGGGCAGTTTGAGATGCGAGAAGGGTGACTGTGAAGTGACGTTGTCAAGAGCCGGCTTTGGTGGCAACCGCACAAGCAACTCGACGAGTTGCGAGTTTACACGGGCATTTATTCATCATTGCAAAACAACAATTATAAAACAATGAACTTATATCAATGTGTTACATGAATGTTATGGTGTGAAACTTACCATTGTTCTACTTTGTCTTTATCGTGAACTTTATCCGACCATGTAGGCACCGCTCGCATCTTGGTTTTGGTATTTGGAACGGAAGTTATGAACTAGCATTGAGCAGACGCAGTCGACGCATAAACAGGTGCGCACCAGATATGCTCATCGTATGCTCGTCCATCCGTCCGTCCTTCCGAATTCATAGCTTAGTAATTTTCTTTAATTTAAAGTTGGTTAAATTAACGCCAAGGAAAGCTATTTTAACTGCTAAGATAAATCATTAATTTATGTTTCAGTGATCAGTCGAAACAATTATTTTGTATTCCCCAAAAAAATTATGAATCAATTATAAAATAAGTTTATTCAGATCTTGCACCTGTAAAATATCAGATCTTCCTGCAACTATAAAAATAGGAATTCGCCTTTATATAGAAGCAATTCGCCTATATAAATAGACCCACCCAGCCATCTGGCATCTATACACATTCAGCCATGCACTCGCACGCACGCACGAACGCACTAGGTGGTATGCAAACATGCACACTCACAAACACTGATTCATCTGCATGATATATATAATATAATGCAGTCATATATGGATTTCCTTCATTCATTTTGATGGGAAAATCGATTGCCAAACGAATGCCACTTTCCTCACTGAGGCGAAGACAACTAATATTAACTGCTAACAAGTCATCAGAACGTCCCACGTATCATTTGTATGCATGTTAGTGCCGCCAATATTTAACAATCTATTTGTTCACTATATGTTTGCCAATATGGCACATAACAGCACAAATAATGCGTCCAAACCCATGTTTTCAAGGTCAAATATCATTAGAAGACCCTTCCTGAATTAACTACGTGTGTCCTTGGCATGTAATGCAAATTCAAAGGTGTTAGCATTACTTTTTCGTTCTATCTCAGCCAATATTACAAGGAAGTTTAGAGTTTTTTTGAAGCCATTAACTTAAGAAATAATAATGGTTTTTACGAGTAATTATTAAGTTCAATTCAAGGTACTGTGAATACAAAAATTCCACTAAGTTAAATTACCAACTCATTTATTGATCTAGGTAAATAGCAAGCCAGGATGATGTTTTGTGAGCTGCCGCGCCTTAACCTTCAAGATGATAGTTGTTAGAACCATGGCTTTCACTGAAATCGTCAAAGTCAAACGCGTCCTCGTCGTCGTCGTCCTCCTCCTCTTCTTCTTCTTCACGATCACCAGTTTCTATGAGTTCAACCAGTGAGTTTGGTAGGACAATAGCGCATGGCCACACCGGTCCCAACACTCCATCGTCATGCAGTCCGTATCCACCCTCTCCTATCATCGTAGGGTGTCGACTTTTCCAGGATGGGTTCGTCAGCTCGCTTGTACAAGGCGACGCTATGGTACACACGCTGGACGTGCGGCTCCAAAGCAGAGCGGCAGGGAGAAAGGCCTGCCAGGACACGGCGCAGGAGTTGAACATGGACGACATACAAATGTAAGGTCTTATATAGCGCAATATCCAGTCCTCAGGATAGTTCGCTTTACACTTTACTTCCATGGCAGGCCTGTCCAACCAAACACCATTTCAGCTTCTGTGGGAAGTATCCAGCCATATGCTACAAATAATGCGCGAAGGCTGTTCGTACACATATCCATCATTGTATATAGTCACGTACTCATTTATACAGCTGAGTGAAGTGGAGCAAATATAGAGCGAACAAAAAACTTGCCCAAGGTTTTCGACCCCACAGCACAGGATTCGAAGCCGGATTCTCTTAGTCGAAAGTCCGAAGCTGTACCCCTGAGTTGTTGCGCTCTACCGACGTCCACCGAAGACTCGCGATTCTGTCCGAACGTACTTATTTACCTATCCTCTTCATCCCCAGTGGGACACAAGGCTATAACAACAATGTTCCTCCATAGTGTCCTGTCCTGTGCTGCGGCCTGAGCCTTGCCCCACGAGATCCCCATGAGGTTCCAATCCTCACCGAGTTGCATGCACGCTTTGTGAAACCTGGCCGGGGCTCTGCTCCATCTTTGTCCAGGGGATCACCTTCCCCTCCTCTTTGAAGGCACTGGTGCAGTACTCTGTAACCCAAGAATAGTAGCACGTACAGAAGTCTTCTTCCAATGATACTGCGATGTCAGAGAGGTTGACTAGTTGCTGATGTTTGCCTGACCTCGGTATCGAGGTATATAGTTAGCTTAATTACAACAATAGTGTCTTCGTGGGCCAATATCATCTAAGATCGAGCTCACTGGCATAACAAGTGACGAGGGCGTGGGCGTGTGAAGAAGAGTCACGAAGACATATGTGTCAGGGGCTCTAACTACTGCGTTGTTGTATCCGAGGGCGGCGACGTGATGGAGGTACAGCACCACTCTCGAGTTAGTCTCTTCCTGGTTGCTCTAAATTGTGGGGAGCTCACCCCATGAGATCTGCCTTACCCCAAGGACGCCCTGTTAATCCAAAATGGCCTAACGCTGCTCCATATCTTTATCAACATTCCCTCGACCTGTCGTGAGATATGCCTGCATGTGCTCAATCAGATGGTGGCCAAGAAGCATTTCTTGTTCTCGAATGACAACACTCACAGCCCATCAAAGCCCAAGAGTGATTGAGTCGTGTGAGTTCACGGAAGATTATTCTGTTTGGACCAGCAGCCAGGAAACCATACGACGTCAATAATGTTCCTTGCAAATGACGACAACAATAAACAGCTCTGCCAATTCCTGCTGCGAGTATGGTGTGGCCAATAGGCAGCTCAAAGACTGGAGACAATCGAGATGGCATTGCTTGTGGTAGAAGGGAAAGATCGTCAACTCGTCTCATTGAACTGCGGAGTTGAAAGCCCATCTTATTATTATTATTATCACATAGATATATCACATTATTATTACGATAGATCAGATTTGATTTTACTCTTTCTGTTATTATCTCAGCTTTCAAACCCGAGTGGCCATTTATGTTTCAGGTCGAGGTGCGAGGTCCCCACAATTTACAGCAACCAAAAAGAGAATGCATAATACGAAAATGGTGTTGTGCCTCCATCACGTCGCCGCCCTCGAATACAAGAATGCAGTGGTCGGCACCCCTGTCATATATATTTTTGTGATTCTTCTTTACCACGCCTATGCCACCAAGCTAATCGACAAGTGGTCAACCTCTCTGATCTCGCAGTGTCCTTGGGAGAAGACTACTGTGCCACTCTCCTAAAGGACTGCTCCAGTGCCTTCAAATGGAAGGAGGAGAAGGTGGGTTCTCTGAAAAACATGGAGAAGTACCCCAGGTTTCATAAAGCGTTCATGCAACACGGTAACGAATGGAACTTCAAGTCCCGGGTCACCTGCTGAAGCAGTTGGAACACTTTACCTGCCAGATGTACGGACCAAATCGCGAGTCTTCGATGGACGTCGTCCGTGCCAAAATCTTGCGCAAGATGCTGGGTGAGGACGAGAACATAAATTCCAAGTCTAAGGTCGACCAGGATCGTCTTTCTCCCTGCCACTCGATCTGCTGTGAAGCCGCACGTCCAGCATGTGAACCACCGTGTGGCCTTGTTCAAGCGACCTGATGCACCCACCCTATGAGTGCTGGAACCTGTGTGGTCATGCGCGGTCCTGCCCTACCAAACCCACTGGTTGATCTCATGGACACTGATGATCGTGAAGAGGAGGAAGAGGAGGAGGAGAAGGAAAACAAGGACGAGTTTAACTTTAACGATTTTTTTCCAGTGAAACCAATGGTGAATGATATTCTGACAATTACCATTTGAAGCCCACGAGAGGTTGTGGTGCGGCAGCTCAGAAAAGACCATACTGTCTTGCTATTAATGTAGATAAAAACGAGTTGGTAAATTAACTTAGTGGAATTTATGTATCCACAATTCCTTGAATTGAACCCCAGACAGTTTAACATTTGCTCGTAAAACAACACGATTTCTTAAGTTAATGCCCTAACAAACCCTGTCGACTTATACTGCAAATATTGGCTGTGATGCGCAACAATTAAAGTCCTATTTTGGATAATGCATTGCATTAATTTGCATAAAAATGACACGTAGGACGTTCTGCTGACTTGTTAACATAGCAAACGGTTTTCTACGAATTCGTTCTGATCTGGTGACACCTATTAAAAGTACATTTCCGACGGTTGCACGGCACCCCCACCACCCCACCCGACTAGACTAAACACATATGGTACAAGAACTCGTGGTGGACAGAGAGAACAATTCAAAGACATTGCCATGCAAATATAATAGGTCCTCCGTGAAGATACGTATATAGATTGAAGCTGCGAATTATCCACTTTGGCGTCGTAGAATTAAGCCACTAGACAATAATTGATAGTCCAATTTGAGACAGACCATCTACGAAGCACAGAAACGACAGAGGGGAAGGTATATATAGACGGAGATATGTCTCAACATATGCATCTCCCTGACACCTCCTGCTCACACTGTGCAACGACGTGCGATGCCGAGTTGCAGCCATTTCATGACAATAGCGAAACCCCATGCAGGGAATCTGCGTGGAGAGCGCCTCACCGTCGTGACGTCATTCTTCGTCTAAGATGGAGTTGCGCATAGTATTTGGATGGCGGGGTGTTAAACAATATTTTTCTGGTAAACCGCTGGCGTTAAAACATTGAGTATATGTGGAAATTGTTACTTTATATTAACTCTATTAGGTGTATGCCACGAAACCGTTGCATTTTTTTGTCCTTTAATAAAAGAGTGGAATACTCTACCTTCAAGCATTGTAACGAGTCATTCGCTTAACTCGTTCAAACATAATATAATTTAAAAAATGTAATAAATGTATAATAAAACGAGCCACCTTGTGCACTGGCGTGATGTATCCATGGCAGATTTTGCCAGTCGTATAGACACTGAGGAAGCAAACATACCATATCTGGGAGTAGAAATAAGTTGGTACTTCATATTCAAGGCTTTAAAAACGGAAATGGACCTATGGGGTCTGTGTTTTGAGATTAAAATATCGCAAATGATGTATACCCACCAACTATTTTATTGTCTTTTATGTTAATTTATTTACGTACTCATTGGTAAGTCAACGCTGAAAAGTTGAATGGATGATTGTAGTTTCATAACGGTTTTATCCCTTTGACTCTTCGCCAAGACATCACTGATAAATGCAGATAATGCAACTGCGTTACATAATCAAGAAGGAAAAATCAAAGAAGGAACTTCGTCTTTCCTTTCCACAGTCAGAAGTGATTACTTACACAATTTGAATGGAATTCGTATTGATATATACACCATTTACATGCGGTTTACTCGCTGTTGTGTTGTGAAAGTCGGTGTCTATTGTGTCGCTTATGGCTTGAATTTGACTGCTGCCCGGCATAGTCAGCTCTTTTGTGAATGGACGAACTCGGTTTATTACTAGCTTACGCCGTGATAGTAATCGTAGTATATTATAGATTTTAACAGTGTTAAATAGCTTAGGTATCGGTTGTTTAATTTACCCTGTATTCCTGCAGATTTGGATAGCCAAAGCATTTCCCTGATTTGTTTTCCCCAACACAAAAGATACGATGGCATGGTTCTACAGGGTCATAGGCATAGCTGCACAAACCATCCGTTTCCATTTCTTTCTATCTCTATCGTCAGTTTACAGTAACTTGCCAGTGATGAGGGTGGTATTGTATGATCTACCTTGGAAGAACAGGAAGTATTTATAGGGCCTAGCTGATACGCCAGCGGTTCGCAGACCTCAGTTGATAGATAGATACGCACAGCGTGCACTCAGCTTTCTTTACTCTGAGGGCGCAACAACATTGTTTTTAAGTCACACATGTCCTAGACAATATGTCCTAAATTTATTTTGATTTGTTTTTATGCACATAGTCTTAGCATAACTTAGTGGTTATTAGCACTACTTTTGAGACTGTGGAATATGTGCACTTTTTAAGCACTGCATATTATCTTCTGTGCTCTGCGAACATTAACATGTTAGAAGTGAAGCGTACCCATATCAAAGCTGGAGACTGCTCGTTCGCTGGCACTGCTGCGTCCCTATGGAACAATTTACCAATGGTTATTAAAGCGTTGTGACACTCTCGTCAGTTTCAGACGTGTACTGAAGACACATTTCTTTCGTATTGCATATTGGTGTAATTCATAATTTTTTATTAAATTAGTTGTTACTATTATCAATACATATACACTTATTTATTAGTATTGTTGCGTAATTATTATTAGTATTTTTTTACTATTTTAACATACTAAACTATTTATTACTATTAACCATACATATACAGTCATTTATCATTATTATTGTGGATGGATTATTATTTATTTTTATGACTAATAGGTAATTTATTTATATATTTTTTGAAATACACTATTTAATATCAAATTAATTGTAGTTATTTATATAGCTATACTATTAATATTCATCTTATTGAATACACAAATATTTTTTATGTATTTTAAATATGTTGTGAAGCATCATGAACAATTATGGATGTGGCGTCACATCCATAATTGTTCATGGTGCTATGCCAAATAAATTATATTCTATTTTTGGAACATAGTTTTTATACATAATTGATTTGGAACATAAGCAACTTCTATAACTGTTCTCTGACAAGTTTACAGACCAAAACAGTTATTGTGGTTTCTATTGGATCAACGGTTAAACCCACTCCCCGTCAGTATGTGGCATTTATAATTAGTGTCAATTTGCATTAACATATCTTGCACCAGGTGATGCTGAGACAACAACAGCAGTTGGTTGGACAAAATGGTTAACCTGGAAGGATTTCCCTATGTGATAGGTTTTATTTTATTTATCAAGATTGTATTATTATGTTATTATCCATCATTATGAACAATTTATAATGGTCAAATTTAAATGAAAATGGTTTAATTGCCCAAACATAAGAACATACCATTTAGAGAATATGTGACCATGGTTTAATTAGCATGGAGCCACAGTGTATTAAAAAAAAAATTCAAGTTTCGCCACATTACACTCAAGTTGCATTTGATTCGAATAGGTTCTATCTACTCAATTTTTTATTTTTTCCAATTTACTTATTCAATAGACATTTCTGCACACAAAATATGGTGCTGCCTTATATATATATATATATATATATATATATATATATATATATATATATATATATATATATATGTGGTAGGCATTATGCAGACAAAATTATTATTTGGGGAGAGGGACATAGTAGAGTAAAGCATGTTTAATGTATTTCATACGAGCCTCTCACACGGAACCCTTCTACAATTAGTGTAGATCTGCAGCTACATTTTAGCAACCCTTCACAACCCTGCAAAGCGTCAAGCCATTCTGGATTCAAGTATAACCAGGGGCATTTGACGGTCGCAGTTGTGACATTGACTACCAGGGGTAGTAGTAAATTGAGCCTTCCTCCACATAAGTTACACATAGTTAATTTTAGTGGGGTACATCATAAAAAGATAATTATAATAGTAAAACATGTACTGACTGAAGGTATGGGATAAGATGTCTTGAAATATTATTGAAATGATCGTCGTTTGTTGACAGGCGATGTCGGGTAACACACGACTTGAGACGCCACCCAGTCTACCTCAAGAAGACGGTGTCAGCAGCAGTAGCAGCATCAGCTACAGCAGCGACGACCTTTGCGATGAAGCCGACCATCTCACCTTTGCTTCCATGTCTCCCCTCTTGCACTCCACTCTCATGCAGACGGCTCCAGGCGGTCGGTACGGGACTAGTCCACACCTCGACACGAAACATCAGCAGGAAGAGCATGCTGGGAATGGCAGCGTGACGCCACTGCCACCGGTTGACAGTCTGTGTCGTGGTGTAAAAAATGACGCTGGTACGTCAGTAACGGGCTCAGTGTCATCACAAAGTCTGGATTCGTTGACAGCAGACAAAGATGCCGCTAAGGCTGTGACGTCTAATGAAGACGTGATGGTTTTGGGGGATGGCAATGACAACAAAACAACTTTGTTGTCGTCGGGAGACAGCGATGAGGAGGAGGAGGATGACGATGATGACGATGACAGCTTCATGTTAGACGAACGGCTGCCATCGGATGAAGAGGAAATTGAACTGGATAGTGAAGATGAAAATGAAGAAGATGATGACAGTGATGATGAGGAGGAAGATGATGAAGATGAAGAGGAGGCAGTTGAGGAAGAAGCAGTGAAAGGTGATGAGAAAGAGAAGGAAGGGGAGACGGAAGCAACAGTGACGAAAGAAGAGGCAGAGGGAAATGAGGAGGCACTCGGAGACGAAAAGACAGCACCAGAAGAAACAGAAAAGAAGGCTGACAAAGAGGGCAGCTCACCCAAAGGTAGGCAGGCAGTTGCTCTTTTTTTATAGGATTCTGTTGATTATTATTTTTATAAGATTCAAGTGCAAATTTAGCTGGAATGTAAATTATGTAATCTTTGTTTGTAATAAGTGATATTTAAATTAAATAAACAAACAATCATACTTTATAATATGCACCAGTACAGTGACCCTAGCAGTTAATAGTGTTCTTCAAGAATAGTTTCTGTGTCTGATACAACAAGCTGCAGTAAGCGATGATGATTGGTCCCACAGAACCAAAGCCAGGGGTGTCGTCAAACGGCAAAGGCAAGGTTTCAGTTGGCAAAAAGAGGAAGCGCACAACAACGAAGGGACGGAAAGAAAAGAAGAAGAAACGGGTCAAGGTGAAAAAGGCAGCTTTCGAAAGACGAAACATTAGGTGAGTTGAGTCTGCTACTAGTCTGCTACTGTGGCTCTGTTCTGTCGTACATCCAACATGTCTGGCTAGACATTGGCTCATGGATATATATATACGGTGTATATATATATATATATAAATATATATATATACAGTGCTGGGATGTAACGAATTACATTTACTTCGTTACATTACTTAAGTAGTTTATTTTGAAATCTACTTGTAACGAAGTACATTTTTGGGGAATTACTTTTACTTGTAACAAAGTACTTTTTGGTTTACTTTCTTACTTTTTTACTTCTAAATTTTGCGTTACTATAATCTACCACCAATTTAAAAATTAGTCTTGACCCTTGATTGTGTAGTCGTTGTTTGCTTTGCGCTCGCTGCTCTGGCCGTCATCGTGGGCACATGGCATCAATCGTGTTTCATGCTGATCTATTATATAACTGGCGCTTGGTTTCGGAGAGATGTCCAGGCAGAACCCATGAAGGGTCTGTTTGATTAAGGTCAATTAAAGAGTAAATGTGGGGCATGGCATTGTTTGTTTTGTGCAGGCATCAATGATCAGTCGTATTTCCCTGCTGCCAGGCCTGGCTTCGCACATCGGTGTTTACGTAAGACCAGCGAGTCAATGCTTGAAAATTGCAATCGAGATTCAATGACACTTTTGTTTAGAAATCGGATAAATAGGTTGCATCTCAGTAGAAAAGATCAGTATAATGCTAGGTTGAAATGTCATGATGAATTGCATCACAAATATTAGGCATAACACTTAGCCATGCAAAACATACTACTGATGCATAAACTTAAGAATTCATCAACCGTGTATAAAATGGGGAGTCGTAGTCGTTTTGGCGTGGTAAATGCACGTTTTAAATCGGTATTTTAACGATAACTGAAAGACGAAGGAAGTTGTGCCAATAAATCCCAATAATGAGCGTATTGATTTTAGTTTTGAATCTTTATGCGCGTTCAGCGACTGAGAGCCAGGTTATTATTCTAGATCTCATATTATCGTTCGTCTCCATACATCGTGGTCTGTTGGTGCATAATTTATTTCAAAACTGTACAATTTCGTGAATTTTTTTGTTCAACCCTCAACAGTGTGTAACAATGTTTTTTGAACATCGCATAGGCTGCGCGTGGCATCAGAAGATCCTATATAAGTTTATACACATATATATATATATATATATATATATATATATATATATATATATATATATATATATATATATATATATATATATATATATATATATATATATATATATACATATATATGATGATGAAAATATTATATATATATATATCAGGGTTGAAAAAATCATGATTTTTTTATAATCGGATTTAATTGATTTAAATCGGATTTTTTTATTGTTTTGATTTTTAAATAAACTTGGAGCTTCTTAATTGAAAACTTGCTTCCTATTAAACACAGGATTTGGAAGCTTCACTGCATTCTGAAATGAAATACCTTGACCATACATTTGGCTTTACACCCAGTCGTTCCTGGCACCACAGTCTTCTCAAAATAAAACCAGTCTTTTTTTCTTTCAGACATTGTGAATAAACACAGAGAAGTGGTAGAACTTGTACAATATAGCAGTGATCCAACAGACAGTTAATGCTGACCTGCAGCTTTGATTAGGCTCTGCCTCTGGCCTGTGTCTAATGCAATTCCTTATGATCTCAGCGGCTCAGCTTGAGACCCAGGTTGCCTTATCTGCTTATTTTGCATATCCATGGCACTGTTTTGGGCTGCAGTTGCCTACTGACCCTGGTAGCCTTTGTTCACCAATACCCCCTCCACCCATACCCTCCAACTGGGGAGATGTTTCAACTGGGGAGCACTCCTACTCCCCACCAGCTTTAATCTCCTTATACTGTATAACAGTTGCCTATAGAGCCCTTTTTATGATGCCAGGCTTCCTGTTCATTCAAATTGATCTCCCTTGACCAATCACTTATTATGGGTGTGGGGTTATATACTGAGACCTATAGATGCATGAGGCATACAAAGCATTCTACCCAGCCAAGCAGATTCATATAAATCAAAAACAGATTTATAAAAATCAAAAATCAATGATTTTTTTGGGAGTGATTTAAATCAATGATTTAAATCAAATGATTTAAATCAAACAACCCTGATATATATATATATATATATATATATATATATATATATATATATATATATATAATATATATAGGATGATGAAGAAAATATTATATATATATTATTATATTATATAAATATACATATTGGCACTGACCGAATAATTTTGTACTTTTACTTAAGTAGTTTTGTGGAGCGGTACTTTTACTTAAGTAGTTTTTTTCGGGGGTACTTTTACTTAAGTAGTTTTTTGGGAGATTACTTTTACTTTTACTTAGTTACTTTTCTGGAGTACTTGTTACAGCACTGTATATATATATATATATATATATATATATATAATTATATATAATATATGTATATATAATTATATATAATATATATATATATATATATTATATATATGTGATCAAATCCAACGAAATGGGGTCTCAGTCTGGTTATGACTCTCAATTAGTCAATTTTGTAACTAGGAGTGTATAGTTTGGCTCTCTTTATTGAGCTTACTGAGGCCGGGGATACCCAATTTTGTATATCTATTATTGAAATTATAGGAACTACAACTTTTTTAGGCTTTTGTTACATTGTCATTTCGGTGCCCAAAAACCCTATTTTGCTGGATTTGAGCATACATGCTAAATGCAAATGTTTACTGAAAGTGTAGATATCTGCAGTTCTTGCCATGACTTATTTAGTGTATTTATAAGACATTTCTGCCTAAGGATAAGTTCTTGAAAGTTGTGGTATTGAGTTTGTTCCCTGTTAATAACACCTTACATTCATCCCTGACAACCTCATGCATTTGAATACCATATCTACTTCTCTGGGAAGCATTGAGCCACACTTCAATTACCATGTAAAGACTATTAAGTTATATCCAACCTGCGCTGTAAGCAAGGCTAGTTAGTAAAGTATATGGTATGGGCTGCTACTGGTTTTGTGAAAAACCCAGAGTGATTGAAAGGACAGGGTGCAGACAATGTATCTGTATCACAATTACTAGTGATACTGTAGTTGTTTCATAGTTCACATAAACAAATTCGTAATCGGTTGGCTGCAGGGATCGGTTGTGGTTTCAGGAAACTGATCAGTGAGAATGCGTTGGACGCGGGGACGCTTGCGGCTCAGATGGAGGAGCGGGAACGTAAGCGGCGCATACTCGAGCTACGCGAGAAGTTCCAACAACAGAGGGAGCAGATGCAGCCGCGGCTGTCAGAGCTACAGTCATTGCTGGACGGTGAGACTTAGATGGCTTTACTAAAGTTTATAATACAATACTATACAATACAGTAACCTTTAATAGTCCCCATAGAGGAAATTCTTGTCATAAATATTCACATAACACAACGACATTAGTAGTGACAATTAGTAGTGACAGTGCAAAGTTGTAAGGAAAGTAGTGCACCCCATTGTATCCCCCCATCCTCCCCGATCATTTTTCCCTCCCCGATTTTGCGTTTAGTAGCCTAACAGAAGTTGGAAGAAATGTGTTTCGATAACGGTTCGTGTTTTTTTTGTGTGGAAATGTACCTACAACCAGATTGGTACAATCTACTTACCGATAACAGACCCCAAGTTGATTACAAATCGCCTGTTCTGATCCCAACTAATTTTTTGATTGCAATTCAGGTTTTATCCACACAATTGCGATTCCACTTCAAGTTTCAATTCCGACTAAAAAGTCCAATTCACATTCCACCCACACTATAGTGGTTCCAATTCTAATTGCACCCAGACTGATCCCAATTCTGACTCGAGGTCCACTACTTTCATGTAGACAGCCAATTTTGATTCTAATTCGGGAATAGTCCCATACCAAAACTGTCCTTTATATACTGTGCGTGCAAGCTCAATGAACAATTTAATCTAACATTTTGACATTTCACCGTCAACTGCTGCTGAGACAAAAGTTTTCCTGCAGATAATCTTTCCAGTTATTACATTTGATGTGTATATTATCTACACAACATTCTATCAATTAAAACATTTAACCATTATTTGTTACCAACACAGGTCATCTAGGAAACAATGCCTATTTGCTGCCTACTTTCTGCATGGCACTTCTCGCAGCCCAACGTGTATCCTGTCCACATAGTTGTAATGTACACTTGTATATGAATAAAGAAATTGCTGTATTTCCCCAGGTGACCTTGACGACGACCCCATGCCCAGCTTCCCCCTGCGTGAGACCAGGGAGAAACTGGAGGCGATCAAGACTCAAGTGTCAGCTCTTGCAGGTAATGACACCTCCCTGTCTCAGTAGATCTCTTCTCTTCTCTTAGTCACCATCAGCAGTGACTACTTTCAGGACGTCTGGCATAACAAAGCGTTAAGTTATGAACTTTTACAATGAGAATTTCCATTTATGACGTAATAAAATTTAAGTTACTGTATTGTAAAGTATACAAGGAAACTTATTCGAAAAGGAAGAAACAGAAATGCATTTGAGAGAACCAGTTTGCGGGAACTTAACGGCATTCGTGTACAGATTCGTATACTTGTCTGAATAGACTAATGACTCTGAGCTACGAACTTCCTGTATTGATTTCCATGTGTGGCCTAATAAAATTTAGGCTACTGTATTGTACTGTAAAATATACAAGGAAACATAGACTATTAACTCTGCTTGAGCTACAAACTTCCTGGATTGAGACATCTGAAGCAGGTGAGATTGTTGTGACAGGACAGTGTCCTTGTCCTGCCACAGTAGGTGCCACTAGTTGTGGTGTCCTGAGGCATGGTGATTACTATAGGAACATTGGGAGAAGAGATCTGAATAAGAACAGGACTTCTTTCATGCCAACAACACTTTATATGACGGGAGGTGGCTGCAGGCTGTCATAAAATAACACCACGTAGACTATCATGAAACAGTCGGGAGTAGATGGTCATGGGTAGGAGTTGAACAGAGACT
>OZ024854.1:50019823-50194823 GCA_964017155.1 Oasisia sp. SBJ-2009
GTGAACCCAACCCTAGGGATACAGGGAAGAAGAAAATGTGTATAACTGTTTGCAGTTTATTTATGGGTGCACTCTTTGTGTCTTACATAAATACAGTACCATCGTACCTTTGTTCAGACTGCAGACTATGTTGAATGGTTATTCACAAACGCATAGAGATATATATATTTTTTATTAGTAAGCACTTATAGATACAATGTATAAGAAACACATCAAAAGCTTGTTCTAATGCTCTAATAACTGATTTTCTACTCAACAATAGATATATTCATAAGTTGGTATACATCATTACAGTAATTTTTAAATTAACCTGTTTCGTAGATAGGCTGTAATACATTTGCTACAACTAGTAGAAAACAAATAGTTTTGTTTGCTTACAAGAAACACAGCTCTGTCAGACAACTAAGACATGGACGATTCTAATCTTAAATGTAATTAAATTACACATATTCACATGCCTACACAATGGAAAAACGAATAAAATTGTCATGAATACAATTTTCATGACCAATTTGTCCACGTTGTGGGAAGATATGAGCAAAAATAGCAGGAATATCACCACAGAAGCAGCAAACATCTTGTGCCGCTTCATTCGTGTGTAAAGCTATAAAACAAGACAAGTTTATGTCATCGTCCGAAAACAAATGGTCCCTTTGCACTACTGACCGCGACACGGTCGAGTCGCACACCTGGTCAGCTTGACCAGCCCACGTGCGGCCAGAACCAGCAGGCCGACGGCGGCGATGAGTGGCAGCCACAGCGACACGGCCAGGTAGGACCAGTCGTAGACGTCGAGCAGGGTCTGGTTGGAGCCGGTCGGCAGCAGCCCCATGGAGTAGAGCACAGCCTGGTGCATGCCGAACACGCTGAAGACGGCGAGCGCGCCCAGCACGGCCGTCTCCGCGCGGTTCGCCGCGGTGCTCACGAACGGCCGCCACGTGGCGTGGACGGCGAGAGAGACGACGCACGCGCCGACGAGGGCGAGCGCGCGCACGACGGGCGCGTGCGCGAGGAACTCGGACAGCGCGACGACGCCGAGGGCGTGGAGGAGAAGCACGCTCTGCCACCACGCGCCGCTCACGAAGGGCGTTTCCAGGACGTCGACGATGCGGTGTGCCGACGTGGTCTCTTCTTCCGGGGTGTCGGTGACGCGTGGCTTGACGCAGTGTCTCCATATCCACCAGGCCAGCATCGGGACAGGCAGGACGGTCGCCAGGAGAAACTGCCACGCCGGGATCTTCTCGACGCGCAGCAGGGGAAGGCCGATGGCAACGACCAGCCACAGTAGGACGAGTGTGGTCGCGCCGAACACCGCCAGGACGATCTGCCAGGGCTGCATGCAGGCGACGCTGGCGTCGGTGTACAGCACACGCTGGTCGGCGACGTCGACGCAGTGCAGCAGGTCGAACACCGCCCGGAGCAGCGGCACGTAGCTGAAGAGAAGCGCGTACAAGAACAGCCCAGTGCAGTTCGACTTGAGCGCGTCGTCGTGTCTCGCCGTCAAGGTGTGGCACAGGCGGCGAACGACCCGCAGCGAGACGAAGCCGACGGCGTACACGAGACAGACGAGCAGCACGGGCAGGGCGACCGACAGCAGGTAGACCAGCAGCACCCCGGAGTTGCCGAGTTGGGGCGGCACGCAGAAGGTGGAGAGAAGGCTGAAGAACGGGCGCAGATAGAAGATGTCGGTGATCGTCTGGGTGACGCTGTGCCGGGCGTCGTTGACGTCGCTCAGCTGGTAGACAATCGGCATGATCTGGTAGAACTGGAAGATGATCTTCAGCGCTGATTCGGTGTAGACGACGTGGTCTTTTCCCGCGGGCATCTGTGCCGCTTCCGATGTCTCTGTGTCTACACTTGCGACACCTTCAAGGACGCTGTCATCCATGTCTCCGATGATGGCATCACCATCAGCTTGGCGACGTTTCCTCACTTTCCTGCAGAGGACACGCATTCGAGAAGACAGCCATCCAACTAAGTCCTGTATCTGCGTGCTGACGGAAGGCGCCGTCAGTTGCACGGCAAGGAACACGAGGCCGTACACGACGCCGAAGACGAGAACAACCAGAACGACGCTGGAGAACCTGCCGCAGTCTGCCTCGGGCACGCAGGCGCGACTGTGGAGTGCGACGGCGTGGTGTCGCACGCAGCTGGCGCACAGCACGCCCCGCCTGTGAGCGGCGCAGGCGCGGAACGTGTCGCAGTGTTCGCGGCCGCAGCACGCGCCCTGGGGACACACGCTGAACTGGAGCTGGTAGTCCTTGTCGACGTACCCCCAGTGGTTGGCCCGCGCCGTGATGCGCCCGTTCTCGCAGTAGCCCTTCTGCGGACACGCCAGGCACATGTCGACGCTGCGCGTCGCGTTCGCGTCGGACCGCCGGCCGCGGTGCAGACTGTAGGAGTCGGGCGGACAGGCGCGGCACCAGTAGACGGCGTGCGCGTACGTGTACTTCGCCTTCATCGGCGCGTAGATGTTCTGCATCTCGACGTGGTGGCCGTGCGGACACCAGAAGTCGTTGCCCTTCTCCGAGACGCGCGCCTTCACGTCCATCACGCTGCCGCACTGGCCGGTCGTCGTCACGTTGAACACGTTGTTGGCGAACTGCGTGTCGGCGTCCATGCGATAGCCGTCGTCCGTCTGCGAGTCGATGTAGACGAGCGTGTTCTGTGGCGACGCGTGGTAGTCGCTGCTGTCCTTGAAGTACGACTGCTGCACGACGAGGCCCGGCGCGCCGACGACGTAGAGCGCCTGCGCCGAGAAGCGGGCCCAGTTCTCGACGAAGCTGCAGTCGGTGATCGTCAGCTTGGCGCCAGCGGCGTACACGGCGCCGCCCAGCGTCATGTAGTTGGCGTCCGTCGGGTGCACGGCGCGGTTGCCGCGGAACGTGGTGTTCGTGAACACGATGTTCGAGCCCGACTTGATGTAGACGGCGCCGCCTGAGACGCCCGTGTTGTTAACGAACTGACACGCGCCCATGTGCACGTCGCGCACGTTCTCCAAGTAGACGGCGCCACCGTCGCGCAGGGCCGAGTTGTTCACAAACCTGCAGTTGCTGAGCTTCAGACCGACGGCGATTGGCGTAATGGGTCTGAACCGCGCGAACACGGAGAGAGCGCCGCCCGTCTGTTTGGCGTTCTGGTTGTTGGTGAACGTCACGTGGTTCATGTGGATGTTCGGGGTGTGTGACGTGTCGTTGTTGGCGGCGATGGCGACGGCGCTGTTCTTGCCGTGAGCGTGGTCGCGCACGGTACAGTTAGACAGGACGATCTCGTTCGTGTCGTCCGCCAGCGTCAGGTAGAGCGAGACCCTCTTCGCGTGTCCGCCGTCGAGGGTCACCAGGCGGAAGTTGACCGACAGGTGGCTGGCGCCGGCCTCCACGTGGACGGGAGACGCGTGGAAGGTGACGTTCTCCGCGTGCATCTGTACCGTGGCGCAGCTGCGCAGGCCGATGGCCGGGCGGAAGGGGTGGGACAGCTGGTTGGAGACGAACGACGAGTTGGCTATGTACAGCTGCACGCTGTCGCACGTAGAGTTCGCCGTCCACGGGTGGTACAGCAACACGCCGTTGGACAGGAACTCGCAGTCCACTATCTTCAGGTACGCGTTCTCCACCACGATGGTGCTGGCGTCTAGCGACGTGGACTGGCGACAGTTGCGAATGGCGATGCCAGTCAGCGTCACGATGGGGATTTTTGCGTCGACCGATGGCGCCGCCTGGTGAATGTAGAACAGGCTAGACTTGTTTGGCGTTTGGCAGTTGATGATCGCGCGACCTTCGCCATCGGTGGGGGTGAGGGTGAGGGTGTGGGAGATATGGGTGTGGGTGCTGTCGCTCTCGTTCACGTACGGTCCCCCGTGGGTGTCGATGGAGATGGTGTCGTGCCACGTGGACCGGCCGATGGCGAAGGAGATGGTCAGACAGGGCGTCGTCTGGCCGCCGCAGTGTTCGCTGTCGTGCCCAGAGTGACTGACATACAACGTCCGACTGGCAGCTACAACACGGAACCATGCAGGTGCAAGACACGATGCTAACAACTTTATTTATTGACCTGTTAACATGACCAGTGCTGTCTTCTTGGACCAGAGGGTACATGTCATTATCACCTTGGCTCATGTTCCCGTAAGACCCCTTTGTAACAATATCTACATTCACAAATCACGTATTTTAATAAATAGTTAAATTATGTATACTGTAGTACCAAAGCATATCATTTTTTTTTTTTTTTTGGTAGTAGTACACACTACATACACAACTACGCCTGCTCATTATAGACTTCAGGAAGGCAAACATATCACGTGACATGACTGAATAACAGTTTCATCGTTCCAGTGTAGCCATTATTTACAGTCAAAATTACTATAATATGCAAACAATTTGAAAATCACAACTTGTTTGCATAGTTATTGCCACCCTCTGTATACGGTTTCGTTTGGATGGGAACCTATAGAACTTGCATCGAAGCTTTCTGTAATGGCAGTTACAACAGAACGCGAAGCAATACACGGTCACAAGGCTCGTTGGCATCACTGATCCCTATATCAGTCTTATAATAGTATAGGTCAATGGTTTACATCATTAGTATATCAGGGCAGTGGAGGGAGTGACAGCCACAAGGACAGCGATGGGTCAAGTTTGCCTAAGTTGATTTAATTCAAGTCAAATGTTGAGGTGCAACAGATTATACGTAAAAATAAAGAAAACGATGGCCTTCCCTAGAAACACTGCAGTCTGAAGCACCAACAGTGTAGAATTAATTTTCACCCAAGTTGGTACCTCAGCAATGAGATAATTGCTAGCCCTACGATTTTAGTCGTCTTGGAGAACTGCTTGGAACGTTTTATTAAGCGCAATATGGTTCAGTAAATATACTGAGTATACCATTTATTTCTATCAGTTCATCAGCTAGAATTTTCAGCTGCGCAAGCCACGATGATGATGACGTATAAATAGTACGTCATTTACACGCAATCTTCTATTAATAATATTTAACTCTTCAATTGGCCTCCAAGTCACAAGCAAGTACGGAAACATCAAGTAATGTATGCACGCCATCACATGAAAGTAGCAAAAACCTGGTTCAATCCATGTCGCTGTCACGTTGTGTTGGTTTAAACGAACAGTTTGCCAAGACAAACTTCAGTGTGAGATGTACTATTATGAGCACACGACTCGGTGTCTGTATGAGTTGCTATATTTAACGATGACAATCACTCTGTAGAACATTCGACAGTCACTGTCATTAGTATGCAATTGTTCACTTTATGTTGGTCTCTCTAAATCGAATATAAATCCTTTGTCGATGACTTCACTCCGATGGCGATTAACCAAATGACAGGCAATGCGGGAAACGGAACTAGTGACTCTACGACTACATTTGTTGGTTTCTGATAATGTAAATGTCAAGCAATTCTTAACAGTCCTGAATAAATAATACGCTTGGTATTGAATATTAAATTAGCAATACTTAGATATTAGTAGGCTCAGTGCCATGCATCTAGCCGACACAATAAGCACCCGGTTTACTCTACTAGTCACGCGGGTAACACCGCTTTCGTTATCGAATACATAGTTCGGCGACTAGCGCCTTTGATTTGTGCCGAGCAACCTTTCGTGTTACGTGATCAGGCATAAGGTCCAACACTTGCGGACTTCAAAAACATCATGTCGCTGCTCGTTGAATTCAGAATTAGCTTTTCGAATTTGCCGTGCGACTCGGCATACTAACCAGGCGATGCTGACACCAGCAGAAGCCACACGACTGTCATGCAGACGCCGTTCATTGTCGTCGTCGTTGATTCGCAGGATGTCGTCAAAATGTGCCGATCATACTCATAGCGCGGTCAGCAGGACTCGACTGACGGCCAGGAAAGTCCGGTGTTGCTCTATTTAGATTATGCGTCACCGCGCACGTGACCGAGTGTTGGCGTTTGGTTGTGTCGGCGGAATGCAAAGCCGGTTCAGCGCAGTGTATTTCGAAACTAACATTGCTGAACATTATAATGAAGACCCTAACTGAACAGTGGACCTTATTATTAACGGCGTTCTTACGTCAACGCAACCTTTGTCAAGTCGTCGGCACCGGAAGTCCTCGACTAGCACTGGCAGGGGCGTCGATTCGGTTTTAAAAGTGGGGGACGGGACCAATTTATATATGTACATATATAAATTGGTCCCAGATAAATTACATATATTATATATATATATATATATATATATATATATATATATATATATATATGTTACAATTCTAAACCCAAAAAGCCTTTATGTTATGCTATTTATAATAGTTATATTGGCTACATATATTTGAATAGAGGCCATGACCCAATCACTGAAAATCTGGAGGGTAGACTTTGGACCCAACACTGCTTGCCTGATTCATAGATTGACACGATGCAGAGGTTACAGGTGTGTCTGTGTAGGACTTCCCAATCCCACTTTTTGGCAAAGACTTATCACTCAGATGGGATAAAATTACACGAAGTGCAGGAATTGCGCTGGTTGTGCCTTAGACAATAAATATCCACCAGGGCGACCAGGTGACCAATCCAAGGGGTGACAGGGCAAACAAAAACCATCTATAATGTGCATGATGGGTAGTGCCTATTAATATATCATCACAAAGATGCAAAATGATAGAGCTGGGCATGATATTTACTGGACTAAGATCAAGTTGCACGCTGTGGCCGACCAAGCAATTTATCTTGTGATTATCCGCTGAGTAGTTGGATGTTTATATCTGAACTCATATATTAATTTTACTACTAGGCCGATGTTGGGTTTTTAAGAGAGTCTCGCTATAAGCCTGTAAATTTGTTTTTTTAACTGAAACAGTGGGTGGGGGGGGGCATTTCTAGTAACAGTACAATCATAATGACATGGTACAATGACATCACACTACAATGATTTCACCATAGAATGATGTGACAAGACATTTATAAAATAAATAATTAATTGATCAGTTTATTATGTCACAGTTTAATATAGTGATGCAACAATAAAGTGCTGCCACCATACGCAGATGTTAAAAAAAGCAATATATCGGGGAGTTTTTAATTAGTTGATGTTGCAGATCTCGGATTTTATCATGCACTCTTTGAACGTCCATTTTGTGAAAGTTAGTTTACAAATTAATTACTTTTGCCTACTACCTGATGGATATAGCAAAACACATATATACGGATATACAACAACTATATACTATACATACAATTTCTACATTATGAAATTTAGTCTAGACATGTGAAACATGTTTTGTGTACCTTTATTGTAGATGTACCATGGTTATTTGTAATAACAAGTACATGCTTTTTAAGTATTAAAACCATCATTTTACCACAAGCCTCTACGGGCTCTTTGTCTTTGAATTTGGTTTACAAAATTAAAAGAACAGTGAGAGAGTCTTTAAAGGGAGCTGGAACATTTTAAAACAACTTTTCTACAGACACCCTTAATAATAATTTATATAAATATTAATACTGGAGAGACTATTTCTGTGGAGTACATTTTGGAATAGTTATCCTTGGTATGCTTTTTAATACAATGTGTAGTTGTAGTTGTCAGTGTATGAATAACATCTGTGAGTAACCTGCCCCTGTGTAATGTAAATAATTAATATGATAAGTAAATGTACAAAAAGTCGATTGACAAGCACCGAAAATACATGTTTAAGTTTAAATATCCAATGACATTTTAGAAAATTGGTTTCAAATATTTGATCTTATCTTATTTTTATACATATGTATTGACATTTATATATGCCCTCGTTTAGTATGTGTTTTGCATATAAATAGGGTATTAATTAGTTTTATTTATTTATTGGTTTATTTATTTTACTCATTGTCGTTAATTCTATATAATATTTAATTAACAGTTTTAATATGAATAATTTAATGCTTCTAATTTTTTTATCTGAAAGTTAATTTTACAGTTGTATTTATTATTATTAATATTAGTTTTAACACATAATAAATAGCTTTATATTTCATTGTACAGCGCTTTGAGCATATTTGGATATTGCGCTTAATAAATATTATTATTAAGTAAGTAACCGTTGCCGTGGCAGACAACGACGTGGTGTTGATCTCGAGCTCGGAGGAGGATGAGGACAACGATGTAGTGATGGTGCAGAGTGACCACGAGGATGAGGACGAAGGCGACGGGGAGGAGGAGGACATCAACAACAGCGGCAGTCATATCAACGACGAGATGAACCAGCCCGACGCAGAGGGACGTGTCCTTGTCAACATCGGACACCCGCCCGACGACCCAGACATCTACCTGCTGCCACAGATCGCCAGGGTCGTCAAACCCCACCAGGTGAGTTAGTGTCGGGAAACCCCACCAGGTGTGTTAGTGTCGTCAAATGCTGCCATGTGAATTAGTGACTGGAATCGGGTGAGTTAGTGCCGTTAAATAAACTCCCACCAGATGAAATAGTGTCATTAAATCCAACTTGGTGGGTTAGTGTATGTATTTTTTTGGTAAACTGAAACAGGTGAATAAATTATTAGTTTCTGTAAATCCCTCCAGGTGAGTTAGTGTCATTAAATCCCACCGGGTGGGTTAGTGTATGTAAACAGAAACAGGTGAATTAGTTTCTGTAAATCCCTCCAGGTGAGTTAGTGTCAGTAAATACCACCGGGTGGCTTAGTGTCTATAAATCCCACCAGGTGACCAGATGTAGTGAGTACTCTGAGTAGTCACTCTGTTTATTTTCTACGACATATACATTTTTAAGATAGGATAAAAGAAATGTGATGAAACCACCAGTGATTTGATATAATATCATGTTCAACTTCCCAAATATTTTTTTATTTAAAACAACACTGCATTTGAAACATCACATGACTGGAATTCAATTGGCCAACACGACTGTTTCACATCTTTTCGTGTGACAGATCGGCGGCATCCGCTTCCTGTATGACAACTTGGTGGAGGCGTTGGCCCGCTACAAGATGAGCCACGGTTTCGGCTGCGTGCTGGCCCACAGCATGGGCCTGGGCAAGACCATCCAACTGGTGGCCTTCATCGACATATTCCTGCGCTACACGGGGGCCAAACACGTCATGGTCATCGTCCCGGTCAACACGCTCCAGAACTGGATGTACGAGTTCCACCTGTGGACGCCCACCAAGGGTGATGAAGGGTATGACGCCAGCAGCGTGTCACCCCGCGAGTTCGACGTGCACGTGTTGAACGACAACCACCGCACCATGGTGGCCAGGGCCAAGGTCGTCAGTGAGTAGAAGTCTTCATATTTCATATGTGATGAGTTGAGTTGGCATTGAATTTTGCCCTCGGGACACTGCACATTAACGTGAGGTCAGATGTAAGCTCGTGAAATTACAGAAATGTGTTCAGCAAGTTTAGAAAAGGGCGGCATATTTAAGTCTCAAAATAATACTTCTTGGAGGGTAAAATTCCCAAACAGTGGAGTAATCCTTGGCAAATATATTCAGATAACAGATCCTGAAAAAAATCCTGTTAGTGTTCGCCACAAATCAGTTGTCAACATAACGTGGAATGCGTAAGATAAATATATCTATCTTATTATTAATATCTTATTAGTAATTCATGATTGTGGTTGATTTGTTTGTGTGAGTCGACTGATGTGATGTGATGTGATGTGATGTGATGTGATGTGATGTGATGTGATGTGATGTGATGTGATGTGATGTGATGTGATGTGATGTGATGTGATGTGATGTGATGTGATGTGATGTGATGTGATGTGATGTGATGTGATGTGATGTGATGTGATGTGATGTGATGTGATGTGATGTGATGTGATGTGATGTGATGTGATGTGATGTGATGTGATGTGATGTGATGTGTTGTGTTGTGTTGTGTTGTGTTGTGTTGTGTTGTGTTGTGTTGTGTTGTGTTGTGTTGTGTTGTGTTGTGTTGTGTTGTGTTGTGTTGTGTTGTGTTGTGTTGTGTTGTGTTGTGTTGTGTTGTGTTGTGTTGTGTTGTGTTGTGTTGTGTTGTGTTGTGTTGTGTTGTGTTGTGTTGTGTTGTGTTGTGTTGTGTTGTGATGTGATGTGTTGTGTTGTGTTGTGTTGTGTTGTGTTGTGTTGTGTTGTGTTGTGATGTATTGTGTTGTGATGTATTGTGTTGTGATGTATTGTGTTGTGATGTATTGTGATGTGTTGTGTTGTGATGTGTTGTGATGTATTGTGTTGTGATGTATTGTGTTGTGATGTATTGTGTTGTGATGTATTGTGTTGTGATGTATTGTGTTGCGTTGCCTAGACGACTGGTTCACGGGGGGAGGTGTGCTCCTCATTGGCTATGAGATGTATCGCCTACTCACTTCACGCAAGTTTCCCGCGGCCCGGGGGCGCAAGGCGAAGACGAAGGGCACGGACCCGGTCATCATCGACCTCATTGAGGAAGACCAGAACAAAGAACTACTTTCAGGTATTCGACTTGACCTGGTACAGCAGTCAAGGAAATAGTTTGCTTGTCACCATTGTTACTAGGATCAGAATAACTGGTGGTTGCTGTTTGTTGTACACTACTGTGTGCTTTATTCTCTTTGACATTCAGTGTTTTATACTCATTTGTAATGTCACACAGTGTGGATTAGAACTTCATTTTGCATGGAAATGATGTAGTGAATTGTATGTAATGTTTTATCTTTTCATTCAAATTCTTTGACTGTTTCTTGGCACTTAGTTGTAATCAGTTGCTAGGGGATATCACTTAGTTGTAGTCAGTTGCTAGAGGATATTATCTACTCCTTAGAATACTGTTTCAACTCAATAATATCACTGATTTCATAACCTCTCAAACATACTGATGTACTAGTAAACTGTAATGAAAATACAGGCAGTGATGAATTTCCTTATTTGTGATTAAAATAACTACCTCTGTTTTCCTAAACAGGTATACATGAAGCTTTGATGCGGCCAGGGCCTGACCTTGTCATCTGTGATGAAGGTCATCGCATTAAGAACAGTCACGCAGGCATCTCAAAGGCGTTGAAAAACATCAGAACACGGTAGGAAATGATGATAATGCAGCAGTAAAGAAAATATTATGGTTTCAGAATGTTATGATTTGTTGGTTGAGATTCTTGATATTATTACATTTACAGTCATATGTTTGACCCAATTTATAGGTGATCAACTGCATTTTGTGGGACACAGTGCTTGTGGCAAACTAATGTTCCCGAGGTAGTTGTCATGACAATCAGTGGGGCTATCTGATAATAAATGTTTGGAATTGCTTAAAACTAAGAACTAAATAAGCATTCTTTTGGTGCCTTTGCTATGAAATAATGCTGATTCAGGCATTATTACTCTTGTGTTTATGTGGAAATAAAATGTGTCAAACCCTAACTCATTGTAGGCTTGTTTGTAAAGTGATATGAAAACATACTATAAATAATATTAGTTATTAAAAAAACGATATTATGGTTATATGTTTAATGCAAGGTGAAAACATAATTTAGATATAAGTATATCTTTATCTTGGGATACTTTAAAGAATATAGTATAGTTTATATATGATGAGTCACATTGTGCATGACAACTAGAGGCCATCTATGGAAATTACGAATATGAATACGAATACATTTATTTCAGGTAAAAACCCATATACAATTGGTACATACATTAGCACATCTAAGTAACCTATAAAAGATCAAATATGTTAAAAAAAGAATAGATAAAATAAATAAGGTTATAAGATAAATGTAAAACAAAACAAACTGTATATAACGACTAAGTCACTAGGAAATCATTACATGTATGGTTTACCAAGCAATACTTTTTGCTTCAGTCACAGTAAATGGTCACATGTTTAAAGGCAGTCGTGCTTGGTTCCTCCCGCAGGCGACGTGTTGTACTGACCGGCTACCCGCTTCAGAACAACCTCCTCGAGTACTGGTGCATGGTCGACTTTGTGCGGCCGAACTTCCTCGGCTCCCGCACAGAGTTTAGCAATATGTTCGAGCGCCCGATCATGAACGGTCAGTGTCTGGACAGTACGGCGGAGGACGTCCGACTGATGCGCTTCCGGGCTCACGTCCTGCACAGTCTGCTGGAGGGGTTCGTCCAGAGGTGGGTGTGATGGCTGTGTTGATGCAGTGTGGAGGAGGCAGCGGGAGGTTCTTGGATGTTTAGCCTCACGTTTTTATTAGGTCAATTAAGTTTACATTTAATCTCATTCAGCAAAGTTAATTTAATTAAATGAATTTGTGATTTTGTAAAAAAAAATATTAATTAAATTACGTTACTTTAGTTATAAATTAATACTTGAAATTAAACCTTGCTTAATAATCTGCAAGATTGAGTTTTAATTTATTGTAAGAAAAAACATTGTTTATTAGGAGCAAGTAACGGTATGGTCACTGTGCATTGTGCGTGCGTGCGTGCGTGCGTGCGTGCGTGCGTGCGTGCGTGCGTGCGTGCGTGCGTGCGTGCGTGCGTGCGTGTCTGGTGTCTGTGGTGTCTGTGGTGTCTGTGGTGTCTGTGGTGTCTGTGGTGTCTGTGGTGTCTGTGGTGTCTGTGGTGTGTATGTATGTGTGCGTGTGTCTGCTTGTGTGGTGTGTATGGTGTGTGTGTGTATGTGTGTGTGTCTGTGGTGTGTATGTATGTGTGTTTGTGTCTGTGCATGCGTGCGTGTGTGGTGTGTGTAGTGTGATCAGTGTATCCGTGGTGTGGTCAATGTGTCAGTGGAATAATCACACTGTCAGTGGTGGTGTGGTCAGTGCAGTGGTCAATGTGTTGCCATGTGTTTCAGGCGTGGACATGACGTGTTGACCGCCACTCTGCCCCGCAAGGAGGAGTACACGCTACTCATCCGCATGTCTCCCGTACAGCGCCAGCTCTACACAGAGTTCATGGGTCAAGTGAACATTGGTGACTCGGGCTGGGTCAGCACAAACCCACTCAAAGCCTTCGCTGTCTGCTGCAAGGTGACTCCTTATACTTGTCATGTGTCATAACTGTCATGTGTCATGATTGTCGTACCTCTCATATGTCATACATGCTGACTGTCATGTCTCCATGGCACGCTTTCTCAGGCCATGATGATCAAGACAACATTGCCATCAAATAAATCTACATGTTACAACATTGAAGTAGCTCTCACTCACAGTTACATTTATCTGAATTATGTGTATACACAAACGTTCCACAACTGAAGCTGTACTTCCTGCAATTAAAGCTGCACTTAATACAATGAAACTTAATCAAACACAACTAATGCTATTCTTTCCACAATTAAACCAAAACTTTTCACAGCTAGACCCACATTTCTTCCGATGCTTCCCACAACTGAATTGTTAAACTCCCCACCCACGTCTGCAATTTGAAGCTATGCTTCCTTCAAGTATAGCTCCATTCCCTGTAACTAAATCTGCATTCGAACAACTTACACTAGTAAACAAGATAACCCATTGTCCATTGATGCGTCAACCCGTCAGCAACTGTTGTTTCCGCCCCCAGATCTGGAACCACCCTGACGTGCTGTACATGGCGGCCCAGAAGCACAAGAAGAACAGTTTGGCGGAGGACAACGACATCGACCTGGAGGAGATCCAGGAGGCTGCGGGCGGGACGAAGAAGGCAGGGAACAAGGTGGGCAAGACGGGCCCAGGGACCCCCGAACAGAAGAACCAGTCGTCTCCCAAACCAACGCAGGAGATCACCAAGATGTTTGCCATGATGGACCGCAAGGAACAGAGTGTCAGCTACGAATGGGTATGGGTCTTTACTTTTACCCCTTATGTATGTGTGTGTGTGTGTGTGTGTGTGTGTGTGTGTGTGTGTGTGTGTGTGTGTGTGGGTGTGGGTGTGGGTGTGTGTGTGTGTGTGTGTGTGTGTGTGTGTGTGTGTGTGTGTGTGTGTGTGTGTGTGTCTCTCTGTGTGTGGGTGTGTGTGTGTGTGTGTGTGTGTGTGTGTGTGTGTGTGTGTGTGTGTGTGTGTGTGTGTGTGTCTGTGTGTGTGTGTGTGTGTGTGTGTGTGTGTGTGTGTGTGTGTGTGTGTCTCTGTGTGTGGGTGTGTGTGTGTGGGTGTGTGTGTGTGTGTGTGTGTGTGTGTGTGTGTGTGTGTGTGTGTGTGTGTGTGTGTGTGTGTGTGTGTGTGTCTGTGTGTGTGTGTGTGTGTGTGTGTGTGTGTGTGTGTGTGTCTGTGTGTGTGTGTGTGTGTGTGTGTGTGTGTGTGTGTGTGTGTGTGTGTCTCTGTGTGTGTGTGTGTGTGTGTGTGTGTGTGTGTGTGTGTGTGTGTGTGTGTGTGTGTGTGTGTGTGTGTTTACTTTGACCCCATATGTATGTGTGGGTGGGGGGGGGTCTTTACTTTTACCCCATATGTATGTATGGGTGTCAGGTGTGAGTGGATTGTTTCTGAAAAAATGAGATGTGAGAGTTTTTACGAATTTTTAGTATGAGGTCAGTCAAATAATATTTCGAATGCCAAGAAAGTTTGAGAAAATCCATAGTTACATTAGCCTCCGGCACAAGATAGATTATAATAACTGCCAGTCTGCTATTGTCTTACCCCTACGGGGTGGGTTGTCTGTGTAGTGTCATTTCTACAAGACAGTCAAACTGAGTGTGTTGTACGGATCAGTAAAAATCACCACAATAGTGCCAGTTTTGAAAGTGTTGGTGACCAGAATCTTGACTGCTAAAGCTTGTCGTTACAGGCGGACGCACTGCTGAAAAACTACTCACCAGGAATGCTGGAGAACAGCGGCAAGATGGTACTCATGACGAGTCTCATAGATGGCGCTGTGAAGGTCAACGACAAGACGCTCATTTTCAGGTATGTACGGACCTTTATTAGTCACTATTTATTTAACACAAAATGTCTAGTCACAGTCTCACAGATGGAATCTCTGCGAGTTCATAGTCGTATTAGCTCCCAGATGACACATTTTGATAATAAGCTGCATTCGTGAAGGAATTACGTTACATTCTGGATGCAACGCTTTTGTGTGAACTGCATCTTGGCAGTTGGAGAGGTAATCTACATGTCATATGAAGGATAGTCTCACAGAAAATTATTTAAATAGATTCTAAAATTGATTCTGCACAGTTGGAGCAGGAATTAGAATAACTTATTACGTTTAATATTACGTCTTTAACATTTAATAAAGTGATCCTTAAAACCATGGTTTATTGCTCAAATACACACATCTGTGTTACAGTCAGAGCCTCTTCACGCTGGACTTAATAGAAGAGTTCCTCTCGAAGAGGACGGTGCCTTCGACAGAGACAGAGGGAGAAGGGAAGGAGGAGGGAGTGAAGGAGGAAGAGGGAGAGAGAAAGGAAGAGGGAAAGAAATGGCAGAAGAATGTCAACTATGTCAGTGAGTATGATGGTTGGCGGAACGGTGCCAGAAATCGTCACATTAGTGTGGACATTTTAGAGAATGTAACCCAGGTAGTCCTCACTGCTATTTGCAGTAGTAGAAAGGAGAGTCCTTTTGATATGTGTACATTGAATTGATGGTATTTTCATGGACTTTAAATGATATTTAATAACCATCTGAAAAGGGTTGAGGATACCTATTTTTGCACCAGATTAATAATTTTCCTCTTTTCATAAATATTAAACTATTTTATATATTTAAATTCAGAATGACAGTAAGATAAATTTTCCTCTTTTCATAAATATTAAACTATTTTATATATTTAAATTCAGAATGACAGTAAGATAAATTTGTTTACTGTTGGTTCATTGACAGCTCCTCCACCTGGTGGTCAGTCGGATAATACCAGAATGCTGACGAAATGTTCATAAAACTAAAAAGGATGTTTTGCTGTGCATCTAGAAAATATATGAACAAGCAGGTGTTTAGTTGAGTTGTCTCACTGGCTGCCTGTGACTAGGACTGGACGATGAAATGTTCATAAAACTAAAAAGAATGTTTCAGCTATGCATCTATAAGATATATGGGCAAACAGGCGTCTAGTTGAGTTGTCTCACTGGCTGACTTTGACTGTAGGACTGGACGGTAGCACGTCTGGCATGGAACGGGAGAAGTTGATCAACCAGTTCAACAACACAGAGAACAGCGCCATCCATGTGTTCCTTCTGTCGACTAGGTAACGTCTATGTCCTTTATCTGCTACCGTTTTATGTGTGTTATTAGTCTCACTTAACCAACTGTCGGTCGGCTGCGTAACTATGCCGAGAAGACAATCTGGTGACTTTGCCGGCTTTGGAATATTATCCTTGTAAGGCCAAACAATGCTGCCGCTTCACGGATTCTGGTTAATCCTGCTGTAATTTCTATTTTATAAACAACTGCACATTTTTATTTTTATTTATTTTTGAGTGAATATGAGTTCAGTGTTGAATACTTTTCATAGAATATCATTATCTTATAAAAATATATCGTTATTTTTATTTTATTTCATAGTTGGCCTGAGAGCCAATCAGCGTCTCTACCCTAATCTGGGGTAAGGCCGCCCTGTTGGTTACATCGGCACCCCATTAATTCCCCAAGTGGAGTTAAGGGGCTGAAAAATACTGCCACCTGCCGGAGTTTGGTTAATCGAGGCTAAAAATCAAAGAACTACACTCTTTAAAATGTGTACCATCTCATTGCCAATATTTGCTAACGCTGACATTGCTAATGTTCATCAATGCTCTCAGTTCACACAAAGTTCTGTTAATTTCAAGTATCACCTTTTTCTAGGTGT
This sequence comes from Oasisia sp. SBJ-2009, assembly GCA_964017155.1. Lineage (NCBI taxonomy): Eukaryota > Metazoa > Annelida > Polychaeta > Sabellida > Siboglinidae > Oasisia > Oasisia sp. SBJ-2009. The sequence goes on from OZ024854.1 coordinate 50,036,485, forward strand.
TGTATTTTCATAATAAAAAAATTGGAGTACTAACTGTGGTCTGACATCACTGATTTGGACCTGTCAGTCTGTGAATGACATGATCGCTGTCTTGCAGGGCGGGGTGCCTCGGGATCAACCTGATTGGCGCAAACCGCGTGATTGTGTTTGACGCGTCGTGGAACCCGTGTCATGACTCGCAGGCCGTGTGTCGTGTGTACCGCTACGGGCAGTTCAAGGAGTGCTTCGTGTATCGATTCGTCACTGACAACACCATGGAGAAGAAGATCTACGACCGACAGCTCAACAAACAGGGCATCTCAGGTGTGTAGTGCCGCAACACATGGGGTATTTCAGGTGTGTAGTGCCTCAACACATGGAGTATTTCAGGTGTGGTGTGCCTCGACACATGGGGCATCTCACATGTGTAGTGCCTCAACATATGCAGCATCTCAGGTGTGTAGTGCCTCAACACATGGGGCATCTCACATGTGTAGTGCCTCAACATATGCAGCATCTCAGGTGTGTAGTGCCTCAACACATGGGACATCTCAGGTGTGTAGTGTCTCAAAACATGGGGCATCTCACATGTGTAGTGCCTCAACATATGCAGCATCTCAGGTGTGTAGTGCCTCAACACAAGAGACATCTTAGGTGTGTAGTACCTCATTTGGGCATACAGGACATTGAGGCATACAGGACATTTCAAGAGTGTAGTGCCTTGACATACAGGGCATCTCGAGTGTGTTGTATCTAAACAAAGAAGACATTTCAGATGTGTAGTACCTCAACATGAAGAGCATCTGAAGTGTTGGTAAGAGAGTGACTGTAGGTGTTTGGTTGAGTGTTTGTATGATAGAAGATGTAGGTGTTTGGTTGAGTGTTTATATGGTAGAAGATGTAGGTGTTTGGTTGAGTGTTTATATGATAGAAGATGTAGGTGTTTGGTTGAGTGTTTGAATGATAGAAGATGTAGGGGTTTGGTTGAGTGTTTATATGATAGAAGATGTAGGTGCTTGGTTGAGTGTTTGTATGATAGAAGATGTAGGTGTTTGGTTGAGTGTTTATATGATAGAAGATGTAGGTGTTTGGTTGAGTGTTTATATGATAGAAGATGTAGGTGTTTGGTTGAGTGTTTATATGATAGAAGATGTAGGTGTTTGGTTGAGTGTTTATATGTTAGAAGATGTAGGTGTTTGGTTGAGTGTTTGTATGATAGAAGATGTAGGTGTTTGGTTGAGTGTTTATATGATAGAAGATGTAGGTGTTTGGTTGAGTGTTTGAATGATAGAAGATGTAGGTGTTTGGTTGAGTGTTTATATGATAGAAGATGTAGGTGTTTGGTTGAGTGTTTATATGATAGAAGATGTAGGTGTTTGGTTGAGTGTTTGGATGATAGAAGATGTAGGTGTTTGGTTGAGTGTTTATATGATAGAAGATGTATGTGTTTGGTTGAGTGTTTGAATGATAGAAGATGTAGGTGTTTGGTTGAGTGTTTGTATGATAGAAGATGTAGCCATGTAGGTGTTTGGTTGAGTGTTTGTATGATAGAGACTAGGTGTTTGGTTGAGTGTTTGTATGATAGAGACTAGGTGTTTGGTTGAGTGTTTGTATAATAGAGACTCTAAGGGTTTGGTTGAGTGTTTGAATAATAGAGACTCTAAGTGTTTGGTTGAGTGTTTGTACGAGAGGTGACTGTTTCAGATCGTGTGGTTGATGAGCTGAATCCAACGAATGCCTTCACCCGGAAACAAGTTGACGTCTTATTGCAGTATCAAGTGAGTTTGGCAGCATCACACGCAGTGTAACAACACAAACTCTACCAAGGGGTTTCCTTTAAGATATTGTTTTGTCAAATATATAATTTATTTAGGACTGGCAGTGAGAAACAAATGGTACCATTCATATTCAGTCTGGCAATTTAAATATTGTATACTGATTTTGAAATTACCTGTTCCTTTTGTTTTGACATTCCTAAAATAATAATTAAGTTTAGGTTTGTACACCACCCAGAATCTCACTGAAATAAAATACCCAAGATGCTTTACATAAATCTGGATAAATTACATTAAATCACTGATATTAATAAAAATAAATATAATATAATTATACATATACTTAGAATACACAATGATATAAATGCACAAATGTAGTATTACATCAAATAATAATTATACAATCTTTATTATCGTACATTAAAAAGGCAGTTGTACACCTCTTTAAAAAACAGTGGTATTAGTAATAATACTGTTGAGATCATCATTCAAAATCTTACATCCATTTTTTATTTCTGTCATTTCTGATAATACTTTTCACGTTAACCATGGTCTGGTTTGACAAACCAGCTGGCCTTACAACCTGTAGAAATAAAATATCTACTCAGTATTTTTCTGCATATTTTTCGCATATCTCGATTAAAACCTTTAATCCAGATCGTGTGGTTATTAGCATAGTAATGTCATCTGCATATCCGATAGAGCCCGTAGAGTGGTTGTCATCTCAAATTCGGTATTTGAATCGCATGTCGTGAAACTCAAAAGCTAGTGTCGCCACCTGGCATCCATGGCATACAGACATGCATATATATGACGGTCAGTAAACTAGGAAGCAGATGTCATCTCTCAGCTTGACAACGTCACTGTCATCTGTGTGTTTGTTCCCAATGTTGTGGGCGTTGTTTGATGAGATCTTTCTGTGCCCAGGATCAGGATCTGCCCCATGTCGACATCAGCAAGTATCTGGACGAGACTTGTAATGATCCGGTGTTGACAGACACACTGAAGGTGCACCATCCATGGATCTCACGGGTGAGTGCCAGTTGCCAGGATCTCAATCTGGAGTTAGTTTAGGGGGCATCTCAAAAGACGGGTGTGATACATGAAGTGTAAACCATGTAGGTCAGAACACTCAAAACTGGGGTGTGCTACATGAAGTGTAAACCATGTAGGTCAGAACACTCAAAACTGGGGTGTGATACATGAAGTGTAAACCATGTAGGTCAGAACACTCAAAACTGGGGTGTGATACATGAAGTGTAAACCATGTAGGTCAGAACACTCAAAACTGGGGTGTGATACATGAAGTGTAAACCATGTAGGTCAGAACACTCAAAACTGGGGTGTGATACATCATACCTGTCAACTTGGGACAACTCATATCTGTAAGATCATGACAAAAAATCCTTACGATCTGCAAAAAATCCTTACAAATTGTCAACACCCATTACAAAGCACAATCTTGGCATAGGATCCCGCTATAATACACCCCCATATGATATGGAATAACAAACAACAACATTTTTTGGGTGACTGTTTTTTGCTCTAGACGCTAAATGTGCCATTTATGACAGAAAAGTTCTTAACCGTAAATGTGAATAATGTTACAAAAAAGAAAGAAGACATTAACAAAAATGTTTTATTTACCCAATACAAAAATTTCCATGTTAATCTCATATAAAAAAAATTGTTGTTTTAGAAAGAAGACGTGGTTATAGATCAATAAATACTGTCCAGTAATTTACTTGTGTTCTAGGTATATTAGCATAGTAATTTTTTCAACTTCTGATATGTATCATACGTTGCAAAGAATACCTTGCATGAAAAGCAGCAGCATCTATATGATATTTTATTACACAACTAACATAATCTCTACATGTCAAACTTGAACATGGTATTTATTTTGTGTGTGAGCCAAACTAAGCCATGATGACAGAGGCATGATGGGAGATATTTAAATCACCATGCTTTCGTCTGTTGATTGTAACAAGAATGTTTTTTATTTACATGTCTAATATACTCAAATAATAATGCTTAGCCAAAAAGTACATACATTTAAAAACATACACATGTAGTGTAGATGCGTGGATGGACATTATTTGTATAGATGTGAATGGATTGCACTTCATTCTACAAGATTGGAACGTATGCGGTGGGCGATAATAGGGTACCGCAGCTGTTCGCGGGAGCTCCAATAAAGCTTATAAACAATTTCAACGACAGGCAAGGGGTATGCATTGCACCTAGGTATTTATTAGACTGCTTTCAATGCTCAATCATCTAAGTAAGAAGTGATTTAAATAACTGCAATTCAGGGTATTGTTCAGTTTGTTGTCCGTGCCGCCGGTGTCTGAGCTAGGATGAGCTCAGCCTCAGACTCGATTCGACGAGTCGATTGCAATTAGTTAACAGGCATTCCCATTGTCCGGTGACACAGAAAAACACGCAAGACAATAGCCAGCCAGAAATAAAACTAATTATCCACTCCCAGTTGGGTAAATTAGGTAGAATTTGTTTGCGTTTGGTTAATTGGAAACGGGGTGATTTGCTGCTCTGTCCGCCGCCATTTTGTAAATAAAATATTTTGCGGTAAAATTCAGCGCTATTTTGAAATATTTCATGGAGATCGCAAAAATATTTGTTTCAGCAAAATCATAAATATACGTAAGGATTGTGTCGTACGCCCGTAAGCCCGTGCAGATCGCAAAAATCCGTAAGGCTTACGGGAAAACCGTACAAGTTGACACCTCTGTGATACATGAAGTGTAAACCATGTAGGTCAGAACACTCAAAACTGGGGTGTGATACATGAAGTGTAAACCATGTAGGTCAGAACACTCAAAACTGGGGTGTGATACATGAAGTGTAAACCATGTAGGTCAGAACACTCAAAACTGGGGTGTGATACATGAAGTGTACGCCACAGGTTAGAACGTCAGACCCAGTGGAGAGAACCTGATTTTGAATCATAATGCTCCATTTTTATCATATTTTAACATTTTTAACTACACAGTAAATAAACAAATCAAGGTAGATGTTTGCTGACCTCTATAGCACCATATTTATGCAATTATATTATGTCATATAGTACAAGACTTGGCATGGTAGAAACAGTTGAAACATCCATCCATAATACGAATATTGATATAAAAACGTAAAACCACAAAATTAGTATAAAAAAAACATATTTTAGTAGAAACATCCGGTGTAGCTTAAATAATTATACAAACAGTTAAAGCTTTATTAATTAGTAAAATTACTAAATTTCTTGAGCGCTGTACTAAAATAGTGAGTCTTCAGTTTGTCCAACATTACCACAGCTGTGCAAGTTTCTGGGTTGGGAATTTCACAATTTCAATGGAGCACCTTTAAAACCCCAATTTCTCAGAGGCTTTCTCATTGTCCTTGTAAAGGCAAAAGGCAAGTTCTTATATAGCGCAGTATCCAGTCCCCAGGACCATTCAAAGCGCTTTACGCTTTACTTCCCTGACAGACCTGTTCACTGAGACACCATCTCGGCTTCTCTGGGAAGCATCCAGTCATATGCTACAATTAATGCGCGAAGGCTGCTCGTACACATATCCACCACTGTCTATAGTCAGATACTCATTTAAACAGCTGAGTGAACTGGAGCAATGTAGAGTGAAAAAACCTGCCCAAGGTTTTAACACCGCAGCACAGGATTCGAACCTGGGTTTTCGTAGTTGAGAGTCCGAAGCTCTACCCCTGAGCCACTGCGCTCTACATTGCGCTCTTGTCAAATGAACTGTCGGAACATACTGGAGTCTGAGTCCATGATGTTGTTGTTGTGTTCTAGGAACCGTTCTGCCACGACAGAAAGAGCAGTGGTGGCACGGACCAGAAACTGACGAAGAGCGAGAAGCAACTCGCGAGACGCGGGTACGAGATGGAGAAGAGGCTGAGCGTGAACTTCACGCGGCCGAACTACAGCAACTTCTACCCGAAGAATGGTCCCTACGGCCAGCTGCCTCCAAACCCGCTCGGGATCAAGTAAGTGACGGCTTAGTGACTGGTTGGTCCCGTCCGTCCTCTTTGTGAGTCGTCATCGCTGCATATGATCTGCTGTTTTTCCCCAGTCTTAGTTGGTACTGCTGTCCTTGTTACCGTGGGTCAAAATTATAGAATTTTATCCCACTGCCCCCAGGAACTTGTAGCTTTAATGTGTTACTCATCCCCATGAAAGTGTAGTAGTCCCACATTTGCATTTAGTTTGTTAAAATGTGTAGAAAATAGCTATTTGCCCAGGGGACTAATGCCAGCTAGACATTATTCATCACCAGGGATTTCTGTTAGCCTTGGGGTGGGGGTGGATGTTAAGTTTAATCCCTGTTTATGATTATGCAGACGAATGTATGACTTAAATCAAGTCTTATTTGTTATAAAAACAATTTGTAGTGTTTCAAAATGTAACATACAGAACAATCAGTGGCGGTCACTGTCAAAAATTATACTGAAAACATTAGACTTTATCTGTGAATCATTTACTGGGTGAGCCACCATGTATATGCATGAAGCCAGTTCACCAAATGGTGTAACTGGTGGACCATGTGTCCTGTACACTGACCATGTGGCCATTGTGTAAAGGTCTGTGTTCGTTTCAGAGAGGTGTTCCCCCGCAATCGCCCCATTGCAAGTGTGCCCCCCATGATGTCGACCCCCGTCCCCCGCCGGGTGAGCTCAGGGGGTCAGATGGGGGCGGCACGGTTCCCAGTGCAGGCCATCATGCGTCCAGGCGTGTCAGTCCAGCAAATACTGACCACAACAGGTAAGGTCAAGGACAGTGGTAAGAGGTTGGGTAAATGATGTTTACTAAATGTTAGGTTAGAGCCGGTGGTTACTATAGAGTAAGGTCAAGGACAGTGGTCGGAGGTCAAGGTTATTTGTTGGAGGTTAAGATAAAGTCAAGGACATTGGCTAGAAGTAGGGTCACTGAGAAGGCCATTAATTCTTGATGCTGTGTAACTCAGATTACACGACAAGTTTGACAACTGAAGCCCCCTGGCGTGCCAGTGGTCCCTGTGGCAGATTACGCCAGTACCAGCCTACAGTACCCGTGGCATATCCATTTCCAAAACTCCTCTTTTTGCCAGTGAAATTGCTAATGGTCATATGATATAAAATAGATGGTGATTTCAGCCACATGCTGCTTGGGTTACATGCCATGTTTAGGATGCGCATGGGTCATTATATTGGAATTCACACCAGTCGTGTATCCATCTTCAGTGTGGGGTGGGTATTTGTGCTGTTCCCAAGGCTGATGTACTAGCGACTGCTGAAGTCAATTGCTGTAATTTTATAGTTCCACGGTTTGTGGAGATGATTGGGCAAGGGGTACTGTAGTAGCACAGCGCAGTGACCCATGGCTGCCAAGGATGAATTACAGTGGCTCACAATGATGGATTCAACGTATTTGGTTTACTGAATATTGGATAGTTTGCTGACAATCATTTAAAATGCTATTATAAATATGGTTTTGGTAGGAATTAGCGTTGCTTCTGGCTGTACACAATGCATGACATTTCTCACGGTTTAAAACCAGCAATAAAGTGGTAACAAGCTGGCCAAAGTTAACCCTTTTGGTTCCCACTTTTATAAATCACCAACAACATTTAAAAATGATGTATTTAAAAATGATGTGTATTTACTGACGTTGCTTAGACTCTTGTGTGATTTCTCTCTGCCAGACATCATTGTTCCTGGAACCAACTCGGCAACGAATGCACAGAACAGTCGTATCCCGGCCGGAGAGAACGTCCTAGTCATCAAGACGCCCCGCGGTGTCTACCTCCGCACGCGACAAGGCAAGATATTTGCGGTGCGCACTACACCAAAAGACACAGTGTTGTCTGTGTCGGAGTCAACGGCCCGTGTCACCAGCAGTGGTGACACGACCATGTCAGGCTTGTCGACATTGGCGTCGATGGCGTCCACCAGCACAGCGACCAGCTGCTCTACTTATGGTAAGAAATAACTCAATAATATCGTCTGTCCACTGGTACAACCAAGTGGAATTTATTTATTTATGGAAATCAAGTTTTAAGTTGTTATTATATTTTGTTAATTAATTTCTAAAAGAGTCATCTGCATATATTAAAAAACTAGATGAATATCAATTTGAAAGACAGTTTTGACGGAAGAAAATTTTAGAATTCACATATATATAAAACAAGTTGTCAGTTACTAAATATACAACTATCAATTTGAAGTTTGAATTTATACATCAAAATTAAAAGACAAAAGTTATGAAATGCTTAAAATCAAACATATTTTACAAATAATGCAGCCGAATATGGTTTATATATCCTTATCTTCTCTGCGTAGTGTTTTATGTGGTGAAAAGTTAATATTAATTAATTATTTAATTACACTGGATGTAACTTTTATCCACCTGGAGTGTCTTTCTCAAGATATTTACACAGTTTTTCTGATTATGTAACACAAAATCCATAGTGTATTTAATTTTGTAACACAAATCATTGAACTCGCCTAAACTCATGGGTCACACAAATAAATACATTGCGTTATGTGCTGAAAATGTACCCTTGGTATAGATAGGGTGATGACAACTTTATTTTTCAATGAATAATGTTCATACTCATGTTATCTGGTTGCTGCTAAGTGTTTGTTTTGTCCATAGAATCGTGGATGTGTATTTTCTGTTACTGCACTCCATAGTGGCTTAATAAACCAGTATTTTATTTGAATGTTTGTTGGGGTGAAGTCATCGTAGAATATTTTCACTACAGGGTGCATGATACTTTTCGCGAGCTGGTAGTCCGTCGGACTAGCTGACTTATAGATGACTAGTCCTGAATTGGTTTTACTAGTCCTTAGACATTAAGTAAACATATTTTATATATATATATATATATATATGTATATATTGGAATATTGCAGTGTATGCTCTATCATCTTCGTCTATTGTTTTACTAAAAGTAATACTGCCATTTTCAAGTCTTAGCTAGTCTGACGGAACTACTCTACTAACACTGTACTAGTCCGAGCTCTAAAACTACTCGTCCCAGATTATCAGACCGAATTAATTTCTGGTAATTTTATAAGTTTACTGACATTTTACATTAATAAAGCTTTCTGTCACAGCTGTTTCAGCTGCAGCAACACCCACAGCAACAACAGCCGCAGCAACAACAGCGGCAACAACAACGACAGAGAAGCCCGCCGATATTACAGACGCACCCAGCAGTGACGAGACGATGCACGACGAGAAGAGTGGGGGAGATATGGGGAAAACTATCCCTTCCCCAAAGCCCCTCCCTGTCCCCGCTCCCATCCCACCATCAAAGGGGGAGAGCAGCACTGGAGTGGACAAGGACAAACCCGGTCCGGAGACGAGGAGTGACTCTGATGTGTGTATAACGGGCGAGAAGCCAGGGAACGGCGGGTCGTTCCCCGGCGGCGGCATGGCGCCCCAGTTCTATAACTACCCGGGGATGTACGGCGGATACCACGGCATGATGCCCCCTGTCAACATGTTCGGAACTAACACAGGTGGCGCCGGCAGTGCAGGCGAACAAAAGAAGCATTCCAGTTACGCGCCGTCGAACAGTTACATGCCGCCGTCGGACATGTTTGGCGGCTACGGCGCCGCGCCCTGGCTCTCACAGGTCACTGCCAGTTGGCCGCAACACTTCCCCGACTTCATGCAGCCACAGCAGGCGGCACAGAACTCACAGAACTCACAGAACGGGAGGAAGGAGGGACAGAGGAAGGAGCAGTGGGAAGGGAAAGAGGGATCTGACGCGAGTAGTTCGCAGGAGTTGTTTGGGGAGAACACGGATAGTGTCGACGACAGTCTGGCCGAGTTCAACAGTCTCCTCGGTCTCTCCACCAATGCGAGTTCGTCCGACTCTGCGACAACGCCCACCACCAGGGGGAGTCCCACGATGCCCGACTGGCCCGCCAACTACGGCATGCCGCCGTACATGACTTACCCGTACGGCATGCCGGCACCGCAGTCATGCGGGATGCCGTCTGGCAGTGGTGCCGGCGGCATGGGTGGACAGATGGCGTACATGCCGCCACTGTATCACAGTCACCCGTCGTTCATGTCGGGCGGGTACGTTCACTCATTGCCGCCTGCCGGCATCAACCAACCGTCGTACAACATGCCACCAATATCGGCGTTCGACGCAGGACATAGCGTCCAAAAAATGCTCCATTCGGCCTCTGCCGAGAGCCTGGGAGAGAGCAATGGCTCGGAGAAAGACACAGCTCAGGGGGCGAGCACCTCGTAGAGCACACAGGGTGTCACCCCCACTGAGTGGGGGTGTATGACGGAAACAAACAAACACAATAGGGTAGGATGTAGTCCTGGTGAAATGGCCACGGTTTATGTGCTGCAAAGACTACCGTAACAAATGTGCCCTACTGGAGACATATTTGTGAGCAACTTGGAGACACGGCGAAGTGGTGGATGTGTTTTCTAGCACATCGGCCAGGTTATTCTCGGGGTGTCACCTGAACGAATTGAGCAGATGTGTCTGCATGTAATCATGTGTGTGTGATTCAATCGACCGGAACGTGTCGATTGAAATAGTCACGGGTGGCCGAACGCGTGATCATTCAAGCGTACTAATCATGACACGTGTCCGTCAGCGACGTTTGATTAGTCACAGAAATTGTTGCAGCGGCAAAAAAATTAGGACAAGCAAGTCTTACAGGTAGCATGTTTAGTGACATTTATGTTCACTGTGTATCACAGGATGATGACAATATTATCTTAGTACACAGTGGGTGTTTTCAATGGGTGTTGTTTATTATCACAGAGATAACGGCTGTGTACAGGCTAAGCTGGGATTACCAGCTATGACCAGGCGTCAACATAGCGGACATGCATGTCACAATCATCTCTAAGTAATTGGTTGGTAAGTCAAATGCAATGTTAATCCAGGCACTGTATATTTTTCTGGATAAATGGGTGCATCGGTCATAACCTTATCATTTGGAAGTAATGTTCCCATGGAATAATGGCCAGATGCAAATGTTTGTGGATTATTGCAGGTTCTATTACAATTTTGAAAGAAGAGAATCAGGTATTACATGCCAGACATTTCCGAAACATTTACATGTGTGAAATGGCAGTTCATATGCAGATATGGGGAAAGATCTGTGCATTTGCTTTGCAGCCAGATGGTTGCAGGAATTGGTAATGGATAATATTTCTTGGCAGAGACTTCTCCCTAGAGATTGTCCTGTATATTTTGTATTCTTGATACAATGCTTCTCCATTGAGGTGACACTGAAACACTACATCACCTGTGCTGATCAAATACATGGTCAAATACGTTTGGATAATTAATTTTTGGCAAAGTGTATGGTGTAATGAATAGTTCCAATAAATACACTATTAAAATATTGATTAACATTTCTCCAATGAGAACATTATATGATTTGAATTTTTTTAAATAAAAATCCAAGTTATATATTGTGTGCTTATCTTTAAAATGTTACTTATTATCAGGAATTTGAAGTAACTTTTACAAGTGAAAAAAGCATTGTAGAAAGCAGTGCTACAATAATGTCTCAGACTCGGAAGTATTTATTTCAAAAAGTTCAAATGTATTTGACCCAGACGTCTGGCATGAGTTGTTTCATGTGACATTTTATATGATGCTGTTTTTTATGTCTTGTACATTCTTCCTTCTATTTGAGTGCACAGCTCAACTGGCTATTTATTTCGATTCTTGCACGAGCAGTTAGAAATGCGTGCAGATTTACGTCTCGATGTACCATTTGTAGCAGCAGTTAGGGAGTAAATTATTGTAGTGTCAAAACCAGACAAGTGTCAAAGAAACGTGGTATGTTATGTAATATATTTGTGCAATAGTGAAATGTGTCTTTTTGGTTTATGTACATCGCATTTACAATATGAATGTAATACTGCACAATGTAGAGCACAGTGGCTCAGGGGTAGAGCTTCGGACTCTCGACTACGAGAACCCGGGTTCGAATCCTGGCTGCGGTGTTAAAACCTTGGGCAAGTTTTTTCACTCTACATTGCTCCAGTTCACTCAGCTGAATAAATGAGTACCTGACTATAGACAGTGGTGGATATGTGACCGAGCAGCCTTCGCGCATTAATTGTAGCATATGGCTGGATGCTTCCCAGAGAAGCCGAGATGGTGTCTGAGTGAACAGGGTCTGTCAGGGAAGTAAAGCGCTTTGAACGGTCCTGAGGTCTGGATACTGCGCTATATAAGAACTTGCCTTTTTGTTAACTTACATTTGAAACTTGGTAATCCACCAATTATTGGTATTTTCTTTAAAAAGTTGCAATCATTGCAGCATATCTTCAAAAGCTGACGGTCAGCACACCTCCAAAAGGGGCTAATGGTCAGCACACCTCCAAAAGGGGCCGATTGTCAGCACACCTCCAAAAGGGGCCGACGATCAGCACACCTCCAAAAGGGGCTGATGGTCAGCACACCTCCAAAAGGGGCTGACGGTCAGCACACCTCCAAAAGGGGCTGACGGTCAGCACACCTCCAAAAGGGGCTGACGGTCAGCACACCTCCAAAAGGGGCCGACGGTCAGCACACCTCCAAAAGGGGCCCGACGGTCAGCACACCTCCAAAATGGGCTGACTGTCAGCACACCTCCAAAACGGGCCGATGGTCAGCACACCTCCAAAAGGGGCTGACTGTCAGCACACCTATGTAGTACGGGCTGGTCAGCCCATTTTCATAAGGGACAGTCAGCACATACTCATAATTTACACTAATGTGGATACGACATTTATACAACTGTGGACATGATATCAGAATTGGCAGCATGGTAAGTGATGTCTTGTATTGTTTTGAATCCACCAACCTTTGACTGTGATTTTGGATTGCTAGAGTCTTAGGTCTCTGCTGTGTATTAGAAGGGAATGAAATGGGTGAGTTGAGGCTCGAAGCATTCAAAATGTTATATGCACTGGAAACAAATTGATTTCCATGAAGCAATTGATTTCCCTGATACTAAAACAGCACTTGGTGTAAGAAAGTTTTATTTTCCTTAGATAATAAGATTACATTCATATGCTAGAGGCTGAAGATTCCATTGAAATATAATACGTGAATCACTTTAGAAAGTTTCTTCTTGAAAATCCATGTAGACACACTTATATTGAAGCATCACCAGCCAAACTTGGATGATAACGCATGTGCGTCCATAACAATAATTCCGTAATAGAACTAATTCTACTATAATTTTCTATAAATATAATATGCGATATTCCAACCTTGGCTTCCGACAGCAACACACTGGTTCACGTTATCTTATTTTAAGCAACAATCAACACAAATTAACAACAAATCTCGCTGCCTTCAGTAGATCTGCACATGTCGAGGCGGCCATCACCAATTGTGCTCGACGGTGGCAACACATCTTGATAAACAGCATTTGTGAATACCAAAATCTACACCGATTCTAATGAAACCTTTTGACAGGTCGCGGTGTTGAACGAATGCACACACACATGCAGGTAATGAGAATCGATAGCAAACTGCACTGCCAGCACAAGCGCCAACAAACCTGCCATGTACGCTACAGTACGGTAATAATCGGGGACTTTCACCGTCAGAAGCTTCTAACAAAGTTCCACAACAAATGAACAGTCTTAGTCGGGGGTAAATTATGGCTATGTGAGTTACGCATGTAATTACGGGGCACACGAATACTACACATGTCTGTTTACATGCATATTTTGTTGCATATACATCAACCTAGGACTGCCAAAATGAATATTTGATAAATAAGCATCATGAGATATAATGAGATGTTATACTATACGTCTACACCCATTTAATTTTAGCCTCTATCTGGCTGTGTGAGTTGAACTGTCTGCTATTGTAACCGTGTGGCTGTCTAGGTGATGTATATGCACAAATACACGCAAACGCATTACAAACAGGCACAAGGGGTAACATACAATCACTGACTATTCTTTACACGAGACAAAAACAATACATTAATCAAGACGGTTTTGGGTGAAACTAAAAAACTCCACATCGCCTCATCGAAAGCTACACTTTATTCAACCGACATGATTTAATGTGTATTTTCTAGCAGTATCTTTCAGATAGCCACAAACAAGTACAGGTATATCTTATAGATAACAACAAACAAGGTGTGGTGGCTAATGTTTGGTGTCCATTGCTGGCATCCAGGATTTCTCCTACTAGAAAATGAAGTCCCACCCGTCTGTGTGTTGTACTGATCAACAAGGAACAAATGTCAATGCCGTTTTCCCGTGACAGGTGATTGACACTGTAACCACTGTAACCACTGACCCAACCAACACTAAGGCCAGTGTTGTTGTCAACAAGCAGCGAAACGCTACAACCTGAGCACTCTGGCGTGCACCAGTTACAGCCTAACCGACAACGCAAACCCTAACAAACAGGAGACCAAAGTTAAACGACAAATAACTTAGAGTGACGCTGGACTGTGGTCAAACCAGCACCGAGGCAGAGAGACGCTCCACTGCAGTTTCGTATACTTCTTTGCGTCACCACGACAGCGTACTGCTTTGCATCACCATGACAACGAGTGACCAGAGACGGAATGGGGCAGGACGCATGAGTTCACCAATCAACAATTTGCACAAGATATGACAGACGGTCACCTCCTGCAACAAACGAGATGAATAATGTCACGCCAATCTTTATAATATATATGTATAAATATATATTTATATACATATATATATATATATTATATACATAAACTTACAATAAAAGGTAACATAAAAGTAACACATAATTTCTTATACATTTTTTAAACCAGCTGATTTCAGTGTTTGTACCACACTAGGAATGCTTGCTATAGGCTATGTGACAATCGCTAAAACGGAATGCTTTGTGAAACCAGCCCTTGGTAAATACATGTTCAACATTATTATGCCAATTTTCAAACTAAGGTAAAGTTTTCACCTCTACTCTACTCTTGCTGGGCTGATATTACCATTACTCGGGCATTATGTGAAGTAGCTCTGTCGGACACTGTTTCCAACATCAGCAATAATGGCTGCCAAGCCGTGTAACGATTTATATGTTGCTCTCATTTGCAAAACTGGTGAAGAAGAGGAGCATTCCAAACAGATTTGTCTGGCCATTTTCATTTTTGAGGCAATAGTAATAGTCACATGTTGTTTATCCGGTCTGGTTGTTTTGCATTCTGCGTGGTTTGTGTGGCAGCCATCTTGACACCCTGTATAATATTATGGTGCCTCACTAATCTGTAGCTTTCATTTATCGGACCAAAAACATTGGGAGTCAACTTAAAATAAATAAATAATAAAATTAATGCAACTTACAAGTCTTTATAAAATCTCGCATCTACGCCCAGTCTTTGGCCCTTTCTTCCCTTGGTCTGGGTTCTTTCGGTTGATTTGTCGTACTAAATCATAGAAAATCTGCAAAGGAAATAGTTATTACAATTATATACCACATATATTTCAACACTACAAACATTATCTGCAATATCAATTTCACAGTGAAAAATCCATAACAAAAATAATCGGAACGGTAGAAGGACATTTCTATACCATTCATTGTTAAGCTGTAATATCTCGGAAACATCAATGGTTGAACCAAAATTATGATAAATTCATATATTTTATAATGTGGCCAGAAATGCATTCAAACTGGCACACAAGTATTTCTCTGAACAACCAGGTGATCTTTGGGACACAACCTTGTTGTAATAAGAAGGTGATATTCTGTCAAACGAAGCGCTACATCAGCACGCCGATACTTACGTCATTGACGTTAATTTTTGACTTTGCTGACGTCTCCATAAATGCACAGTTCCACTTGCGTGAGAGGTTGGCACCCTGGTCCTTGCCCACGACCCGCTCATCCTCCAAGTCACACTTGTTCCCCACCAGGATCATCGGCACCTGGAAACAACGGGCCGTCATGTGTCAGGCTCTTACACTGGACACTAGTCTAGTTCTGTCACAAGTTCTCACACTGCATAGTGTCCTGCCTTTAGCGCTTCACACTTCACTGCCTGGAAGACCTATTCATATTGAACACTACCTGGATATTTTTGTGAAGCATTCAGCCACACTGCAAATAATGCACAAAATTATTTCCGCACAAATATCCACTAATGCCTATAGCCGGATACATACAGCTGAGTGAACTATGCCAATATATACTGAATGTGTTTTGGTTGTGATAAAAAGTCACTGTCTATAGCCAGGTGCTCATTCATACAGGCGACTGAACCAGAGCTACGTTTCTGGCTGAGCTAAACACGACTGCAGTGATCACCAATGAGCAGTGTGTGTGAGAACAACAAGGGACAGAGGTGTTCACTCACATCGTCCATGTCTTTGACACGCAGAATCTGCTCACGCAGGTCCTGAAGGTCGTTGAAGGTCGACTGCGCTGTGATGGAGTAGACGAGGAGGAAGCCCATGCCGTTCTTCATGTACAAGTCTCGCATCGCTGTGAACTGTTCCTGTCAACCAGAACAACGTGTCTGTTATTCACTGGCTTTATGTCAATCACAGTTGTCAAGTATTTATACCTTTTTGGACAATGCCTTTGTTTTGGACAGATAGAAATATTAAGTAAGACGAGCTTCATAAGACTATGAACATCATAATAATACATTTTTTAAACCACCAGAGGTCCATAGAAGACCTTTATTAATGTTTTAATATAATATTTTTTTATATTAAATGTTTTAAGAGAGTATACACGACCCCCCAAGCGCAAAAGCTTTGATTGGACTTTTAATGCCCGGAAAGGGCCCAGTCCAGCATGTGGAAGAAGAAGCAAAAATGTGCATAGCCTAAAAAATAGTTTATATCATTATATTAATGATACCAGTATACCACTATTATATTATGTCCATTATGGGTAGTGAATTGTTTTGTACGTATTAATACTGGAATCATCGTGCTTGAAGGAATGTGGGTTCTAGCAACCTATCTGATGAGGTATAAAATAGTATAAAAGGATTCAATATCCTATGTAGCTTCCACTGTAAAACACTACAGTAGTACACCCAAAGTAACTGCATGGCTATTTTTGGAATAAATGTCCTCCTATTTCCAAGAGTCGGCTGTATTAATTCTATTGTACTTTGTACAATGACCTTTTGTTGTTTACTGCATAAATGTCTTTTCACAAAATACTATTGTCTGTGACATTTAGAGATTAAAACGATCAATAAATACATCAGTATGTAGCAAAAAACATTTGTGATGATGACTGATGGCTGATGTATGGAATCTAGTTATGTGCCCATTACTTTGACAACAGAGACTCTTGTGAAAGTATTTTTTAATGCTCGAGAGCTCTGCTCAACTCATGTGAGAGTTCTGCTACTACAATGAAATGTTTTTCACTTCGTACGGCTTCTGTTCAGTCGACTGGTTTAAACTGAATAATTTTATGTTTCACAGTGTGGGTGGCCACCTGCACGCATTTGTATCATATCAAGAAAGGACTGAAACTAAAGCCTACTCTGTGTCCCCAGTTACACTAACGAAGTAACATCAAACGGGGAGCCACTAATGACATCCTCATTGCTCCAGATCACAGGTTAATTACAGCTAACTAATCTAATTTTTGAGAGATCTTCCTTATAAATGTTCACAGTAATTACTATAGAAATACCAGCTGCTCACACACACACGGTACATGGATTAGCCGTTCAGTTATTGTCGCCATAGTAACTGTGATTAATTACGTTATTTCTCATTCATAAATCTGAATCAACTTTTGTTGCTTATTTAACTCTACCAATGTTTTAAATTAACTGAATTTCATTTTGTTAATACTTTTGAGCAGGTTAAAGTATTAACCTGGATACAAACATGTAACATTAATAATACATAATATCCCTAGGATCAGTGTTTCTTAGAATTGTTACCAAGCTGATTTTTATGCACACAATTATCTATCAATCGAAGCCAAGTTTATGTTACCGTTTTTGTATACGACTGCCAGATTTTTAATGCAGACCATCTGTTCTGTTGATGTAACCATGCCAATGTTCCTAATCCCCATGTGGGATTAACGGTAATCCTATTACTATCACACGGAATGGCTTAACACTAATCCTAATATGAAGGCTAAGTATAATGGCCAAAATGTTGAAATGGCTGTCGGTGATTGGCAAAACCATCAATAAGAATTGATTCACAAATATGAACATCATAGATTTGCACTGCAAGTCTGCAACACATCTACCAAATATGCTTAGCCACATGGATTTTGTGAAGGTGCTTGGTGATTTGTGAATTTGCTCACCTCAATATTAAATAATAATGACACTGTGGTTTTCAGGAAACCTTACACTGAGTCACAGAAGACGTGCGTTCAATGCCTGGCTGTGTTGCTCAACGGCCTGGAGGGCTGCGTTGAATAATGCTTCCTGGAAGTAGGTACAGCTGGGTGAATCTGGGGATGAAGTTAGTTAAGGGAGCAATCACAAGATGGCGCTACTTACTGTGCCCGCTGTGTCGAGGATCTCCAGCATGCACTGCTGTACATCGACCTCAACGTGCTGAAACATAGGTTCATCATTGTAAGGCTGGCGGAAAGACGTGTGTGTGTATGCAATCAAGCATGACAGACTGAAGCTCCATCTACTGGGCAGATGGCACACTAGCAGAGTAGGTGGTGGATAGCACATGACTTTACATTATTGGAAAATAAATCAAAATAACAGAGGCTTTCAGCAGTAAATTAAATGTAACAGGCTACTAGTGGCCTTAGTGCTAGAGAGATTAAATCAGATGAGAAAAAGTATTGTTGGTTGCACATCAAAACATGCACTTTTTTGTCATGAGTCATACCACAGTGTGAGTATGAAAAATAGCTGCATTACCAAACTGTTGTGAACATTGCATGCCTTTGAAAACACTGTATTATTTATAAAGATTTAAAATAGTTTACTATGATGCACTTAACTTTTTTTCATAATTCATACCTGTTGTAAATACTGATCGTGGCACAGGAATGTATATAATAATTATAACAGTGGAACAAGTGAGTTGTTTACAATATAATAATTATTTACAACATTTGATGGATGGAATAAAATAACAAACAAGCCAGTACATTTTAAGTAACATCAATGGGTCATATTTCATTTATAGTCGAATGTTTTTCATAGGAACATTGGAACAAAAATTGGGAAGGAATAACAGAGGCAACTTTTATTGGGAGTGCATACTATTGCACGGAGTAGGTACATATTACCTTCCGGTAGCTGTCCTCAATCGTAGGGTCATACTTCTCGACAAAGATGCCTTGTACAAACTGTACCGTCTACAACACAAAGACACACTCACTGAGACACCAGACCTTAAAATTATTAAATTTAGGTAATCTAGCAGCAGTGCTTATTTCACATTTATTATTATTATTACAATGTACCAGTGTATTAAAATATTTATAAAAAAAAGTCTTATCAACAAAACATCATTAGTTTGTCTCAATCATCCATGAAAAGGAGTTATTGTAAAAAAAAAAGATAATGCCTCAAAATCCCTTAACAGGTTTTGAACCTATTAAAAATATTTTTTCTAAATGTTTTCATTTGATGCATTGACACACTGACCTAAGCAGTATGCACTTGATGGTCTGACCCCCGAGTGAACTTCATCAAAACCAGTCGCATTAAAAATACATGTATGCCAATACAACCATTCTCTAATTACGCTTCAGACAAGCAATCAGACAAACATGCACACACAAGTCAGCTTGCATTCAGTGCGCTGTATTCACCTGGACAGATGGCACCAGTCACAACAGTCAGCGTGGCAACAACTGAATACATCGGATTTTGCAATGAGTAAATAATTAGTAATTTAGCATTTCTTTGCTGTGGAAAATATTTCACATATTACATTGCTTATGGTAACATTTTAGACAAAGGCACAGATAGCGTGAACATAACTTGGTCATTCAAGGTGAACCTAATGACCCGTCACACGTCCTGTCTGTTGATCAGTGACAATGTGTGACAACTATTTCTCTTATCAACAAATATCTTATCTCCGTCCTACTCTGAGTCAATCTTGACAATCTGACAGTCAAACAAGGAAAAGACAACACCACTTGGCATGGCACACACATAAGCTGCATTTTCAAGCAGCGTTTTTGCGGACACTAAAGACTTGGCCCATGTCTGCCTGCAGCCTTGACCATCAAATCTTTCCCAGCTAATGTCATTGCAGACTCATATTCGGTAAATGTCATGTGCATCAGTGACAGGACTATGTAATGATGAGAATCTTGTGAGTGATTGTGGGGGGGGACAAGCTGACATGTTGACACTGATTGGGTCAAGGCACCTATCTCCTGGGCTGATGGCCCCCTTGGAAGCAGGGATTAAATCTGAGCACAGCAGTCTACTAGGGACGTAGTCTCCCAAGTTCAAGGTCGCATACAGTTACCTTCAACAACCACAACAACCATCTCAGTGTGATGAAGTCACAGTTTCAGTTACCCACTAATACACAGCCACTACTGACGGACTAGATCAATACCGAACAACTAAATTATTATATAACCTTGTTGGATTTATAAAATTGTTGGTTGATTTATAACCCCCCTTAAAGTATGTACCCCTGCTTTACTGGCGTTTTTAATATGTACAGTGAAACATGAATCGACATGTCACAAATTGTACAACATTTGTATATTATCCTAAACTGTTTCCAATTTGAAATCAAAATGTTTTAATTTCAATTGATATGTGGTTTCAGAATTGTATATGACTGCATGATTATTTTTTTACTTTTATATTTAATGTATTTTTCTCCTCCATAAAATTGTATTGCCTATCATAGTATCACCAGTTTTCACCACTTTAGGGCAACAATTAGCACCTTCTTATACACGTGCATCGGCAAGCACTTTCAAAACAACTCACTTCAATAATATAAACATCTCTCACCGAGGACCATCTCACACTACAACAGGTCCGCACTGACTCCAAGGGTAAACGCACCCTTAGGTCTAATTTGTAATCTCGCACCAGAAGCACAAATCATCATGCCAAGTGATAATTCCCGGCACTGCCGTCAGCGATCACATTACCAGTGCATCTGCAGTGCTTAGAGTAATTTCCCAGAAGTGTGCAGTCAAAGCAGGAGATAAGTGACACAGTTAGCATGGCAGGTTAGACAGGGACATCACGGGGCCTGGTCGCCATACGCCGTACAACAACACCACACAACACACTCGTGGCGACTCTACCAGTGCCTGGCAGTCACCAGGTCAACCGGTGGAGTCAACAGTCTTCAACAGGTCTTATCTAGTCTACTCTTCTTCCATTAATGACCACCGGTCAACTTGCTGACCATAATTGTCATTGGTTTTCACAGTTGTCCTTCTCTAGAATTAGTGAGTCCACTACAGGTTATACACAAATTGGTGACCATAATTGTCATTGGTTTTCAGAGTTGTCCTCTAGAATTAGTGAGTCCACTACAGGTTACGCATTTACCCCCTGTGTGGGATCTTTTACTTCCCCTGGCATAGACACCAGATAGACAGGACCACTGGCTCTTACTGTCTCTTCTGAAAGACACAGGTAATATGAGTTGGAAAAAATTGCCTATGTTTTGAAATGCTGACAGGTGGGATTGAACCACTGTCCCCTCGATTGACGTCACAGTCTGGCACCTACCACTCCTTTGTCTCACTGCTACATGCTATTTGAAGGACACAACCCTGCCCACAAATAGAGACAAACGTTATTTCCCATAGGTGGGTCAGAACAATTAGGACACATGAGTAATCTGGACCCACTTCAATGTCACTGTAATGTCATAACTATACTTTTGTCTAAATCTGAAAACTACCATAGGCCCCATTTACACTATATATAAACATATTCCATTCCAGGCTATTTCCAACACATTTTGAGGCCCAGATTGAGACCCAACTTATGCCAATCCATGATGCTGCAGCCATGCGCTTAAAATCAACAATAAACAGTGTGTTGAGGCAAACCAGACTGTGTTCTAGGTCTCAAAAGTACACCAAGACGCAATACTTTATATCATAAACGTGCCTGGGATGATGCAGAATGAATGCACTGAGGTATTACAGCTACCGGGTAGGCAAAACAGAGCCATAATAACGAGACCGACATGGGTCTAAATCATATGAAAGTGCAAAAATGTTGTTAAAATATTACTGTCATTACGACGGAGGCACTGACAGACTGGTGATCCACTGTGTACTGCTCTGAACTATACGCGCATGTACGTCACAGGATGCCCCATACGTCATATGACTATTACATAAAGATCTGTCATCAATACTAATCATATAAGCAACTAAGAGTTTTACTAACACTATCTGTCAGTTATTGATTTCCTAGATTGAGTGTCCAAGTGCTACGTAAGTCTGTACTACGACTTCCTAGAAGGCTGCATTAGCCTGCTTCTAGAATACCAGCAGACTGTGTTTGTTAATCTTAAAATGAATAAAATTACAACTGGTTTCACAGCAAAGACACTCTCTGTGTTTTACCCTCTCTCTCTTTCTCTCCCCTCAATTAGAAGACCATATTAATGTGCATCTGTGCAACATAAGTAATTACCTGCATATCGTTAATCAGAATGACTGCTCCTCACCTCAGAGGAACCAGCCTAAATGTGAATCACAGTGGATGATTCTACAGGAAATTGGATTTGATAATAGAAACAACAGGAAATAGCCTTACGACAATATCAGACTTGGGTGTCTCGAACATATGCAGCAAATCACAAATGCGTATGACAAGCCTACGGTGGACTGAAATAACATCATTAGGCGTCTGGCTGAAATAACAAAATGCTAGCGAGCATTGACAAAACAGCAGAACAATCCGGTGTAATTAGCCTCACATCGCACAAACATTTCATCCACAGCAGTTGATACGAAGCCAGAGAGCCATCAACAGATTGTCTGAGAACTTGCCAGTTCGTGGAATTGTAATTTGAAAAAACCGCCCAGGTGATGAACATGATCAGATTCTGTGGAGAGGTAGGTCTAGGAGCTGACACAGAGACATCAATTATCCTGTGTAGCACCAGGCCAGGTGTTGAACTAGGACTGGTGACAAGATCACACCAACCGCCCATCAATCCTGGCTCCTCATTTAGTAGGCTACACACGCTGGCAAGTAGGACATTACATATCACATCATAAAATATAGTCATAATATCACACGTGTCTGGGTAACAGAAGTACGTAGATAAAACATGGACTCTCCAGAACGGATTTTTTATTGCAGAGGACAAAACTGCAGTAAATACTGAGAAAACAGGTAATATATGTCAACAATAGTAAGTTCCAAACCATGACATTTAAAATATCAAATGTAAAATAAATTAATTTTTTTATTTAAATAATGTTTTTTATTTAACCTTGATATTGTTTGATTTGTTTCTTATGTACATAATTATTGTTTCTTGTAAAACGTAAATCTTTATTGTATGTACTCGTACCATTACTAGGCCTGACCAGAATAATTATTATTGCTAAATGCCAAACATACAATTTCGGGTGGTAACAAAACTGCTTTATTAACTAAAATGTTACATTAAACAAAGATTGAAATATGGCTGGCAGATTTTCCACTGCACACACAACCTGTTTTATTAATTACCTCAACATTTGATTTGTGCCCCCCCCCCTCCACTCACTCACTCACTCACTCACTCACTCACTCACTCACTCACTCCCCACCAGATCCTGGCTTAGACAGACGAGATTCACAGCTAATCCACACACAAGGCTGAGGGCATGGTGGTAATAGCCTCCTGCCCCCAGGCTGCACAAACAATTGCTATCTTCTAATTTATTCTAATTCAGCCAATCTCACACTGATCAGCACAGCCTGTTCCACATTATCAGGTTAAGCCTTATCTGAGCAATGACAGAGGAAATAACATTTTAATTGTAGGATGTAGACATAAACTGTGATAAATTAATTAAGCAGCTTGGAGAGAACTGCACTAACACTGAACACATTGTTGGTGCTAAATGCACTTGGTATTTATGATTGTTTAATTTGACAGTACTTAACAGGTGGCTAGGTACCTGGAGTCTTTGTAGTGACAGAATACAAGTCACGAACATAACAAGTGTTGAGTGACAAAATAAAAAAGTTGTGAGTATTGTGGGTGGGAAGTAAGTGACAAAATACAAGTCATGAACATAACAAGTGGACAAAAAAAAAGTTTTGAGTGTTGTGAGTGGGAGGTAAGTGACAAAATACAAGTCACGAACATAACAAACTTGTGTTAAATGACAAAATAAAAAAGTTTTTTTGAGTGTTGCAAGTGGGAAGTAAGTGACAAAATACAAGTGATTAGTGTAGCAGGTGTCCAGGTGTAGTGTTACAGCACAGAGTGGACAACACCCACCAACACCACACACCATTAGCATAGACAATTATAACAGTACTAGGTTACTAGTCAGGAGACGTCATGAATTATTTAACAATTTCTATGTACAAGGGGTCATTTCAAATTCAACAATGGGGTAATTTCAAATTCAACAATGGGGGTCATTTCAAATTCAACCCAATGGCAGTCTTCTCCAAATGTTACCAATCACATGCCCCCAATGTTTTGATGATTCCGCCTGTATGCTTAATATTCCTGATAATATGTGTACAAGTATCACAATGTGTTTTTTCAGTGTTTAAGAAAAAGTTATTAACTCATTCAACCAGTCTGATGAATTGTAGATTGTGGTAAATATATATAATTTGGGGTAAACTACTCTCTTAGAATGTAGAAGTTAGCGTAAACAATTTTTTTACAAATAATATACCTGGCAAGTAATAACTAGTTAATGCAATTGTGGATGATATCAAGTTCTAGAACGGAGTCAACGGACCGCTGCGAACAAGTCTAAATTTAGCATAAAAAAGGTTTTATGTGCTACATGGAATAGACATGTCGACAATGATTTTTTATTACTATTAGTATTACCAAGTTTCAAAAGCAGAATGACACCAGATTAATGTATGCATCTTCTTTTTACATAATGGAATGTGACAAATAGTTAGTTAGTATAACGTCACCATTCATTCAGATGTCGTCACCATTCATTCAGATGTCGTCACCATTCATTCAGGTGTCGTCACCATTCATTCAGGTGTCGTCCTAGGTGATGTGGGAGTCATATGTCAACACAGCCACCGCAAGTCATGGCTGCTTTTGTTAGTCACAACATTTGCATCCATCATGCGACAATACAGATTGCAGCCCACATATAACGCACACATCACAAACCACAACATACACCAACCAACCCACGGACATGAATCATTATCCATCATATCAACGCATGACGTATCCTAAGGACAAACAAAGCCAGACGCACTGCAGCCAGGCGAACCAGCCCACCACACAGCAGCTGGCGGACCCAACACGTATGGTTTTATGTCGGCTCACAAAGCACACTGTGGTCCTTTCTGGGAGCAGCTGTGCAGCCATTGTGTTGTGTAGGGCAACGTACTGCATCCAGCCACTCTCACAAATCCCGCAGTAATGCAGAACATTTACAAAGAGACCATGCTTTCATATCTCCAGACATCCAGGCCTTGTATTTATATCAACACACTACTGACGTGGACGTGTTATTTCCCCACATAATCTTCACTCATGCATGTGAACATTTACCATTACGACATGGACGGCTAATGCGAGTGAACACATCACACTAGTTTTAATCAACTGTGCCACTGACGCAGTTTCCGTTCTATGCAAGCCTGGAAATTGATGGATACAGGACACCCTCAGTACAGGACACCCTCAGAGATGGGCTGCTTAATATTTCATTTCTCCGCCGATATTACATCAACGTCAGCTGTCACCAAAGGCAAGGTCAAATTGTATGCCAACAATCAATTTCTCGTCTACAATTGTAACTAAATGAATGGGTGTTCCGGTGCGCTAATTACACCATTTATTCCCTGTTCCTCAGACTTCCTCTGTTACGCCTTGCTAATTAGTTCTCATTGAACACATCAGTAGCACATCACCCACTAGTGGACCCTTAGCCAGACTGCTCATGGACGACCCTACCCGCGTAAAGCCAGACCAATACCAGCCCCAGCCGTTAGACACCAACTCGGGACCATTAGCTAGACTAGACCAGGACCATTACTTAACCAGTTTGCCAAGCCTTAAAACATCTACATTAAATTTTATTAAAATAATTTTTTTAAATGTCACGTTGAACATAAAAAACATGTACACTATATTTTATTACAAGCATTTATAGAGCACACTCCGGGACCAGGCTGTCCATAGGTGCACACACACAAGTCAACATTATCAAAATTATTACCCAGTGGATCAAAATGCTATCTACAACAATTCACTCCGTAGTTCAACAAGGTTTTCGACACAACATTACCAGACTCCCAACCTGTACCCTGACTTAGCATCTACACCTGGGACTGGTTTGAAGAGACAGACAGATGTCTTGGCCTCGTCACAGTGGAGCAGTCACTGAGTTGATGTACTGGACATGTGGACAGGGGTCAGCCATCTATCAGGCAGTAGCCTACTCACTAGTTCACCAGCTGTCTGTCTATGTCACACACAGACATCCACCAAGGCCACCCTGTACAGGCAGCATGACTTCTTGGGTCAGCTGACAGTCAGTTTGACTATCAGTGGCCATTATAAGAAAACGTTCACATGATCTACAAGAACTATGTTGTTACCACCATCTCCCTGACATCATGATTCACATAAACAAATTCTAGCTTAACAAATTGCCTGCATATGTGACACCCATCAATACAAATTAATTCCTGCATTATTCCATACACGTGACTACTGTCTAATATCCTTTGGCTTATTAAATTAATCTAACATCCACCATTTTGCAGAGAACAACTTCTACAATTACACCAAAATAACAGGATTTCAAGACAATTCATAGCAGGTCACCAACGTAACATGTGTGACGATGGCAACATTTTAATCATTATTTCACATAGAACAGACAAAAAAGTCCCCTGAAATGACCACGAGAGAAACGTCTTCCGTAGGATCTGTGAACACAGGCATAATCAGGCTTTAAAAATGTATGCCTCTTCCTGTCTCCAGTGGCCATTAGATATGTAACAAGATCTGTGAGACTTCTGCCCTACAAAGTAGGGACAATGGCAGTCTCGTGTGGGTCTGGGATAAAAGACCTTTAACTTGATACTGGGAATGGGCAGTACACAGTATCATAGTGGTCCTGCTAAATATAGGGGAAGGTACCAATTAACAAAGAAGTCCAAACAAGATTAACTCACTACAATCCACTTTATTACACCCTCAAATTAAGACCCAATGAACTACTCACATCTACATAGATGTTTAGCCAGTTACGACACAGAGTGTGACCACACACAGTCAGACACCCTGCAGGCTCAGCTCCTGCCAACCAACTCCATTTACTTTTCTCTTACACTCTTTTATATCTCAGCTAGCCTGACTACACATTCAAACTAACCAATGGGTGTCTCCCAGCATACATAACGACAAAGACATAGCCAGCCTGACTACACATTCAAACTAACCAATGAAATTCACAATTCCCGCCCAGCATACACAAAAACATGGACTCTGCTACTGATAAATATGAACATGTGGTTTTCCTGCCAACTGCCAAGCATACTTAAAGATAACAAATTTACTACCCTACTCTCTCTCTCTCTTTGGTATAAACACTCATTATCTCATCTTAAACACTCCTTATCTCATCTCTAGTATAAACACCTACTCACTAATTAATTCATAACCTACCAATTTATAATAAGCCCTACCATAACAGTATTAATGATGAAAAACACTGACTGTTTTGTTAGTGTACCACATATGGCAGAAGCCTTTCGCCTATTCTATAGTGAAGTGAAGAAAACATTTCAGAATATCAGTACCGGTAGTTTATTTGTAACTCTAAGTACTGATAATGATTATCTAATCAGCTAAAATATAGGGTTTCTACAATGACATTAGCAAAATTATGTAAATATGTCTCAGAGTTAATAACAACTCGATATAAAACAACACTACAGATAGTGCGAGTTTAATGACAGACTCATACTCGGTTTTACAATATAAAAATTCATTATAAACTTAATAATGACAGCTCTAGAGAAATATTATATAAATATACAAAACCTACGCAGAGGTCGCAGGAGCCCGATGTTTTATTTTTTAGATAAAGTAATCTGCATTCGTGTTTGTTATAGGAAATTACCCCATGTAGAAAACACATACCTGTGATGGAGTACTTACTACACTTAATTATACCAATAAATCCAGATCATTGCTGTTTGACAACAAACATAAAATTTAATAACTTTAGTCCTTATAAACATCTTAAGAGTTGCAAGTTACCATGTTTAGAACCAAATATATTTCTGTCTACGCATACTTGACACAGCATGCCCCACTTTACTACACTCTTGTATGCCTAGTCACGAACCTCCCAGCCACTTCTCATATCTCAATCACCTAGCCTAGCTGTCGGACACTTATCTACTCAACATAACACAACCCGGACACACCAGTCCGTTGCCATTACAAATTGACATATACTTAATCACTATTAAATCACATGCAAAACAAGTTACTCATTTTTAAATGTTCCATGTCTATATGTATGCTTCAATGGTTTTTAATGGATAGCAGTTTCAAGAATTCCTATATAAATGAAGACAGTGTGACAAACAACGTAAATGTTGTAACTGGAACAGCACAGACACCACTGTATCCTCACAACGCTGTCAATAATGTTTGGCCAAAATAAACATTTAAATTAAACCAGTTACAAAACAGCACAATGGCCATGATACAATGATAATTACATGTTTAATTACTGTTCATTTTAGACAAAATGTTATCGTGCTCACAAGCTCGACTAGATATGTACAATAATTTACTTTTCAATTAAAATTATGTATGTACAGTAGAGTCATAAAAGTAAAGTCATAGACATGCATTCCAACCCTGAGTCCCCGATGCAGCGGTTTTGCAGCATTGCGCTGGCGTCACAGTTATGCATCACAACTAAAGTTGTGTTTAGTAAACACAAAGTTAAGCAGCAAGACATACTGCTCTCTGTGGCCTGTGTGTATTCAACAGGCCACTTGAAGAAGGTGCATGAATGGTACACAGGAGTGTCTGACTGTACACTGTCATCACACTACCAGTGTCCTGTTTGCCCAACCAGACCAGGCCAACCATACAGGTGGAATTCACCATTTGTGTTGTCACTGTTGTAGGCTTGTGGCTGCCGCTGCTTAACAATAAATGATTATTTAATGTAAAGTGTGGAGATCAAAACAACACTGTTGCCAGCTGGTACAAAATCATTCAAAGTACTTAAACAAACTGCTACTATCTATGGTATCTCAAGTCTACTTCTATGAAAGTGATATGTAGATTATGTACACTCTTGGTCTGAGAACAGTAAACGACAGATCTGCAAAGTGTACACATTGTGATTATTATGTAAGTGCAAATGCATTGCAACAAGATTTAAACTAAACACTTTATATGTTTTGGTACTGATGATGAAAGCAATTTTTATTTTTTTTATTTTATAAATTAAAAAAATTAAAAGCAATTAACTCAACTCAACATTCAAGACTAAGACTACTTTATTGCATGGCAATTCGAAAAACATGGAATATTTGATGACAGCACACAACTAGTTTACATGCATACACTATCTCAACAGCTGCCACGTGTGGGTGCTGAGTGCTGACAAAGTATTGACATGCACAGTTGCATATGTACTACACTTCCCAGAGACAGGCGATTCTCAGGCACTGTCACTGGAATATAGATAGATATATGCCAATTAAATTGTGAAAACCTATATTAATCCTAGACTTCACATTCAACTTCTGTGACTCCTACAAGCAAGTGACCACGAGAAGTGAAATCTCACTAAATTCAACAAACTTTACATTTGATCAAATGGTAATCTCACACAAAGAAGTTTGTCATTGTTAATTACAAAGTTGTTAACTGATATTTAAACAAAGCTGAAAAAAATTATTTATCTATGTTTGCATTTATACAGCTATATACTGAAGACGTCAATGCAAATGAAAAAAACTTGCACGGTGGGTGAAACGCAGAGCAATTAGTCTCACTCTTAACTTTACATAATAAAACTGTAGGTAAATAAACTGGTTGTTTACAAAGAAATTACTCCGGATTTCTAATGGCAACACACCAGGGACAAATAGTCAAATGGATTAGTAAAAAACCTGACTTAAACATTGGATTCTAAGAAATCTGCAATCGATAAAATGTTACATGTTTGCGCTGACATTAACCAGACGTGGGCACAGCATTGATGTCAGCAGTACAGTCAGCATAAGCCCAGCTCAAACAATGAGTCATCCCACAGAGGGATGTGTGTAGTTATTGCAGCAGGCCCCGCCCTTGTGCACCTCTTGTTTGTACACTACCCACTGCTCCGTACCAGGGCATCCCTCCTAATTAACTCTGCAAGCATGTTTGCCTAGACCCGAGATCAATCTCATTCCTGTGGTTGAGTCATATTGCGTCAAAACAGTTGACATAAAATATCAAAATGCTTCGCTCTGCTGTCATGGCTCAGCTCCACAGTACTAATCCATCAGTGACATCTGACTGTCATCAAAATGTATAATTTAAAAGAGATATTGTCAGTTATGACATTGTCATTTTACAAATAGAGAGTAGAGAATGCTGTATCTTCTTTATAAAGAAGTAATTTTAATTTGTATTAATGCTAAGTAGACTAGTAGGAATGGATAGTTATATGGAATGCACATTTTCAATGTGCCACGATACTTTGTGACATGTATTTCTGAATATAAATTTAATTATGTATATGTAACATAACACACTCATGAGTACAAATAAAGACAGCAACAAAATAAAAAGTTAGCTTTGGAGTGGACATTTACATGTCCAGGACCAGAACATCCTTCATCCATCCTGATCTAACTCCAGTCCTGTTGTGCAACTGTCTGGTCAATCCCCACCCACTGACAGCACCTGATGACACTAACCTTTAGCTAAGCCTTCTTACTGAAACAAAGCCTGCTGTTAGACGGTTCAGAAACTGGTCCAGGGAGGGATAATGTACTTTGGGATTAAGGATAGATGAGTAAAGTGCCAGCGATTTTTGGATAGTATCTCCCTTTCTAGGATTTATTTGCACCCAGGAAGTGGCCTGGGAAACAGACATGTATTTGTGGGGTGAGGCTGTAGCAGCTGGATGCATAACTTTTTGACATTGTCAGATCTATCAATCAACAAATTTCTAGGATTTCATGTAAGTTCAACACAGGGCTTTATGCAGGATAAAATTATTGCCAGTCACACATGTTTTGGTGGATACATGGATGTTTTACTGTCCAAATGACGGGTCTCTACATAAAGCTATGACAGCAGGTTACTGTAATGATAAGCCATTAGCAATATTTACAACAAAAACCACGCTATACTGTTGACACTGTCACCTAGATGGAATATGTAAAAAACAAACAAATAGCGGTCTGTCCCCTTCCACTTACCAGAGCACTCTTCCCCACTCCTCCGCTGCCCAACACGACCAGCTTGTACTCCCGCATAGCTTCCTGTCCGTGTCACTCTAACACAACTGACCCTAGAACACACAAACACCTGTGTCACAACCAACAATGCACGATACATAATCAATAGTGTGACAGTGACAGGCCCAACCACATGCATTGACAACGCCACATGCTTCATAATAGGCTTCTCTCTTAATGTCAAGGACGAAGAAGACGCAACAAATTAGACTGTCTCACCACAATATTAGTGTTTTATTACTGCTTCCCCTAGAAATGTTCAGAGCAAAGGAAAAAATCATGAATTTAATTACATGTTCATTTCTACTATTGAATACTGAAAGTCACATGTCAGAGAGTCAAGTTTTCCATTTTCAGACATCTATACTGATCAGAGAAAATCATTCACAAGATCATGTAAAAGAAAAATAATCATTTAATATAAGTCACAGAATATTATTATATTTTAAAACCAAACCATGGAACTGGTAATCATTCACTATCCGCTGATCACATTTCTAGACACATTAATCACTGGGTCTGGTGTTTCAGCTAGCAATGTGTGTTGATCAGTTGTATAATTAAGTTGTGCACTCGGTGACACAGTGCATCAAATGTCAGACTTAGTTAGTTAGACTGTCAGCTCTTGCAAACACATGTATCTGCAATCTAAGCACATACATGTGACTAATATATCAAGTACTGACATTCAAGGTTCATCTCTGTTGGCAACATAATAAGAGTCATGTCGAGACAGTAGGTGAAGGCAGCAAATAAATGTGGAGGTAAAAAACCTAATAAAACAACTGGAATTAAATAGACCAACATCACTGTCACCAATTATCTGACGTGGTCATCATAAACTAGCAGGGCCACTGGCAGGTAATCATTCAATTTGCATGGCCTAAATTTTTCCTTCTATAAAAGCCAACCCCTCTCCTTTACATATTATGCTAATAAGTTAGGTTATATGTATAGCCCTTGGCCAAGCCAAGTTTGACCAGTATGTCCATGTAATTATTTTAGGAATAATCATTGTAAAGCGCCCCAGAACAATTATTTGGATGGGGCGTTATATAAGAAATAAACTATTATTATTATTATAAAGCTTTATTTCACATTTTCAACATGCAAGTACATTTCATGTTAAATAGGAATGTGTTCTGGCGTTGAGTCATGTAGTGCCTATATACAATAAAACATGACAAATAAATAATTATACTGTGTATATATATCAAATGTTCTTTAAAATGTTTTTCTAAATGTGATCTAAGAAATAAAAAAATATATAGGATGTCTTTAAGATCATGTGCATACACATGGATATGTGCATACACACCTGCAATAATCTTAATTTTGACTGAACAAAAATTGACCCAACAATAACAATAATGTTTGGCCATGATGCTACATGGCAGTTTAACAACATGAAGAATACTAAGTACTGTTACATTTAAAATATTGGTACCAAGTGCTGTCAGTGTTTAGAAAGGAACTAAAAACCCACTTTACTGTTGGTATGTTTACTATTCCATCACATGTGACTAAATATCTTGCTTTTACACACATTGTTTTGACTATTTGTGTGTTGTAGGTGGTAAGCATATAAGAGTAACAAAATTATTGTGTTTAATTAACAGTTTTACTATGCCTCATTTAACAGTTTGCGCATAGTGGACACTGCACATATAAATATCATCAATTATTATGATCACTAGCAACTTTCAATCAGCTATAGTTAGCCATTTATATGTTATAAAAGTCACTCAGTCAGAATTTGGTGATGGTTGAAACTATCAATGTGTAGATTAGATACGTCATTGTGCATGGTTCACAAATCATATGGCTCCGGAAAGTGCACATCCTACACTAGTGATCATTCCCAATAACGATGCTAATTGTAACATGGTGCACTACAGATCTATTTCTCAGACTCAGAGTATTAGGTATATTAACAGAGAAGGTATGACGCACAAAAGAAACTAGGATAATTATATAAATTCATACTATAGACAGATCTACAAAAACCAGGACAGGGTTAGTGAAAATATCAAATTAAAATTAAAGCTCATTTATTTAAAATCATAAAGAAATTGTGTTCGGACATATTGTAGTTAGACTATGCACTTCTGTTTATCAATTGATATTTATGATAACAAGAATAAATTTACATTTACAACATAAATTACATAATTTATTAATGTATTTACTCTTTGTGTGCTTTTTAGAGTGTTCACCGATACCGTAATCTAACAGAAACTGCCAGCGTAAAATTTGAATGTTTTGAAATTAAATTGTCATCCCAATATATCACTTTGCAATTCTACGGTAGTTGACTGGCTTGCTAGGTTACCCAATACTGGGCCACTAGCATAATACTAAGACAGTGATATTAAAATACAGTAAACCTTGTTATACCAGTTCTTTAAATCTAAACTGAAGTAGACTATAATTCTCTATAAAAAATATAATAATGAATGTTGATGCTGACCGGCAAACTAGTGTATTACAAAATAAATACAAAAACAGTAAAAATTATAAGGTAAAATTAAATAGGTTACTATAATGTCTATATGAACGAACTGACATTTCATGGCCTTAGGCTCAGTTAAGATAAACTATAAATCCGCCAATCAAAACACGTCAAATATTATCTACCCTCCCCCACTGAGCAACACACCCCTCCCATCCGCCCATAAAATTCAAACCTTTCATGCCAAATACGGCTCTCTTTACGCTGCTCCCATTAAGCTCACTTCAATGATGGTTAAATGCTTAATGAATAAACAAATCCTGCATAATCGAGGTGTCAGGAACCTAGCGAAACCAAAACACTGCCATGAAACAGTTACAATAGGGTCAGCCTTCGGGGTCAGCCACCCACGGTTGCCGACTGGAAATACCGTACGACTGGCATTCGAAAAATGTCCACTGTAACTAGTAGAAATGTATATGTAGTTCACATCCTTGAACATAAACCAGGTTGTTGAATCAATCAAACATGATGCGTGATCCATATATTGATGGGTAACATTTATTTATGCCGTATGCTTACCTGCCTGTCCAAATTTTCGTACGCGATAACAGACAACGCCAAGAAGCCGACGTCGATCAAAATATGACGTCACATGCTAAGCTTTATTTTTAGAGTTTCCCAGACGTCATTGCAAAATTCGCATGCGCTGTCAAGATTTCCGGTTTCGCCCTTTTAAACCTGGTGATCAAAGTAATAATTATTTGTGGTCATGTTATAGTCGCTAGATGTCACCACGTTTTAAGCAAGTTGCCGTTGTTTTGGAACTTGCATAGGGGAGACCGGGGAATGTTGGGAATATTTTATGTTATGCGAATTTATTTATGTATGCTTGCTACCATGCAGTTACTAAGCCATGCGCACACATACGACAAATGTGATGTTATTCTTCGTATGCTGGTTATTCCACAATAACACGACGTAGAAAAAGCACTCTTATTATGAGTAATTTATAAAGACTTGTAAGCTCTTACCTCAACTTTTAAACATAATTTTTTTTTGCTATAGGTGAAGTGTGCACGTGCTGTCACATTGTAGCATTGTGCCAGTATTACAGTATTATTGGCATTATTTAAAGTTTAATATATTATATATTTATCAACGCCTACTTATAACATCAATGGTCGCACATTACAAATATCGGGGCACATTTAAAAAGATGTAATATATATATATATATATATATATATATATATATATATATATATATATATATATATATATACATACATACATACATACATACATACATTCATACCCAACAAAGCGCGTCAAGGCAATTAACAAGCCACATAAATCGAGGATATCATCACCAACACGAGCGCTGATGACGAAACGACAAGAAATTGCGGGAAACGGCGATAATAAACAACGAATTATTAATAGAGTACGCAGAAACATGCAAGACCATCAAAAAGAAAGCAAGAGAGGACATAAGGAAATACAATCAAGAGATCATTCGAGAAACGATCATGGCATCAAATTATAAAAGCCTGAAGAAAGTCCGAAGAACGCAGAAGCTAGGCTAAGACAGACTGATCACACTCCTGGACAAGCAGGGTAGAGAAATCTATGATCATGATAAGATCATAGAACGAATAGAGGAATTCTACACCGAGCTGTACGATATTATATGTGCAGTACCATAGTCAACTCTGACCCAAACGAGGTACCAGATATCATCATGGGAGGAGGAAGCTGCACTACGAGATATGGAGAATGAAACAAGCAACGAGCATATAAACATCGAGAGATTGAAAGCATGAGAAGATATCATCTCGAAGACACTTGCTAAGCTATACATTATATAAATGCTTATCAGAAAGACGATGCTGGATTCAGATTCAGAAGCAGATACTCAATGACAGACCACATCCACGTCGTAAACCAACTGAAGGAGAAGTGCAGAGAATATAATATCCGACTCTAGCTGTATCGCATTCGTCGACTACGAGAAATCCTTCGACTCAATGCAAATTCAAGCAGTACTGACCTCGCTTCAAAAACAGGGGATAGAAGTTGTACATGTGTATTGTGTGCACCCAGATCGAGAAGGTTGAAAGCTACATACGTCTACCTGAGACAGAGATACAGCACCAGATATAAACCAAGACAAGGAAATTCAAAGAAAAATCACGGCCGGATGGACAACATTCGTCAAGCACTGCGACATCTTCAAGGGTAACATTGGAACAAGATTAAAGAGACAGGTGCAACTCATGCGTACTTCCAGCAATAACATACGCCGCGGAAACATGGGCAATCACCATCCAAGCTAGGAACAAGCTAGCACAAACAAAGATGGAAAGGAGTATAATGTTAAACATCACATACCGGAACAGAAAAACAAACATCTTGGTAAGAGAAAAGACAAAGGTCACAGTCATGATTGAACAAGCCAGAAGACGGAAGTAGACATGGACAGGGCACGTCACCAGGATATACGAGATAACCGATGGACACTGCGTATCACTATATGGAAACCCTACAAAAAGAAAAGACCTAGAGGAAGGCCAGCGAGATGAACTAGACGACTACTGGAAAGGTACCATGACAGAAGCAGCAAGATAGCGCAATATAGGCAGATATGGAAGCAGCATGCTGAGGCCTTCGTCTAACCACATAACTCTATGGGTGCACAATAATGATGATGATGAGACACACGCACACACACACACACACACACACACACACACACACACACACACACACACACACACACACACACACACACACACACACACACACACACACACACACACACACACACACACACACACACACACACACACACACACACACAGACACATGCAGACACACATACACACACACACATTCTTTAGAAATCGGTCTGCTAGACTCCATGTAGAAATAATCAATCTTGTGTTTTTATGTCAAGTGACGCCAACCCCGACACTCATGAATAAATTAAATTTGGCGTTCATTTCCTTCAGATAAGTGGATATGGTAAACAATTATTTCCTGCGTGATGTACGCGCTTAATTAGCTTTTATATATTGTGGGAATCTTCTTCAACATTTATATGCTAGAATACTATACTATCATCTTTTAATATAGCTATGTTTTTTCCTTGACTTGTCTTTCCAGAAATGAAGATGTACAGATGTTGAACTGTTTGTTTTATAGGATGCTCTGATTGACATGTAACTGTTTTGCGCACCTTGCATATGGTTCTATAATGATTATATTCTGGTTCACTGATCGAGCTCTCAGATAACAATGGCAGTGGTACCAACCCCTTTTCAAAACACCACCCTCCCCGATAGTATGGCGAATGTCACACTCTCGTCTATCAGTGGTTCATTTATCAATACGAAAAAGCTGCATGTACATTGACAAAAAAATAGAGTACTATTCAACAAACCCCGATCTCCCCTACCACTGCTTTGACGGGAGAACAACTACTGTATAATAACGTCACGCTCCCTAAGTATCACAAGATACAATTGGATTGGTATATTAATATTGATTATATATGATGGTACATAAAGGTATTTTAGAAAATACAAATGTGTGTGTTGCACTTGCAGAGAACAGCAATACTTCACAGTCGCGACACAGACACAGTAACCCGTGCCCGTTGCGCGTGGGCCCTCAGGTAGCAGAACTGTGTACGACTTATCACGTGACACTTCGAGGCGCCTCCAACTTCCGGATGGTAAACTCAGTTCCTGAAACACCGAGTTTTCAGGATTATTCTTGCTAAGTAGTCCTTATTTGCAGAATACGATAACAAGTTACAATGTCTCACCAAACTGGAATAAAGGGTAGGAATTGTTGACGTTACATTGGTCTAATCGTTTTGTCTGCAGTTTTCAGAGGAGTTTCAACGTTCGGATTTGTTCAGTGTTTCACCGAGTGGTCTGACAGTGACTGAGTGAGTGACAGTGACACTGTCAGACTCACTGACAGATATATGAGTCGGGCCGGCGGCCGAGATTACCAAATACGGTTCTCCACAGCTAAACTGCTTCTTCGTGTTTGTTTATTTTCTGCAGGTTCACTATTAGTGAGGGACGAAAGAGGTTTTAGTTCTAGGTGTTTACAGCACCTGGATTGGAACGTTCAGAGTTAACTGAAGTTTTGGGTTCCAACTTTTGACTTTGTTAACTGACTATTCCATAATAATATTAGGCCTCCGATAATATTATGGTTACGTTTGATCGTATGAGATGTCATTCGATATGTCAGCTGTCAGGGTTAGAATTGAGCCTAAAATGAGTGGGGGCCAGCAGGGCCCCCACTTTTCAAAATCTAGGGGCCCGACACAAAAAGTGGGGGCCATGCAACAAATGCACGTTTAAGTTGCATTGTAAATATAACTTTATTCAACGCAATTCACATGCCACAAACATCATTGCTATAGCCTTTGTATCAGCTTTATTAGTATATACTAATGATAATTGAAAGAGATCAATGGAGGGTTGTTAATTTTCCTCTGAATCAGAGCTGCTTGAAACCTATAGATCTTCCTCTGGGCTGCCTGGGTTTGTAGATGGCAACACGAGGTTGCCTCTTCCTGCCCCCCCCCCCACACCCACAATAGCTTAAGTGACTTTGGGTGTTCCCGTTCCTACACCCCTTCTCATTATTTAATTTCTGGTTAAGTCAAGAAGCAATATTTGTGTAATTGTGTAATCATCAATTTGGCTTTAAATGGAACAAAAGCAAGTATAACTTAGTGTGTTATTGATTTACTAAATAAGTACTTTTTCGGTTCTGGTGTTGCAATCAGTACAGTAGTTCATTGAATATTAAGCCCGAAAGCAACACTGAATTTTACCACTGGTTGGAAGTAACTGAATCTAGTTTCCATTCACTCTTAGCTTATCATGAAATGTAACACAATATCATATATATATAGTTATCTAAAAATTTCTCTTTTAACCATGTTTAGTAATTTTGATAGTTGATACAGGCTAGACTCTCCAGGGTGTTTTGACTGTGTTTTATTGTCTTCTTCATTCATCTTTTTCTTTTTTGCCGCCATTCATGTTCTTTAAAACAGTATTGGCCATGATCTGTTTAAACCAGGGCTTGATACGTATACCACAGCATTATGGAGAATGACAGTTTACTGACATCGTAGGACTTAACAGTAGATTATGTCTAAAACCTGTCTACTTAGAACTAGTAACACAATCCTAGGTCATTAATTCTTTTTCCATAGCCTAGTTGACAGGTTTGTCCACCTTGGCAACCCCTTGTCAATCAATTTTAACCCTGGTGATGGGCAGCA
Organism: Oasisia sp. SBJ-2009; assembly: GCA_964017155.1. NCBI lineage: Eukaryota > Metazoa > Annelida > Polychaeta > Sabellida > Siboglinidae > Oasisia > Oasisia sp. SBJ-2009. The sequence continues at coordinate 50,075,639 of OZ024854.1, forward strand.
ACCTTCTGCCCCCCTAAATTCGAACCCTGGCTGTCGTCATAACCACCACACCAACCTCTTTATGCTTGCTATTCATTGACAGGATCCATATTTTACGCTACACCAATGACCCAATGTTGTATCAAAAAGTGGACCCTCATTAAAATATCGAAGGGTCTACGCGTACGTGAGCCGTATCTTTAGACCTGTGGCCTAACCGTACGTGAAGATGCGCACGCATCTGTTTTTCAATTCTGCACACGCGTGTCGATATGGCATAGTTACACGTGGGAGTGATGTTTTCGACATTCTTAGACTTATAGACAGCCAGAGGGCTATATATTAATATATATATATGTATATATATATATATATATACGTCAATATGTTGAACAATAAAAGGCACAAAATCGAACGTATATTTAGAACCATGTGACAAAAAGAGCTACAGTTCGTACGTACATCAACATGCACGCGCGGAAAAAAACCCACATACTTTTAGATTTGTTTGCTAAAGATATGGCATACATGCACGCATGGAAGAAACTCATGTAGGCCTACTTTTAGATCTTAGTAGTCAGTGAGTTTCCAAGTGCATGCATGTAAAAACATGCATGCGCTTGGAAACTCACTGACTACAAAAGATAAGGGTCACGTATGGAAATCAATGCACATGCGCTTATCGACTGCCGTACCTTTAGACAAATAAAACCAAAAATAAAGGCACACACATGTGCAGAATGAATGCCATACTTTTAGACTGGCGGCCAAAAGGTACGGCTCACGTACGCGTAGCCACTGCCTTAAAATATAGGCCGTAAAATATACAATTGACTGGCAGCTTTCCATAACAAATTGGCTCAATTCTGAATTTATGTAATCTTACAAAGGAAATACTTATCTAACACAAGCTTATTGTTCTTGTCTGATATTTCAGCCGATGATGAATTGCGGCAATTCTTCAGTCAATGCAAAGATGGTGATGTGAGACTTGTAAAAATTGGTATTAAAGATGGTAAGTATTATATATATCTTAATATTTTATGCAACACATGGCATAAGACTAAAGGTACATGTATATTTTGGTACACTATTAACGTTAATATCTCATTTTTGTCTCTGGGAAGTCTGAAATAAATTTATCTTTTCCATTTACTTATACACCTGTATTTTAGTTACTTCTTTCTTAACACTTTAGTAAGAAGAAGTAGTTTGGGTTTGCAGGTATAATACATAAATGTCTATCACCTAATTGTCATTTATATGTAGATCCACGATGCACTGGAACCATTTCTGAACCAGTTGGCACGTGTCATACTGGTTCATAATTGGTACTGCTCCACCAGTATATGTTTTTATGTGGTTTCACGTGAATACACATGTTCTGCCTGTTGTCACAAATTTTGAACGAGTTTGACACAAGTCGTACTGGGTCAGAACTGGTACGGTTTCACTGATATGTGTCATCATGTGAAAAACTCGTGATTTCGCGGTAAACACGTGTCGACACACCAAATTTGTCCACAGAATCTGGTGAATTCACGTATGGAAACACGTGAATTGAGCCAGTTGAACTCGTGAATTCACTTAAGAACATGTGAAATCATGGGTCGTTGTTTGCTGGGGTGTTGAAGTAATTCTTGTTTTTTAATATTCAAGAATTTTTGATTAAATAATTTATGATACATGTAGTTGAATATAATATATTGAATAATATATATGAGTTAGTGGAATTTTGGAATTATCATCAACATATTGCATCACTTTGTGTAAATTATTTGAAAGCAATGAAACATTAGGTCAACTTCTGCTAATAGCACATGTAATTGTTCACTTATTTTTGACATGAACAACTTTGTGTTTTTATTTTTCAGAACAAATGGTACTGGAGAAAAGTGAACCACCATCTCGGTCATGGGAAGATGATATCCTTCTTAAAGATGTGTAGTTCTGACTGTTTGCATTGCATTGCATTGCATTTGCATATGAATTTTATTATTTGCAGCAATATTTGTAAAGTTCATTGCAGTGTAGTTGTAACTTTTAATAGAACTATAATAATTGTAATAAGAACTTATGATAGCATGTAACTGAAACTTACCCTGTCAGTAATTATGCCATCACATTCAACTCACTATGTTACTAGAATGACTGTCCTTGACTTTTCTGACATTATGACATTCTAGTACATCGTTCGTTAGAGAGGAAGGAGCCATGTTTCATCATGTACCGACTCGACAGCAAGAACCATTCTGGCTATGAGTGGCTTTTCATCAGTTACTCCCCAGATAACTCGCCGGTATGTCCACAAGACCTTGCTGCATTATGGTCAAGTGTCATGAGATATTTGTTGATCCCTATCAGTGTGTTCCAACCAGTACTTCAACTTCTGTTTAATTTTTTTTATGTTGTTTTGTCCATTTGATTTTTAAGACTATCTAACTTTATGATTTGTTATATAATCAAAATTATAAACTGTCTATATGTATTCAATTATACTGAGCTAGCTCAGTTGTATAAATGGTTGTTTCTTTTAATTGTGTCATTTAATAATCTTCTAATTTAATATAGTGTTGAGAACATTTGAAATATTGATCTAAAAATTAGCCGGTGTTTAGGGAATACTTTTTTTTATTCTATTGACATGCTCTGAAATACAACATTGTAGGAAGCTTTGAATAGCATTTTTCAATAAGAACTGAAAAGTATATTATGGTTTTATAACCATAGGTTCGCCGCAAGATGTTATATGCAGCTACAAGGGCTACCCTGAAGTCAGAGTTTGGCGGAGGAAATATAAAACACGAATTGTTTGGCACAGTGCCGGTAAGTGGTCAGTCACGGAGAAGAATTATTTATCATTGTGTTCATGAGATTAATTGTTAATTATTATAGATAAAAATATATGAGTAAGCCAAGTACAGGCAGGTCTCAGGGGAGACACCAGACGAAACCCAGCACCTGGTCCTCCAGGTTGGGGGTTGGGCGTGGGGCTAACAACCCCACCCTATAAAACAAATTACGTTACGGAAACTACAACAATCGAAACTACTACAAGGGGCCCTATAGCAGACTTGAGCCAGCCTGGCAGTATGACCACACCTGCTGAAAGCCTACCCCAGGAAGGCAGGTGTGCGACAGATAGTTTGCTCGGGCCCAAAACTAAGATCAGCATAGGGACATGGAATGTCCGTACAATGAACGAGGCCTCAAAGCTAGCACAAGTCATCCGCGAGATGAAAAAATACAGACTGGACATCCTAAGGGTTAGCGAGTGTCGATGGACTGGGTCCGGGTGACAGGTGACCCATGATGGTTCAACCATAATATACTCCGGACATGAGGACACACACATCCGTGGAGTAGCCCTTGTAATCTCCAAGCAGAAGGCCAACACGTTGCTGGAATGGGAACCGATCAGTGATAGGATAATGAAAGCACGCTTCAACTCCAAACACTGCAAGCTTACAATCATTCTGTGTTACGCCCCAACCAATGAATCTGACACAGAGGACAAGGAAGACTGGTACGAACAGCTGCAACAAGCAGTCGCCAAAGTGCCACAACATGACATGCTTCTGATAATCGGAGACATGAATGCCAAAGTTGGTTCTGAAAACTCCAACTGCGAAAGAGCCATGGGCAAACATGGTTGTGGCATGATGAACGACAATGGTGGACGCCTTGTTGACTTCTGCTTGAACAACAACTATGTAATTGGAGGTACCATCTTTGCACACCGGGACATCCACAAGCTCACCTGGAAATCACCTGATGGTAGGACAAGCAATCAAATCGACCACATTATCATCAATGGAATATGGCGTAGGTCCCTTCAAGATGTGAGAGTTTGCCATGGAGCTGACATTTATAGTGACCACTATTTGGTAACCACATGCATCAAGATGAAGCTTCACAAAGTGGTACCAGAGAGCCAGCGCCGTAAACAACTAGATGTCACCAAACAGGAGTTTGTTTTGGAGCTGAGAAACCGCTTCAGGGCATTAACAGACACATCAGAGGAGCCTGACCACGACGCTACCAACAAGTGGGACACCATCAAGAAGACCTATGTCAATGTAGCTACCAGAGTCTTGGGCCACAAGAAGAAAAACCACAAGGATTGGCTAACACCGGAAACATGGAAACAGATTGAGGAGCGGAAACACCTCAAAATCAAGATGCTAAGTACCAAATCAGCGAGACTCCAACAACATGTCCAAGAAGCATACAAAGGCAAAGACAAGGAAGTGAAGAAGAGTGCCAGGAATGACAAGAGGGCCTACGTAGAAGGGCTAGCGGCAGAAGCTGAGAGTGCTGCAGCAAGAGGTGAACTGAGCACTGTCTACAAGATCACCAAACGTCTCTGTGGTAATTACACTACCCACTCTGCCCCTGTGAAAGGCAAAGATGGCAGCACTATTACAACTGAACGTGAACAAGCTGATAGATGGGTTGAATATTTATGTGAAGTCCTGAACCACCCTCAGCCAGATGAACCAGTGCCAGATGACCTCAACATCGACACCAGTCCCCCAACAGAAGCGGAAGTTAGAAATGTCATCAAAGCTATGAAGAGTGGAAAAGCCCCAGGCGTAGACTCCATCCATGCTGAAATGTTGAAGGCCAACCTCAGTACAGCTACAAGAGTCCTGACTAACTTGTTCGACACCATTTGGGACAAAGAGACTATCCCAAGTGACTGGGGCAAAGGACTCATTATAAAGATCCCTAAGAAAGGCAACCTCCAAGTCTGTGACAATTGGCTAGGAATCACACTCTTATCCATTCCTAGCAAAGTCTTCTATAGAATCCTTCTTGGAAGAATCGAGACAGCTATTGACAAGAAGTTGAGGCAAGAACAAGCGGGATTCCGGAAGAGAAGAGGGTGCACGGATCAGATCTTTGCATTGAGAAACATCATAGAGCAGACTCTAGAATGGAACTGCCCACTACTTTCTTCTTTTACTCCAGCTACTGCTGAGGAAGTAAGGCAAATTATTATGTCTTCTCCAAATAAATTTTGTGATCTAGATCCAATGCCAACTGTATTGTTGAAAGCATGCATTGACACCTTACTTGGTACTATAACAAATATTGTAAATGTGTCACTGAGGACAGGTATTTTTCCTGATGATTTTAAACAGGCGCATGTAAATCCACTACTTAAAAAGACAACTTTGTCGAAAGATAACTTGAAAAATTATAGACCTGTTTCTAATTTGAGTTTCATATCTAAAATTCTTGAAAAGGTTGTAGCAAAACGCCTTGGATCTCACATTACTTCAAATAATTTGTCAAATGTATTCCAATCTGCATATAAGAAACTTCATTCAACAGAGACTGCTCTCTTAAAAGTGCATAACGACATCACTCTAAATATGGACAATGGTAGAGTTACTGCACTCACCTTACTTGATTTGTCAGCTGCTTTTGATACGATTAATCATTCTATTCTAATGGATCGTTTGTCTGTGTGGTATGGTGTGTCTGATATAGCATTAAGCTGGTTTAGATCATATCTGAGTGGTAGACACCAGAGAGTTAAGATTGGGGATTGTTTTTCGTCACCACTTAATATTTCGTGTGGTGTTCCTCAGGGGTCAGTTTTGGGACCATTACTTTTTACACTGTATACTACTCCATTGAGTCTAGTGATTAATAGGCATCATTTGAGCCATCATCTTTATGCAGATGATACTCAAATTTATATATCATTATCCACTTCAGATGCAAGTAGTTCTTTACAGCAGCTTAGAACTTGTATTGATGACATTTTTTGCTGGATGACTGAGAGTAGATTGAAGCTGAATGCTGATAAAACTGAGTTTCTTATTATTGGTACACACCGGCAGCGTGACAAAATTAAGACTCTTTTTCCTATACCCTTACTTAATCAGCATGTTATGCTTGCAGTTTCGACTAGGAATTTGGGAGTAATTTTTGATGATAAATTAAATTTTAGAGAACACATTTCTCAAATTTGTCGAACATGTTTTTACCACATTCGTGATTTGCGGTGTATTCGTCGATATTTGCCTGTTTCTGTTGCAAAGACTATTGCAACTGCATTAGTTACTAGTAGATTAGACTATTATAATTAACTTTTTCTTAATATTGCTATTAAGGATATCACAAAACTACAACGTGTTCAAAATTGCTTAGCAAGGGTGGTGACTAGGTCTCCACGCTTTACTCCTTCTAAGCCGCTTCTAAAGTCTCTGCATTGGCTGCCTGTCCAATATCGTATAATGTTTAAGATGTGTACCATTACTTACCAGGCACTTTCTTCTAAGCAGCCATCGTATTTACATACTTTACTTACTCCTATAAGAAAACCTATTCAACTTCGGTCATCTACTTCTGATTTACTCTTTGTACCAAAGGTCAATACTAATATGGGGACCAGGGCTTTTGCTGTGGGTGCGCCTACTCTATGGAATATGCTTCCTTCTAGCGTGAAATCAGTTGAAAATATTGCTAAATTCCGTCGTCATTTAAAAACATATCTGTACAATCTGGCCTATCCACCATAGCTCCCTGGTGCATCAATCAATCTGATGACAACTTGATTTGTTTACCGACTATGAGATCGATTAATCCTTTTTGTTTTGATGCGCCTCTGAGCTTGGTTTCTAAGGATATAGGCGCAATAGAAGTTAACTAATTATTATTATTATATCAACTTCATTGATTTCAAAAAGGCCTTTGACAGTATCCACAATGACACTCTGTGGAAGATCCTAAGATCCTATGTAGTACCTCTAAAGATTGTTTCACTGATAGAGATGTTCTACAACCACTTTGAATGATGACACTTCATCCTCAGTAATACATCCTCTGAATGGTTCCCAGTGAAATCAGGTGTTAGACAGGGATGTATCCTCTCGCCCATCCTCTTATAGGTCGTCATCGACTGGGTTATGCAGAAAACTACATCAGATAAACCCAGAGCTATCCAGTGGACTCTCTTTTCCCAGTTAGAAGACCTCGACTTTGCTGACGACCTTGCATTTCTATCAGTAAAGCTTGACCATCTGCAGGGAAAAACTTATAGATTAGAGAGATCTGCAAAGCAAACTGGGCTTACCATCAATACATCCAAGACACAAGTGATGAGCATCAACACCACATCAACCGCACCTGTTACCGTAAATGGTGAACCACTTGAGTTTGTACAGGACTTTACTTACCTGGGTAGTCTCATCAGCAAAGACAATGGAGGCCAAAAAGACATCAAGGCAAGACTCGGTAAAGCCGCTGTGCTTTCGCCAAACTGCAGAACATTTGGAAGTCTAACCAGTACACCACCAAAACAAAGATAAGACTTTACAACAGTAATGTGAAGTCCATCATACTGTATGGCTCAGAGTGCTGGCGAGTGGTTAAAGGGGACATGGCAAAGATTGATGCGTTCCACAATGGATGTCTGAGAAAGATCTGCCGAATATTCTGGCCAAATAACATTTCCAACGTGAACCTCTATAAGAAAACGGGTTGCAACAGTGCTGTCCTCGAAATCAAACGCAGGCGGCTGAGATGGCTAGGACACGTCCTGCGAATGCCCGGAGACAGCATCCCCAAAGTGGCACTGAGATGGACACCACCTGGAAAAAGGAAGCGAGGACGGCCAAAGATGACGTGGCGACAAACAGTGATGGCCGAGCTGAGAGAGATGGGGCTATCGTGGGGTGAGGCTCAGGCCACAGCTAAGGACAGGACCTTGTGGCAAAAGAATGTTGTGGCCTTATGTCCCACCGGGGACGAAGAGGATAAGTGAAGTGAAGTGAAGTACACATTTGATCTCTTAGATATGGTTCAGACTGTCAAGACCATACATTTTTCTCAAACATATCCTTGTTGTAATGTAACTTTGCATGCATGTCATCACCATTGTGCAGCTGTCCCGTCTTTGGGTGAAGGCCTCAGCATGCTGTTTCCATGTCAACCTACCTTGCACTATCCTCTACAACTTATATATCTGATAATACCCACAATACTTATGAGAACACACTGTGATGTGTGATGATTTTTAAGTAACAAGATATTTTCTCTGTTATCATAACTGAATATTATCCCTTAAAAGTTAAAACTAAATTAATTGTTATTAAAAATATATTTGATATCATGACCAACCACGATAAGATTAACTTGTTTGTTATTTCAGTAACAAAATAGTTCACAAAGAAGTTAAACGAGTGTGTTTAGTCTTCCAAGTGACTGTGCCACAAGTCCGTTGGTATTCAACTGACCATTGTCTGTGTTCCACTCCCCAGGAAGATGTCCTTCTCGAGGGCTACAGGAAGCACATGCTGGCAGAGGAGGCTCCAGCACCCCTCACGTACGCAGAGGAGGAGTTGGAGATGATCAAGAGAAGTGAGGCAAGTCTTACAGTTGCATGTCTTGGTCTCCTATTAAATCATTGTCATCTTGCCACCTGGCATCATAGTAAGGCCATGCTGTCCAAATAACAATTTCTAATTTCTATTGAACATAATATATATATTAGTTTACTCAGTAAATATACTCTGCAGCATAGGCATAACTCTTTATATTAAGTAAGCATTTAATACCTGTTGTAACTAGCTGTCACACCTCCCCAATAAAGACAGAAGACAAAGAGGATGTGGAATTGTGATAGTGAACAAACAATCTAAATTGGATATAAGAAAGTATTCATTACCAAAAAAAATTACCATGGGGTCTATAATTGAATGGAATGTGTTAGCTACTGAAATGCAAAAAGCATGCATGATTTAGACACTTGATCAGTATTCTGAGCAAAGCAGCTTGTCATTTAGTTTTTGTTTGGATAAATCATGTTGTAATTTTTTAGTTTTGTGCAAGAATGACCATACAGATTTAACTGGAGAAGTATTTTGAAAATATGAGACCAAATATTGTTCAGTGTTGTCAGTTATACTTTTTATTGTTGGGGGCATGTTTTGCAGCCATAACGGGTTTGGTGTAGTTGTGGGCATTAAACGTGTTTGGAAATATCTTACACTATTCCTCGAATGTTATCTCAGGTGCGCACAGATGTTTCTGTTGATTCAAAACATCAGACGATACAAGGGATCAGCTTCCCCATATCAAACGATGCCTTGCAGAAACTACAGGAACTCAAGGATGGCCGGGTCAACTACGTACAGCTGGTAGGAAAGTTGATGATTGTTATTTTGTTTATGTACAATACTAGCAGAAATTGTACTAACTCCTCAGTTTTAATCATGTTTTCAATGTGCCAATGAATTTTATCATTTACTAATACAAGTTTAAGAAAATATGTATATAGATAATCACAAATATTAACAGTTAATACGATTTCAACGTACATGTATATTAATTTATGAGATGGTGGTGAATACTTAGGTACACAGAGATATCCATGCAAATACCATTTTTATTAGTGTTTGTGTACAGTTGTTAGTGCTTAATACACTCAGTTTAGACCATTGCGTGACATAATATTATTGGTAAATTTGTTGTGACACAGTTTTCAGTGCACGCCACCCAACTGTGATGTTACAATACTTGGGCTTGACTTATTCTAACATTAAAATAATCCGCGCTTTATATGGTACAATTAAGACTACCATGATTAAAGTGGATGAATATGCAAACATGCTAAGGTTGAAAATACATGTTTTTAGATGGCATATACACCTACCGGTAAATATAATGGTGAATGTTAAAATGGAATACGTATAATTATATCGCTGAATGGGTGACAGCTGTCCTGTCATTGTGACGTCACATGCCGTATGTGACGGTGACATCTGTGTGCTTGCAGTGTCTAGACCTGGACGCAGAGACCATTAATCTGGACAACAGTCTGTCCACTGACACACAGTCTCTGCCCTCTCGTATTCGCACTGACCACGCCCGCTACCATTTCTTTGTCTTCAAGCACACACACGAGGGTGATTACCTCGAGACCATCAGTGAGTCACTGTCTTACCCTTTTTGGTTGCCCCGTTGATGTGTCGTAATGATAGCTCAGTGTGGGGGAGACACGTTTGAGATTGTGTAAAAATTATAATTCATCCTCCCAGTTTATATTACCCTAATTATTACAGAATGTCTATTGATTTGCATTAAAAAAGGAATGAGCTTTAAGACAATACCTCATTTGTTGACATATTTGTAAAGCTCAGGAATCCACCATCCCTGTTTATAATATACATATACCTTGATAGATGTTTTAACAGTTTGAAGTTGTGACCATCAGTTTTACAATGATATCAGTGTCATATGCCAGTGTGTTGGAACTGGTCTTTCAAGTGACAATTATACATTCTTTCTGTCTCCTAAACCTGTGTGCAGACTTTTAATCTTAACAATATGCTGCAGTCGTAATAATAACATGGAATTTATATACTGCCACTTAAGATAAAACACACTCAAGCATTTTACATAAAACTACATAAATTGTATAAAACTATAAAATATAGATTGTTAAAAATACTAAATACTGTGAAAGAGCTGATTTAAATATAATAAGATATACAAAGAAATTACATTTCTTACATGAACATGAATGAATAAATCATTAGTATATAGCACAGCAATGTCATTAAGTTTGTTTCAGTCACATCAGACATATGCCAGTTTAAAGAGATGTGTTTAAGTGTCTCCTGTAACAGCCAAGAATGATCAATTCTGATATTATTGAGCTGACCGTTTGACTCCACCAGGAGTGTTGGCTAATACACTGACAAGACAAGGGTTGTGGTTTTCACCTCAGCATGCACCTGAACCTGTGACCTTGCCCTAGAAACCTGCTGTTAGTGTTTGGTACATGGAGGCGTGGTGTGTTTCAGTGTTCATCTACTCCATGCCTGGCTACAAGTGTCCCATCAAGGAGCGCATGTTGTACTCCAGCTGCAAGTCTCCACTTCTCGACATTGCTGAGCAGCAGATGGGCATTGTCATTGGGAAGAAGGTAGGAGTTGTGTGTGTCGGGAAGTTAACATGTCTGATGCAGACATCTTGTCTTTATGACTATGGTAACTGTTTGTAGTGAGCTTTGTTTGCTTTGAAACCGGTAGTGGAAATGTGGTGAATTCAAAATATACTTTTAAAAAGGATATCTTATATACAATTGATTTTTAACTTATCTGCTTTATGAAATTTTTTGTGTGCATTAGTAAATATTTTTATAATAAAGGAAGCACATTTCAGTATTTTAATATGGTACATAACATGCTGAGCAGAAAACAAGTCGTCTTTACGTCAGACAACTGCCCTAAGCTAAGGCATCAAAACAAAACATAAATTATGCACAGAAGTAATGTTTGTATGCTTAATTGTTTTCTGAATATAAAAATAATATTAAGTTCGGGGAGTAGAATACCAAAATCCTTACTTGTCTCTTCCAGATGGAAGTGGACAGTCCAGAGGATGTGACAGAAGAGTGTCTGTACGACGCCCTACACCCTGCCAAGAACGTTGCTAGGCAACAGTTTGCCCGACCCCGAGGCCCAGCAGGAAGAGGCCCGAAACGCATGACCCGAAAGAAAAATGAAGGGTCGACTGACTGATTCAGTCCCTGTGTGCTTAATGAATGGACAGATGCACCATGTGTAGTAAATATATTGTTCATGGCTCCAAGAATGGTTTATTGTAGTATAATTAACTTACTTTGGAGCTTAATGTCGAAGATGAGTACGATGATTCGATCAACGTGTGTTGCCTCAGATTTCGGCTGAAATCTGAGGCAACACACGAAACGAAACGTTGTACTCATCTTCGACATTAAGCTCCAAAGTAAGTTAATTATACTACAGTGTACCATGCGTAGTGTGCTTCGTTTCTTCTGCTCTCTTCTCGAGTCTTCCTGTATCAAAAATTCCTCAGTATCTTCCAATTCGTTGTGTGAGGTTTCATTGTCACATAACTCTGGTATTGGTTTCTCAATAGTTAGTCAGTAGATGCATACAAAACTATATTTTGTTTATCTGTGAATAAACGCACAAATTCCAATCATTCCTGTATTAAATATTACAGTGGTCTGTGCATCTCGATACAGCAGAAACTGCACAGGTGTTTTTAGGGCTGTCCTGGTGTTACCCTAATTGTGAGGTGACTGTAATGTGAGATTCAACAGTACGGTCTGTCAGACGATTCACCCAGTGTAGTTCTGCCATTCTCTCTTGCGAAGGAACAGGAGAGGTTTATTCTGATTTATAGCCAATACTTGTCCATCTAGCTTTTAAGATAAAATGTACTTTATTAATCCCAAAAAGGGAAATAACAAAATTTCGAACATTTGTGGTGGTCTCGTCTGGTGAACAATTGGTGTCAACTGCCCATAGGTAATGTCATCTTGTCAGTATTGGCCCGTCCATGGGGAGAGTTGGGGTAATAAAATGAATACATCACCTTTAAGAAATGCTAGATTTATGCCAGTGTTGGACAAGACAGTCATCTAAGAAACAACATACAAGATATGGAATGTATCTAAATGGCGATATGCTAACGAGAAGAATTCTAATTGGGAATCACTTAGGCTCATTGGGAGGATTGAAGGAAGTGTAAGCTGGAGCAGAATGAAATACTATGCAACGAGAAACTTTTATTTTTGAAAGAGCCATTGAGGGTGACACTGCTACTGTTTAATGTGTTGGCGACTCGATGAGGACACACAACTGAATTGGCAGGTTTACAGTTAACTGTTTCTTATGGATATCAGCGGCACTTATTTAAAATGTTGTCTGCGATGGATTATTTGTTAGTGTAGCTTGTGTGAAGATTGAAGAGGATTAATACGATTATAGTAGAAATAAACATGAAAAGGCATAATTCTGCAGGATGTTTAAGGAACTTGTATTAAAGTAACAGTATTGAGTAACTAAGCTAATAATTTGCTGGATACAGTTTCCTGTCGGGTGTATGAAATAAATTTACAGTATACATTTAGTGACACTACGTGATGACTTGAACTCTAAAGGTGTTGGTTAGATACGTGCAAACATGGTTGTTGAATTGGCGATCAATTGAGTCGTAGGTAGCAATGATCACCTCTTGAGATAAAATATTACAAGTCCACCAACATCATGTTTGAAACACAATGGGCAATTCCTTGGTGGCAGAACAGTTACGACTAGTTGTATGAAGACTAGGTTGTGATTGAATCATAATTCAGTTGTGTTATACATAAAATCAATTACTCTGGAAATAACACCTATTTCTGATAATTGTAAATCGTTTATAGGTGTTGCAAAAACGTGCAGTGTATATATACTTGAGATCATGTTCTGAGTCATCCATGTCATCTGCATGGTTGTCTTACAAGGCCAATTCTTGTGCAGGTTTAAGATATTTTATAATTCAGACAAGAAATACCTTATTATGCACACTACCCTAAATTCTTTGAATATCCAAGCAAACTGTTGCGGTGTCGAATTATGAAATGTTAGAACAATATATCTGTAAATTCTTCACATGGGTCTATGGTGCTTTGTTAGGCTAGGCAAATTACTAGGTGAGTAACAATATTAGAACAAATTGTATCAGGAAAGTTGTGTTATATAAATAAGATATAATACAGAAGTTAAGTTTGAGTGATGTCTGGTAGAAAATGTTGTAATAACAATTTGTACAGTATATGTGAGGCTAGCTGAACAACTGCGATTGTGGGTTCAAACAGTGGTGAGTTCGCAGGTAGTTTGGTTTGGATCACAGTTTTATGGAAGGAGACCATGTACCTTTAATGTGTTTCTGTTCTTATAGTCAGATCAGCCGGAGTTAACAATGTATCTACATAATTGTTCTCTCCGGAATATGCATAACTGTATCAAAGGGCAAAAGTGCCGATTGAGCGACAATATCATCTGTCGTCACCTGGTGGATAATATTATTGTCTTTGGAATCCCTCTAATGGTCCAATAACCAGCATATTTACTTTGTTCCGAGTGAAACAGTGATAACCGACTATTTATGATCAACCCACTTAATTGTCACATCTGTTCAGCTGTATTTGTGTTTTTGAAGATATAAAATTTACAGTTTATATCAAGTGTTCTTATGTTTGTCTTAACTGACAGTAACTGTATTCAGTAAGATGGTGCATGACACTCGTAGTAACACTTGCCTGTACAATAAATATAAGGAAACAAACAAAATGCATATTTTATGTACATTTTTATGTCAATATCTTACATTTCTATAAAACAGCACTCCTTACTTTGATTAAATTTTAGGCTATGCCTTTTCCCAATTTGTCAGAAATTTCTATCATCTTATAGTCTTGTGTTGTTGAATTCACAACTGAAAATCATGTTTGTTTTGGGCGGTGTGACATGTTCTCAGGTTCAGTGTAAATATAAGAAATCAAATAAAAGGTTGCTACCCTTCAGTTATCAATGTATGAATATTTAAAAAAGCATTATGTAACATTGGACAAGGAGTGACATTACAGATTATACTTGTGGCAGTGCAAAGTCAGAAGGTATGTGTTGAAGGGACAGACACAGTCACTTTGACCATCAAAGAGGATACTCAGCATTATTGCCAATAATTTGGATGTTTTGTTTACCGTTTGAATGTACACCATATTGCACATTGGACACTTTCAAATTGCAAACATCATTACAATTATAAAGTAACTGAATACAAGTTGGTAGGCACAATGCCTTCAACCCACGTGTTGTAGTCATTCTTGTAAGAACATAATATTAAATTAAAACATGCCATCAAACATCTTCCTTTTAAAAGACTTAAAAGTGGAACGTATAAAAATCCTTATCCTACAGCAGGAGACTTGGCAGGGAAATAAACTGGATGTTGTAAGACGAGTTATTTATTGGCCGTGACATCAGCACCTCAAAGTTATTGTCTGTTTTTGCTGTACACCAACAATGTCACTTGAACATGGCCAACTGTTGCTGTCATGAGCACACACACGAGTCACACATTTACATCTGTAATATGACCCTTTCTGGGCACATGTACAAGTTCTTCACTGCATCACTCAGACCGTGTCATGCTGCAGTGACTATTGCATTGCCAGCTACATCGCCAGCTACATCACCCGCTACATCACCCGCTACATCAACCTTAGCTTCCGCACTTTCTTCTTTTCCAAACACCAGCAAGTGCCTCTCCCTGAAATACAAACAGAGACATTATGACATGTAACTGATTTCTCCTTTTACATACTCGCCAGTAAAATTTACCTTTTTGCTCTCATTACATATCAGCCAATTTCAGTCAGTCTGATGAAGACAGCTGTCAAGACAACAAAAGAGCAGATTTGTCTGCAAATTATGTCAAACGAGTCTGACAGACCTCTTGATAAATGAATAAAGTATTGCAAGTTTGTGCTTGTTCATTTGCATGTGTGAAACAATTTAACAAAGTGTTTTCTTGACTACGTTTACTCACAGCCATGCCACCATTGCCAGCTGAATTTGCCCAGGTTACGAAGTTAAATTATTATGAATTACTGGTTCCTGTAACAAACATGCTCCCACATTTATATGCATTGTCCACGTAGAATATCAATTTTTGGAGGTATATGATAAACACATTTTATAGATTTACTTCAAGTAGAAAACTATGATGGTGTAAATTTGTGTGTAAGTTAAATAAATTGATTCCAAGTTCTGACCCAAAAAACCACCAATCACTTAAATCATGTAACGGATTTGCATAACATTTTATTCAGATTTAAAGTAACAGAAAGCCAGTTTGAACAAATCATATGCATAATCTGTTACTGGAATTTATACAATCCACTGCAAACACATAACAGAAAAATGTGATCACTGAGAATTAACATCAGAGATAAGGCAGTTAAGTGGAAACGGCAGTGACGTGGGATTAGTAACCAAGGAGGCAAACCAAACTGAGGAGCAGTATCGAGGCCAGCCTCACGTTGGATTTTGCGGACAAATAAGAAGGCAGAAGATAAGGAGGACTCACTTGATTTCACGTAAGTGTTCGTGAATTCTCCAGTAGTGTCGCTCCTCAATTCTCTCTCCCGACACATACAGCAGCCCGTAGACCACGATGCCAGCTAGAAGACTGCAACAACACAACAATATACATATATATATATATATAATAATATAATTATTTTATTAAACCTACCTTATCATCTGTTCAATGTGAAATTATTAAAAATAATTGTTTTTTAAACATACGTTAATTAATGTACAATGAGGGCAATGGCATCTTTATAACAACTTATATTTTCAGTACTCTGCAAGTGGCATTTTTATATGCAATAAACAGAATTTACAGTGACAGATTTTCCAATAAGAGTATTCTACCAGGCATCTATTCTTTATTTCTTCCAATTATTGCCTTGGAATGTAGGCACAGATATGGAAAATGCAAAGAAAATGATGGTGCTGTCCTGACCATTTGGAGAAAGAAAATAGTGACTATGTATACATAAATGAATAATGCTATGTCGCAAATGGTTCTTTCATTAAAAGGTGGTTCCATGTTTCTTAATTAAGATAAGCTTCTTTAAGATACATTCTAAAGATATGCTGCAAGCCAAGTTGTGTTCAATTACTTCATAAATGTGTAACAGTGTTAAAAAGTTTAAAGTGTTGACCACACAGACTTCCTGTTATAAAATAAATTACTGAGCTGGCCAATTCTGGGTAGAGGAAGAAACCAATTTAAGGGAAATGGAACAAACTGTTTCAGTGAATTCACTGACGTCATTACAGAGGAACCTCAGAATTTGGATCACTGTCAACACTGGACAAAACTGACATGAATGGCAAGGTGACACTATTAGTGACCCCAATTTTGAGGTGGTTGCTTTAGAGAGGTGACCCCGATTGTGAGGTGGCTGTATCGTGGAGGTTACTACAGCAAGGCTTGCCTGTAGTACGTGTAGCACCTACCCAAGGGTTCCCCCGACACTCCCTCCTGCCACAAGTCCCTTCAATCCCATGTTCAGGCGGAAGAGACTCCCTGTGACAGCTGGGGACACAACAACAACACGTTTACTCATCAGAACAACTACTACATCAGGCCCAGTCATTAGTCACCATCTGGGTTGCACTAGCCCCAGACAGCTTCATTTAGCAGATGCAGTGCATTCACATAAAAAGGACGATCATGTTATACGCCAAAATGGCAAAAGCACATAATGTCAAAGTTTGAGTATATTTTAAAGCAAGAGTCATACGATATGATGTCATTGAACATGTAAGTGTTCAATGACACTGTGTATAAAGTGTTTTTTCCACGTTTATGTATAAAGTGTTTTTTCCACGAAAATGCACTTTATATGGTTTACCTATCAATCCATTTGGTGCATAGCAAAAGGTTTTTGAAGCCGTCTAAAATAACCCAATCACATCGCACAGTCTGGTGTTTAATCTCACAGATGACAGACTGAACCAACTTTGTAATTCGTACATTCAATCTACAGTGTATTACCATTATCAACACTACTGTCAACAAACCAAGTACATTATACTGAAGTGTGACTGTGCTCATGTAAGTCACACACTCTGTGTTTCTGTGGGACACATTGACAGGACCTAGGGCATGTCACTAGACAGGGCCTAGGGCATGTCACTAGACAGGGACTAGGGCATGTCATTGACTGAAGTTGCAACAACAATGTCTATATAGGTCTAGATTCTTTATAATGTTGCCATAATATATCGCATACATGATTATTTAAAAAAAACTAATTACACACCACATCAGTCACATCCATAAAAGCATTATTTATTAGACAATGGCTGGGAAAAAAAGATAAATCAATTAGTAATACTGTACCATATAATGAATCAACCAATTACAACAAAATAGTTGAGATCAGGGTGTCTAGATTTCTTTGAAATATGGGTGAAATAGCTTGAGAAATAGACTGACACCAAGGTCACCTACCTCCCCCCGCCACATACTCCAGGACACTCGACTTGTTTCTGTACACTGCTATTGACTGCGACACAAGCCTAAAGCACACAAACACCAATAGTTCAATTTCACAATCACAACACATGTGTATTCAGTGTTCAAGTGTAGTGTTTGGAATTGCCCCATATTTAGCCAAGTTGTGGAATTGTTCATGATATTATAATTCATTGAGCTTCCATGTTGTATTAAAGAGTGTATGCATCATCATGAATTTCAATGTTGTGCATAAAATGGCATAAACATATAATTATGTCTTCTGGCACTCTGGCTACACATATATGTAGTACACAAAAAGACAAATATCAACAAATCACATTAACCAAAACATACTTCAGCTGTAGTTCAGCAAAAAAATTGTCTTATATACTACATACTGTACTTCTCAGCCCAGATCATTTGACCCATAATTTTAAAAACTTACATGAATATCCCCACAAATGTTGCGGTTTTCAAGCCCCATTTTGCGCCATGTTTCATGGCTCCAATGAACATTGCATCATTGAGTCCTCTCTGAAACGAACACATAACATTAGTGAAAACATGTATTATACTGATAATTGTTAGTGTTGTAGCAACAACATACATGAGGAAATTCATTGCATTAATCAAAACTGAGCACTGCTAGTGCTAACAAAAACTACTGGGGTAGTTTTACTTTTAGCAATAGAAAGTTATACATATAAGTGAACATGGCCAAAATACCAAACAAAGTACATATTTAAAAAATAAAACAATCGTCTAACAGGTACATCATATTGCCTGTATTCAATGACTCAGACACATTGTAATTTAAATTTTCAGATGATCTACACCAATGGCTGACAAACCCTAGCACAAGGGCCACATTTGGCCTGCATACGGTTTCCAACTGGAATGTCAGACCTGCACTAAGTGAACTAAATGGTGAAGAACTAAAGCAAATGGTCATGTTCTATCATAAGAATAACGACTGACCTATGGACAATAAGGCAGTTTATAGTTCTGGTAAGGTACATTGAACTATGAGTTCTCTCCAAGAGACTGACAGGCTGGTTGCTCAGCTAGCACTTCCAGCATAGTTTGTGAAACAGTGTAAATTTTGACATCAGGCTGTCAACATTCCACAATTAATGCTGAGAAAGATAATTTCCTTCACTGGATAATTTGCTAGAAAGACATTGTGCGTAAAGCCTACATAGTACTGCATGCAGAGGTGTGCCGACTTGGTTGCTTTCTTGTGAGTTTGTTTAGGCCTGTTGCCCAGTCCGATGTTGATACAATCATTTGAATTTTTTTAAAGACAACCTCATGTTTTTTATGACCAATAAAAGTGCTAAGATTTTGCATTGTTCGAGGTAGCACAGAAATGGTTGGTAAATTTGTTTTTGGCTTTCACGAAAAATCACATCCAGAACATCTTTGATTAGTCAACTGAAGATATTTATATGACCTGCAATCTTTCTGCGCTCTCTCTCTCTCTATAAAGGTAGTCCTAAGTTAGTAACCCTAGTCTGTAACAAGTCAATGTCACCAGATGTGTAATTAAATTGGCTTGCAGAAACATTAATGGACAAATTTGGACATGCCCCAGTAGTTTTATGGAACCCTGATTTACACACTGTATTTTATATAATAAATTATTACATAATACAATGTATTAACATCACATTTCAGTCAGTCCATTTTTATAATAACATAAAAATAGAATATGTAATTTCCAGGAAACTTTCATAAGTTTAACACTCTTCTGATCCCATACATGTTTTGCCATTGATCTAAGATGATCTGGCTGGTTGGTGGACATAAGAACAAATCAATAACCTAAACATGCAGTATTTTTGGTTAGTAAAATATGCTTGCATTGCACTACAATTTATTTATGTACGAGTCACTTTGAACCAACACTGACAAATGAAACAACACTCACAAATGAACCAACACTCACAAATGATCCAACACTGACAAATGAACCAACACTCACAAATGAAACAACACTCAGAAATGAAACATCACTCACAAATGCCATAAACTTTGTGTCAAACTTCTTGTGCTTCGCCTTCTCCAGGAACCGCTCCCGGCCCATGCGACCTCCGATGACCCAGCCCACTAGACTCATCATGATGCCACACTGCGTCATCGACGTCACCACCATCGTCAGTTCAGGATGTATGCTGTTTCTTTCACTATAACAAATTTTAGAAAACATCGTCCAATGCTGTGTAATAATAATAAAACTGTTTTTCTATAGCGCTAATTACCACATGGCGCATCGATGCGATGTACAAGACATATAATAAATGTATTAATAAAAATAAATTATATAAATTGTAATTACTGTACCATGTTTAAGTTGATTTTGATCTAAATTTTGCACTCGTATTTGCTGACTGCATGGAAAGTTGGCTGTACAGCATATATAAAATTGATATTATAATTGTGAAGTTATTTTCCATAGACTGGAACAAATCTGCATGAACGTCATTAGTTATATATCCAGGCCCTATATATCAGACAACCTTCACTGGCATTTCTATATGCAGATCCTAGTAAGGTATATGGGATACATTGCGATCAGGCGGTGGTAAACCAACAATAAAGTGTTGGTTGTTTTAACATTTCATTGTATATATGAGATATCATTTCAGTTGTCCTCCTACCAAAAGGCTTACATTTCTAGGTAATAAATGTCTTGTAAGACCTGCAGTAAACTAACTACTCATTTAAAAATAACAGAAGTTGCACTGTTAAACAGTGTATCAGTAGAATACCAATTCTAAACTCACTTTTGTGCGAACATAGCGTTTAATCTGTCTCTACCGGTTTCTGTGGCGAGATAGTTTCTGACGTCTGCATCACTTATGACCACATTTGGCTTACTCTCAGCCAACTTATCCATTGTTGTTGTGGCTTCCTCTGTCTCTGCTGCACGAACCACTGGCAAACCAAGCAGTCTCCATAGTGGAAACTGGCCAAGTCTAAATGTTGGAGGCCGCAATGAAGCTAATCTGCAGTTGTGGCTCACATGATTGTTCTCAACAGCAGAGAAATGTGAATATATGTGTTGCTTTTCCATTGCTGTGCCTCTTATCTTAACCTATACAGTCTGATAGTGGTAGTTTCTTGGTGTTGTGCACCATAGCATACAGTCACAACCAATTCATATTCAATCACTGTGAGCATCGATTCACCATAGGTATCGTCCCTTTGTCTTTCTTTCTGCAACCTGCAACAAAGATGAAAGCTATAGAAACAGAAAAAAGCAATACTAGGTAGTCACAGATAATGCAGAATCAATGTGATGAAAACAGGGTTACAACACCCTCAGGCTCAACCACTTAGCTGCTACAAGCTGCTGCTAGGACCTGATACTAGGGCCATAACTCTATGCAGAGACCTATTCACCCAGCCATCACTTGGATGGGTAAAACCAGTTGTGGATGGGTAGAAATATCAGATACAAAATTGAAGTAGCAAAAAGAGGTCTCCCAAAATCATGAATATTGTCAGTTATGCCTTGAAAATGAGTGCACATGCATGTTTGTAGTTTATTTCAAGCCATAATGATAAAGCGCATCTCAACTGGGGCTGGTTTCATAAAGTCATATAACTTTATGACCAATTATGCAGTCTACTGGTCGCAGCTAATAGCGACTAATCAGTGTAACTTACAGCCAATTTCATTAGACCAATTTAGCATTCGCATTAACAAATCGATGTAGAATTGACCTAATTAGGTCATGGTGGGGAATCCCTGTATTTGTGGTGTCTGTAGACATTCTGTTTTACTTTAGCTGCCACCTTTGCTGTTTGTATAGCAAATGACAAGCAATGATGAATGTAAAGGATATCCAGTGTATTTAAACATAAAAATAGTTATGTTGAGAGTGGGCATGTCACGGGCATCAACGAACTGAAAGTATTTTTACTGGCATTAAGTTATGACTACTAAATACATGGCGCAGCCTAATTGCAACTATAGAGTAGACTCTTGAAACACAACTAGCACAACTTTACTACGTTTTAGGCTTTCAACGAATTATTGCCCGCTACGACGTCATAAGTACTCTATGAAACTAGCCCCTTGCTTTTATGTATAATAAATTAACATTCACCAAAAAGTGTGACT
This sequence comes from Oasisia sp. SBJ-2009, assembly GCA_964017155.1. NCBI lineage: Eukaryota > Metazoa > Annelida > Polychaeta > Sabellida > Siboglinidae > Oasisia > Oasisia sp. SBJ-2009. Next base: position 50,097,621 of record OZ024854.1, read on the forward strand.
CATTTGAATTATGTAAGTTTGTTGTTTTTAAATATCATCTAGGGGACAGTAGCATTCAGATTTTGACTGGGATCATTTTTTTTAAAGGCTGTGCCTGAAGTAGCAACTTCCAACAAAATGTTTTCCATAATTTGTTACAACTATGTTGCTGGAGGTATCAAACAATTTTATTTATGTTTTGAGTTATTGCTATTCCATCATAGTCAAGGACAAGCATATGTTACTGATCAACTGCATATACATATGACAGCTCTCTTGGTAACCACAGATATAATGCAAGATTACAGACGAATGACTTTAAAATGGTAATAACTCAGAAAGGAAACACAAAACTGTTATATATATATATATATATATTATCATGTGGCATATTTTAAAATTACAAACAAGATATTCTTTTTATGATGATCGACATAGCGAATAACCATTACATTTTGCAGATGTTTGCAACGTTAAGTACAACCAACTCAATATGCCCATATCAATGGCTCTTCCAGACGAAATAAAAAATTACTGTGTGGATTTTGGAAGTTTAAAAAATTCATAGTCTGACATAGATCTATAAAAGTTATAACCAATTATAATTATTTATGCAATTTTTTTAATGACGATGGCAAAGCCAAAAACGGACGTCTTCAAATGTGCAATATTAATATACATATTATTGAAAAAAGGAATATAAAATAAGCAGCCTAGTACATGCTAAATGTGTTGTATACTATTGGCACTGGTTACTTGCGCAAAACTAAAGGGGTAACCAGGCATGATTATCAAGGTGGAAGTCGCCTATTATCGCTCAAAACCAAGTGGATGTCAGTGTCATTTGCATGTTCTTATACTTTTTAGATATGTTTACACCCTGCTTTGTACGAATACCTTAGACAGTATGCAAAACTTGTTTTTGTATTCTAAATATCTCAAAAATTAATGCCGGTAAAAGCGTTCTCTACTTACACAGCCTAAGTGAACTCGATTCATGTGTTAGTTAACTACTTATCGATTACTGACGCCTCTACATTATCGAGCGGTGACGCGCAACTAAAACAGGCGGCCATTGTGGTAAGGTTTGTTTTTGCGTCGTTATTGAACAAATAGTTACAATCCTGCTTATCGTACATAATATGGTATATATATTTTGATAACCAAAACATCATTAATAAACAAATGAAATAATTGAGTATGCACATTTCGTTATTTGTTAGTTTGACCTCGATTTACTACGCGTGTGCCATGTCGGGCGAGTGAGTGAGTGACTGACAGTCACAGTGGGCAGGGCAGAGATGGGAGGTCAGTGCCTGGCTTCAGGCTCAGCCTTGCAGAATCATTTGTAGTCTTCCCAGATAAATAGAATACAAGTAAACAACCAGACACAAGTTTTTCGACAACCACATAGACTTAACAGCATACCAAAATGGTTCGATGTGGTCTATTTAGATCGAACATTAACCCGGCCTATATACTGGACCCGCGCAGTCCACTCGGTTTCCTCAGTCTTATCCGTTATCGTGATAGAAATCATCACAGTAACAGTGCGACAAAGCACAACCCATGCACTGGTTGTTCCTATAGTGATTAGGGTGAATAGTTGCGTACAATTTTTATAAACATTACATTATTTTCTGTCAGTCATTGTCCAAAAACCGCACATTTTGATAGGTATATCAACATCCGCTAGATGGCAGCATCGCTCAGTGTCGGCGTAACGCGTTCCAGAAGTCGCGCAGGTTTTTTGCCGCCGACGCGACTGGCTGGATCACATGGTCTCGGAAAACGGCATGTTTCTCGCTATGCATACTAATTTTGTTTACTGTTGGCATTGATATCGACCAATGAATGGCTTCGGAAGATGATCAGCGGGAAAAATATGTTACATTGCTTTCGGCGGTTGATGATTAAGGTTGGTGAACTTTGCGTTGCGTTTATTTATAACCTGCTGATAAAGATTTGCGTGTAACTGAAAATGTGATAGTTGTAAACCACTTCTACGGCATCTTAGCTTTCATATGGTATAAATATGAACTGTGTAGGAATTCGCAGGGCGCGAGGAAACCTGCCTGTCTGGAGCGTTTTTCATGTCGCTCAGAGCTGCGGCCTGCGCGGTTCATAATTTATGCGTTCAGGCGCCATTAACATTGCGTGGCATTTGCAACGGCCAACCTACGCGCAATCGATATTATTGTAATCTATTAGTTAATTATTAGAAAGTTATTATTAAATATGTGTTGCATATGTGCAAGTCAATGTTTTAAGGAAACCAAACGATATTTCAAAACAGTTAAATTTAAGGCATTAGCCATCAGGGCAGGTCATCACGATTACGTGTGACTGCGTCTGCGACCTACTTTCATTTTAATCACTACAGGAAAACATTTTTAATCTGATCAATCCACATCTTAAACAGTTGAATTTTAGTAAATCGTGTAAACAGAACTTAATACATGTATATTATTAGTGTGTCAGTATTACTATTTTATTATAGAAAGTAAAGACAGTTAATATTTCACACTTTAATATACACCACCAAATACCTGTAATTCACATTTTACCATTTAGTTTACAGTTATGTGGAATATCTATTTTGTTGATGTTATTAATAATATTTACCATTTTTGTGTAGTATTTTATGTGAAATATTGTCGTTATTTCAATTTCATGTAGACACTCAGGAAGTGTGGTTGTGAAGAATATGGATAAGTTACGATATCAAAGTTAAGTTATATACACTTAAGTTTAATATTACATTTGTTAGTTAAAAACCCATTTCCTGTTTAATTGTTTTTTTTCCATAGAGTTAAGTGCTGTAATTAAATTTTCTGTAATGTTGTATGCAGCATTGACTGTAATATATTTAATTGTAGGCACTGCTCCTGACAAGGGTCGACTCATCGGCAACTTGGAGAGGTTCCCCATGGACTAAAACAGAGAAATTATGAACTTCAATACATATCGCATGGACTTATGCACATTACCTATAGTGAAACCTATGTGAATGTCAATGATGGCAATGCTCGCATGGGTCAACTTCTCAAGAACTTACAACACTCTTTAATCTCGAGAGAAGTGTCTGGCATCGCAGTCTCTTCACATTCGTTGCTCAACTCGTATTTATTTGCAATAACAGTGTATACACTTGAAGAACATAGCAGTATGGTCTTGGGAATTGTAGATACTGCTACTACAATGTTTCCATTCTTCAATAAATGGCAGAACTGTGACATCAGCAGAAATCGATGGTGTGACTAGTTATACATAGTCTACACCTGTTGCTCAACTGGAAGTTACGTGCAGTGAAATGTACTCATCAATAAAAAGTTAATATAAATGCAGTGGGCCAAATATAGAAAAACATGGGAATGTAGGTCAACTGTGAAGGTCATGTCAAGGTCACAAAATAAATCACATGTCAAAGGGTTTATCAAGATTCATGATGAATTAATTAAATTCCAGTGTAGGTCAGATGTGAAATATAGGTCAAATAATTAGGTCAAGTTCTAATAACCGTTTAAAGTGTTCATAAAGTTGCTATATTGATAGTTTTGATATTTAAATGTAAACAATGCTCATTTCTTGCAATGTCACCCAAATTGTACCATTAATATGTATTAATACCATACTGTGGGTCAAATCTAGGTCAGATATAAAATCTAGGTCAACTTTGAAGGTCAAATCAAGGTCACACAAAAATTACATTTCCTAAAGGGTTGACCCATTTTTGGTTTCACATGCGTAAGTTAAATGGTTCCAATGTTATTACTGGTTTTCAACCTATTTTATGCAGTCATTTTGCAGCCTGTGCACAAGAAATGGAACAAAATCCTATAGACAAAAATGCAACAATTTTAAGGTTTAAAAATTGAATTTCTCTGTAAATATTGAAGATTTCAAAAAAATTCAAAAAGTTTTATTAAGGTAGGACACTGGTCGGGAAATGGATTTTGATGATATCTCAACAACCAGCGAAGCAATCTTTATAAAACTTTCAGGATGTGTTTCTGGTGGGAAAAGATGACCAATTGTATAATTTCATCTCATTTGCATAATCGTAACCATGGCAACCGGCTTTTCTGTGAAAATAGCAACACATGATTTTGCGGGAGGTCTTGCAGTAAAACTGTGCATATGTTTCTTTCTTTTTTGTCTGTTATGATCCATTGAAGCGTTGTAGAGTGCAATGATGCTGTTTTTGTTCAACTCCTTACAATATTTATTATAAAAAAGAAATTGCGAAGAATTTGTTCCGTTTTTCCAAATATTATAACAACTTCAGTCATCAATAATAATCTTTATATAAAAGTTATCATGTTTAAAAAGCATCATTGCACACACTGTACCATAGGGAATACATGGTAAAAAAATCAGACTCCTAGGTTTGGTACTTTTTTCGGGAGACCTCCCGCAAAATAGCAATATTGTCGAAAAGTAAGTTTTGAGAAAACGGCAAAAAACCAAATGAACATCAAATATTTTTAATAACACCAGTGTAAAGTCAGCATTATGACTGTTTTTCATACCAGCAACATGTGGTAAATATATAATGAAAGTGTGTGAACCATATTCAGTATATATATATATGGAAAAAATATATAATTTACACAAGCGGCGGCGGCGAAGAAATTCATCACTAGCCAAGCGTACTCATACATTGTATATGTATTATTATGTAATGTTGTCTTTTATGAAATAAAATTTGATATATATGTATATTATATATATGTATATATGTATATATATATATATATATATACACACATATATGTATATATGTAGGACCTATATATATATATAATATATATAGTATACACATATTTATATCATATATAATATATATATAATATATATACACACACACACAAACACATACATCTATTACTAAATAATTGGTCAATTTCATGCACACATATAATAAATGATAAGCATACGCTGCCACAATTAATGTTTAATTAATTATTTAATGTTAAATAAACTGTTTAAAAATTTAATTACCTAAAATACTTCTCATATTTGATAAGAACAAAATAATGCTAGAAAAGTAAATCCAACAACAGTACCACCTTTCGTTTTATATTAATTCCACATTGGGTTAATATGAATGAAACAAATTCAGTCAAATTATTTTCTGTAATAAATAACTAAATGTAACTTCCGACTGATAGAGCGACAAACTTCGGCGACGCCAGTGCCAGCGCCGCTGTCAGTGACAGGCCGGGTCGAAGGCGGCTGGCGGCCGTAGCCGCGTAGCAAGGCCAGCCCGACGTCGCCGGCGGCATTTCTTTCCCCGTTCGCTGCCGCTTCCGCGGGTCCGTTGCGCGACTGAACAGCATCATGCATGCTGTTCATGCTACCTCCCGCGCATTCAGCTTATTTGCGTTTATTATATCGTTTCTTTCTTTCAAATTGGTAAACCGTACGGATCTTTCGTCGATCGGACGCCATGACACATACAGGTCATTCATCTTGAAGCCGCACCGTGATTGGCTGGCGTCGTTGCATAAGGTCAATTTTAATTAGCTACGTGGCCGCGATCACCATATATGGTTCGCGTGAGGTCGGGCTGCCAAGCAACCGGCTGAGACAGTTTGTGATTGGATAGTTTCACGGCACTTTCGACGCCGATAACTAATTTATGTACGGATGTCGTCGACTTTTGACTTCGGCAGCGTACGGAAGGGATCATTTCCAACAAGACGATACCAAACATGGCCGCGTTGCAAGGAGCAATGTTTACGTTTGAGCGCGCTGAAAGTTGGGCCGTTTCCGTCGATTTAAAAGTCCATCCGCCATAACGACGTTAGCAGCAAGTTGGGTAGCGACATATTTAATCGTTTTTTTGATACTTTTAGGACGAATTCAGTGAAATAAAGTTAGCAACACGTGTGGAATACATGGTTCGTTCTGAAAATCCACTTTATTAAAAATCAACCATTTTATCATTTCCCGGCAATTCCCGACCCGCGGCATACGTTAACTACATACTAGTATCTATCACATAGCACCATTTAAATGATGATATAACATATTCTAATTTTTTGTTGATATACCTAATTTTGATCTTGAAAAAAAAGCACTACTGATGCTGTGCGTTATTAACCCTGCAGGTGACCAAGAAAAATCCTCTGTGGCATACTGTTCCAATAAAAATCATAACTTCGCTAATATTGGTCATAAAAATATGAATGATGCATCATTTTAACGCTAAAAGGTTGCTCTATTATAATAAAATTTTAATATCTGTAGAATAAATGAAAATCATGCAGATATTTGTATTTGAAATTGAACTAAAAAAAATAAAAAATAAACACCCATTTCATCCTGCTGCCAGAAAATGATGGTGTGGACGAATATACTTCACCATTTAGACAAATGTAGATTCATATATTAGCTGCAAAATTAAACAAATCTGTTGAGAACTAATCTGTTGAGAACTATAAAAATATGTTGATTCAAGGCCGCGCTCGTTACCGTTGCAACCTAGGCGCCCGGCCGGACAAAAGTCGCGCTGCTAATTTTGTGAATTTTCACCCCAAAAACGCCTCCAAAGTCAATCTAAATACATGAACTAATATAATAACCTTGTTTATGAATACTGTAAAGCATTTTGTCAAAATATCAACGCCAAAACTTGAGATAATCCAAAGGAAAGTCGCGAAGCGGATAAACTGTTGTTTACCGGCCGCCATTTTGTGTTCAACTTTGGTTCCGTGGGGGTCGATGGCGCCACATTTGAAATCATGGTTCTGATTGGCTGAATGGACCGAACCCACATGGTTTATTTTTAGCAGATTGGCCACTCACAGAGCTTTCTTTTGATACCGATTCGCGGCGAATGTGTGGGGGTGTCGACTTTATGAATGGATGCGTAAATTCATTCATCAGGACATAGTAAAATCTCCCAAATATGGGCAGCAACTGTATCACGTGCTTTTTAAACTCGACTGCGAAAAATCTGTCACTGAATCTACGCAAGGAAAAATATACACGATCTAGACAAATCTGTCAGCTATCCACCGATTTCAATTTCCCGCGTGTCAGTTTAGTGTGATGGAAATGAAAATTTTTACAACAGAGGCAGGTGCATTTGGGCTGATTTGCGGCTCTGGTCACCTGCAGGGTTAAGATGCCACATGTGGTACCAACAAAATTCTTATATTTGTATTGGCAATACCTGTTATGTTCAGAAAACAGCTCCCCTCGATAATGAGAAATTATCCATATATTCTTATTGACCTGTTTTTTTTATTTTGCAGTCAAACTGTGAATTGGCAATTACATTACAAGATGGAAGAGCAAATCACCCAGTTTGTTGCTGACCAGCGGGATCAGGTCAAACTGGACCCTTACTGTGATGGCCAGATGAATAATTTCAATGATGGCCATGTGGAAGGAGACGCATACAGTGGCAGTCAGACAGACAGAGTTCCTTATGGTGAAGGCCAGATAGAGGACAATGGCTATCAAGGTGGTCAGAGAGACAGAGATGTACCATACAATGCAGGCCAGAGTGACATGTATGGTGACGGTCTGCGAGAAAGAGATTCATGCAATGACAACCAGATAGACAGAGAACAATACAGCGATGGCAAACGAGATAGAGGGTCTTTTAATGATGGTCCAAGGGATCGTGACAGGGATCGGCGACGAGGTGACCGAGACAGGTACATATAACTAAGATAATGAAAAAAGTTTGTTTTGATAACTGATAACAGTGCACAGGCTGGACACATTGTGGTAATTCTCAGACTTAAAATGTATTGGATAAAAGTGATTTGTCATAAATCTGAATCTAAATAAATGCTATATAAGAATGCATTACTTTTTTTAAGTACTTCAAAACATAAATATATTTAAACAACGATTAGTGTAATCACATGTAAATTTTTATAATTAGCGTGCTCCTGTTGAGCAACCTGAGAATCGTTTTTTAAGTAAATGTTTGCATTTTATTGTCAAGTAAACATAATTTTATATATATATATATATATATATATATAAACAAGCTACATTTGTATGTGCATGTCATACTACTGTACTTGTCGGTTCACAGAGACCGGAGGCGTGACAGGAGGAGGCGGGACCGTGACAGAAACAGGGACAGACACTGGGATCGTTCACAGCGGGATCGGAGTCGAGATCGTGGCGATGACCTTGGTGAGGGAGGACGCTACAGCGACAGGTACAACGACAACGGCCATTACAACGACGCATCAGGATACTACGACCAGGAGGAGGTTTGTTTTCAGTTGATCAGTCTGAAAATGTAAACTATCAATCATTGCTGCCGTATGCTGCAGTTATAATTGCAGCATATTATCACATTTCTGTTTTGTTTTTTACAAGATTGATGGTCAGATCGTAGGAAACGTAATTTCTTTATTGTGTGTGGCATTGGCGTTACCTTAGACCTGCTAATGGCATATATTGCTTTTGATTGTTGGCAGTTCAGAGATGTCACTGTTTCCCATTTCTTGTATGTGTACACCTGCTTCTTGTCTTTCTCCAGACATCAAAAGGCAGCTGGTCAGCTGATCGTGATGGTAACCATAGCGATGACAGTAGTCGCCCTAGCTATGGTCGTAGTCGATCCATCCCCCACCGTGGCGGTGAGAAGTGGATCACAGACACGCCATCACAGACCATCCTACTCAAGGGCTTACCACAGCACGTAGACGAAAAAGATGTACGTTGGGAACTTGATGACCCTTTTTTGACTCGGAACATGTCACTAACATTCATAACAGCACCTGCTCTCACATAGCATCAACAATTAAATATCATGTTTCACTATAAATTCATCCTGGATAAGTGTGCTAAAGTATGACACTTGTAGTGCAATTTATGGTTTTGCAAAGTTCAAGGTAGTTGTGATATTTAAAAAATAATTTATTAGCAAGTTTAGGCTGTATGTGCACTATTCACCTTCATATTATTACATTCGATGAACGGATGTAGGTTTTAAAATGTTGGCACTTTCTGCAATCTTGTAAATTGAAAGTTTTCTACTGCGATGCTCCAGCTAGCAGTTTACACAATGTGTAACACAGAAATAGTTTCCTTGTTAATACTGCAGTGGTTTTTATAAGATTGTGTTTTAATTCTCTGCATAAAAAGAAAAAACACACATGCTGTAGACAAATGATCTATGGAAAGTATTTTTAGACTCTTTTAAAGTGATAATATGTTGTAATCAAATTGTACCAATTATGTAGATCATCAATTAGTATGTTAAGAGCATAACATTTTAGTGAAATGGTCCCCAGATTCCTGCATGTGTGACAATCCCATTGTGCTCCATATAGCCAACTATGGTTTGCACAATTAGAATTGTTAGCAATAGCTAGTAAACCTCTAACATGTATTGACTTGATAATTATTGCATTCAGATTCGTGCAGAGCTGATGATGTTTGGGGCTCCAATAAAGGAGGTGCGACTCATGAAACGGAAAGACAACGGTGAGAATATTATGGTTTCCTCCCTGATTTGATCATACCCTCATCTCAAGGGTACTTTGTCTCGTAAACAAACTTTTCTTTGTCTGTAATAAGTGAGCTATTGAGTAGTAGGAGTGTAACAGAACTACTACGAACATAGTCACTGAGGGCTACAGTCATAATGTGGGTACAAACAAATGGTTCTTCTTATCCACTCTGGTAATTCAACATGTATGTTTTCTCATGGACAGGAATAAAGTTATCTCTATTGGTTGCAAGTAAGCAGTGTTTTTTGGTAGACAGTTTTAGTTTTGACAGCTGTCTAGAAACTTGACCTTTTCAAAGCCTTTTGTACTTCATATCAAATCTGAGTTCTTGCGATTAAGACACCTTTGAATAAGCACAATACTTTTTTGAGGGATTGTTCATGTATTATGCCGCTGTTTTCTAAGAAGCAGGACAAAAACCTTGCATGAAATCACACAAATTTTTTTTTTATACAAAGCAAGAGTTAGTTACTTAGTATAATAATGAATTAGTAATTTTTTTTCCTGCATCAGACTCTCGGCAGAAAATACACTGCCTGTTGATTAATTAGTGGTTTATTCATTGTAAATTACATGCCTCAGATGGTCCAATTAATATCACACTATTACTACGTCTCACACAGATGGTACTGTCAGGACAGTCTGGTTTTTTGGTGATAATTCCATGTCTCGTATATATGTGTTTAGTTTGTTGATTAGATAAAAAGCTTGTAAGAGAAAGAAAATCTCCGGTCTGCATTTGACCAGCAGTAACAAGACTCGATTGATTATATCATTGTTCTGATGCCGTCTTACCTGTCAATGTCACTAATCCGCGGCCCTTTGAACTCGCACAGGTGTGTCCCGGGGCTTTGCTTTTGTGGAGTTTCAGGACATTGCCGACGCCCAACGCTGGAAGGAACAAAATCAGGTTTAAGCACTACTACTGTCACAGCTATCCGCATGCACATACACTCACTCGACATACACCTACTCAATAAAGCACACGTGTCTCCCATATTTCTCTACAACAAGTCAACATTGAGTTGTTATGCAGCCTTAATTTTTGACGGCAATCAAGAACATTGAGAAAAACAAATTTCATAAATACATACGTGTTTGTTTTTATTGCTACTAAATCAGATTATAGATTGAACGACACATGTTATTTGTGAAGTATGGAAGTTTGCAAAAGTTCAGAATCACATTAGCTTTTAACCATATACACAACACATCTTGTCAAACTCTAGCTTAGCATGACAATAGTTCGATTGTTGACGAATATTAACCCTGTTATCAGCATAACATTTCTGAAAGTTGTTTCCGATTCCACCAAAACTATTGGTGATGAATTTTATTTATTTGTTGGTTTATTATTCAAACAGATGACAGGGTTAATTTTCATAATCCAGCAACATACTCCACAATTATGTGTACTGAGAATTAGATCTGTAATTCCGTACTATACAAGGCTCTATTTATTGACTGTAGGCATAGTAAAACGAGTTTTGTTAGGACTTGTACAACTAGGATTACTGTTATTAAATATTGGAAATTATTATACTTTTGTAATGGATTGTGACCATTGTGTAGAATGTGACATCATATTTGATCTACGTACATATCTTTTCTCAAACTGATTGATAATTTTGTGTATTTTAAAGTTATTTTCACATTGATGTAATCCATCCTGCTGTTTGCAACTAAACCGAGATGTAAGCCATGTGGTACCCAGTAGGTTATGTATATTGTCATATCTGCAAAGTTGTTACCTCTGCAATATTATGAGTCATACATTTTTTTAGTAATAGGAAAATTTTTGGGGCGGAATTGGTGATCGACACCATTCAAGATTTTTATGTGCTATATTTTCTGAATAAACCTTTAGGGTTGTATTTTTAGTGCAATGGATATAGTTGTAATACTCCCAACCTGTATATGTTGTGGGAGCAAATTTTTCAACAAGGCTCTTTATTTCTTATATATTTTCATTGTCATTGATCAGTTTGTCTTACTATATGGAAACTAGATTATTGTCACCAATTCCCGATTGCGGATCTGTTGTCTTGGTAAATTACCAAAAACATTGCGAAATGATTTGTTGCTAAAAACTAGTTACTTCCTGGGCAATGCTTGTGCATTAAATGAGGGTGGGGATACATGTTACTTTTCAGTAACCCTGCCCGACTTTGAGGATGTTGACGCCCTTTGATCGGCTCCGGTGAGCCAGTAGCCTAGTGGGGCCCGACTGTGGGGGCCGTCGAGTCTTTGTTGCTACGAGGTCGACACTAGCTTCAGGTCGTACTGGCTTTTGTGTCTGCTGGGATTGTGTCGTGCGTGTGGTTGGTCTTGACACTGTCCCTCCTGTGTTCCTTCCAGAGTCAACTCCTGCTGTTGAACCAGTACACTGTGAGCATGTACTACAGCACACCGCGGTCGGCGGTTGAGATGCCAGAGATGTGGACCAGAATGGACTGGAGCTGTGCCAAGGTAATCACTCATGTTGCAGTGTGTGTGTATGTGAACGTATATCGGTGTTGTGGCAGTGAATTGGTTGGTGGGTTGTCTGTGGGGACAGTGGGGTTTTGTTTCTACACAGATGTATGTAGGAGGTAGGGTTAACGTGTGTTCACGTGGAGGTGTTTCGTGGTAAGTATTGTAACACGTATGTCCCATATTATCAAACTAAGTAATTTTAACGTTGTTGAAAATAAATGTAGTGGGCCGTTCTTGGTGGAATATTGTCCCTGGCCTTTTCGCAAATGACATTCTCAGAGTGGGTGTGGAATCGGTGGGTGATAGAAGGTGAGAATTTCTGAACGTTTAGTGAATGGGTTCATGCATTGGGGGAGGGGTCCTCCTTCCATTTTGCCATGTTTGGTGGCTGGTTATTCCACGGTGAATTTGTCGCTTGTTTGACTTGGGACTCCTGTTCATGTGACTTGGTCGACAATATTTCTAGTTGTTTGGCTCATGTTCTTCTGTAGTGTGGAGTGCACAACTTCAAACGACGAGATCACTGCTTCAGGTGTAGCTTGTCCAGAGAAGGTAAGTGGAGGTGGTGACGTCTAGTGACTCGCAGTGTGACTGACACTGACACGGGAGACAGGCGCAGGTAGTTCAATACTACACCTCTCGGAGGCGACGATTCTCAATTGTTTGAGTTGCCAGTTTTTGATTTCTGTTCGCTCGATAACTATAGTTAACTTTCTATTGTTTCTCACTGTTGCTCTAGTGGACTTTCGTATTCACTGTTGCCATAGGCAGCCGCACCAAAACATGGGGGGTATGTGTTTTATATCATTCGCGCACTAATACAGGTGTTTGGAATGAATCTGTCGCATCATTTTGATGTGCAGAAATTTAATCATACAGCATATATACAGTACAGCACATAATAAGTAATCTGTTGAGTTGGCAGAATCCCTTTTGGTCAAGGAGGGTGGTACTATAAAAGACTTTGCTACTAGTAGGGTTAGAGCAGCTGTGTAGATGGGTGATATTGGAACGACAACATGTTGTGAGGCTGTCAGTACGGGGGCATCAAGAGTGGACGACACGCAAGGTTTCGTTGGGCTGCACCACGACTGGTTGCCACACAACGTGGCTCTGGCATGCGGGGTTCTTACTGCTGTGTTATCATGTGGTGTATGCGTGACAGTTGTCGTCTGTTGTTGCAGAATCGGAAAAGTACAAAGATAACGATGGATCTGATCAAATTGGAACAAACCCGTGCAACAGTGAGTGAATCTATATTTGTTAGATTAATGTGTCAGGTTGAAATTATAGTAAAGTTGCAGTTGATGCGTTTTAGTTGTATGTAAGAGAAGTGTGGAAATATGAAATTGTTTCGTGTCTGATGGAGCTGTTGCCATGACCTGTCACATTCAGTTAGTGAGATGTTATTGGTAGCCAGCACTTTACCAGCCGTGGGAAACCATCGATCTTGTGAAAGTAAGTTGCATTCAAATTCAGGTGGCAGTGTCTTTGGTGACTGTTGAGGAGGAACCCACCAGTTGTAGTGGCAGGTGTTCTTGTCATGCTGTATTTGGTGTGTTGTGTTATACCTGCCTGCAAAGCCTGTAGAACACCCGCTATTGTTGCCACAGCTCTCATCCTGCGGGGACTTGATGCACTGACAACAGAAGAAACAATCGTCGCAGCACTTGGCAAGGTCACTGCCCTGACCGTGAAGAATATGAAGGTGATTCGAGATGAGGTCACTAACACTAGTCGCTCTTTCGGCTTCATCGAGATGAACTCAATCCAGGATAGTACCAGTCTGCTGGAGACCATCAACCGCCTGCAGCCGTTTGAGGTTGACGGCAAAGCTGTGTTGGTGTCATATGCAAAGAATACGTTTTCTACAGTGTAAGTATCACAACTGTGTTCCAAACATATGAATTTATTTATCCATCTTTATTTGCAGTCAGTAAATTTCAGTACTGTAGTTTTGGCTTGTGTAGTAGCTCAAATTTGGGTATATGTGAACAGTTTTGTGAAGTGATTTAACATTTTTGCAAACCTCTGTTAGTATAATTTATGTCACACTTTTGTTATGCAATATGTAGTTGTGTCTTGCAGGCTTTCATGTTTGTGAGTAATTGAACAATATGTTTTAGGCTGACTGTACACATGTTCAACATTGTTTGTTTGTATGTCTTAATGTTTGAATCAATTGTTTCAGAATGGCGACAATGAGCCAGTGGAACCAGGTGAGACGACTCATGCTACTTATGTGGCTTTATTTTACTCTCTGTTCTGTTGTATGGGTTGGCTGTAGGCAGAATGGTTTCACTTTTTGCTTAATTTTAAACTAATCTAATGTTCCTACAAGTTTTTACTGTTAACTGTTGTGAATGGGCAATGTAGTTCATGTGTATATCAGGTTAGTTACTGATATGTTGCAGTCAATCTATCATGATCATTGTGATGCTGGGATCTGCTTGTAATGATTCATTGGCTGTGAATGTAATTAAATTAATAATAGCTTTATAAAACATGTATGTTTGTTTAAAACACCACCTGCTGTATCTGTTGTCAGCCCATCACCCAGTGGGACCAGTATTCGGGCCCTGGTGGAGCAGCAGGACAGGCTGCCATTGCTGGCTACTACGGGCAAGCTGGCTACTATGGCCAAGTGGGGGACCAGTACGCACTGTCGGCCTACTACGCAGGTGCTGACTACAGCGCCGTCGCTGGCGCCGCAGGCACAACGCAAAGTAAGAGATTTGTTTCTACTGCGAGCATTTAGTTTGTCTCTGGTGTAGTGGTGTGTTGGAATCGTTGTTTGGTAGTGAAAGCGCCAGCAAAGTGAGAGGACCAAAGTCTACCTGCTGTTGTTTTGAAGCTTAGGTGAATCTACGAAGAGATGCTAGAAGCCTTTGTTAAGTTGTCTGTGACGTGAGAAGTAAAACACTGTTCATTGAATGTTGCGTAATGTGTCATCAACTCGCTGTCACAAGTACAGTGCAGTACTACCCCACAGCAGATGCCGACACTTTTTTAAGTATGGAAAAGATTACCTATCTTGAGACAAGATTTTTCACTTGAAGTAAATAAATAAATAAAAGTTTTACTGAGATTGTTAGGTGGCTTGTGTAGTAGCAGCTGTCAAAGACTTAAGAGTTGGACATATGTAAGGGTGGCCTTATGGTAAGAGGCTATGACATGGTGGTGGTTTATGTTTCAGCTGACTCCACGAATGCTGCTGCAGCTGTGGCCCAGGCAGCTATACAGAAGACACAGGCAGTTAAACATTATCATAAACAGGTGAGTTACATGGTACCTGTGTTGTTGGCTTATCTCACTCTGTCTTGGCATTTATTACAAGCAGTTGTAGCTGCAGTAAAACAACTGCAGAAATGTTTTTGATTCTGAAATGTTAATCACTTTGCATCTAACTGACTGTGTTAAGCATGTTTGCTTTTATTAGAAGATATAAATTCAGAGGCCACATGAGATCTGATGATGTTAAAACGATGAATTATAACATGATTTAATTTTACAAGAAAGATACAAGGTCTTTTTAAGTGCAGGTTTCCGTCTGGTAATTTAGCAAACTAAAAAGTTTGCATATTTTTCCAGCAAGAAGAAATGCAGAAAATGATAATGGCAAAGATGCAGCAGCAAGGTCGCCATGGCAACCGCAGCTCTGGTGACAAGTCTGACTGGCCAGCTGGTGCAACAGGAGCTACTGCAGCAGCCACAGACAGCAAGACAGGAGCCGCAACATCGACAGAACAGACTAAATATCGTGAGTCAACAGTCATCGGTACAAACAACTGTTTGAAAACTGAAATCCAGATAATAATAATTATGAATTACACTGATGTTAAAAAGGAATACAGTTTATTTTGTTTGCATATTATTTGGAGATGTGTTGTTTTGTGTATTCCATATGTTCACATAAACTTCTTCCACAATACACTTGTTTACACCTCTCTCGTTAGATGTTCTGAAACAAATTCAAGCATGGCTGGTATATGTTATGCAATGATTTGCAGAGCAGATGTGTTCTTTTGATAATGCTATTGGTAAAACTAGTTAATTATTTTCAAATAAGGCACTAATGGGTGATTTCAATTTCAGCTGTGCCTGACGTGTCAACGTTCCAGTACGATGAGACATCTGGCTACTATTACGATCCACAAACTACACTTTATTATGATGCCAACTCGCAAGTATGCATTTACCTTATTTAAATATTTTTCGTGAATATATACAATGTTGCCTGACTTGAACAATGTCTAGTCCTGTTCACCTGCTAATGTGTTTTTAAATATGACATAAATATAATCACATAGTTGTCTAGAAACCTATTTGGACTTCAGTTCCACTGGTATCTTGCCTTGCTTATAGAATGTTCACAAATTGTTATTCAAAATTTAGTTGAGAAATTAACTTTTCGTAGGTTTGGCATGGCATGTTATATATGCTGTACATTTTTATTTGAAGAACCATGTTTCAAATTTTTACTTAATTTGTTTACTACTTTCAGTTTAGACATGCACTAATTAGAGTTACAGTGTTAGAGATAAGAAATTATACAGAAAACAAAACATGTGCGATAGATGACACCCTGGTGTTCTTTGCTTGCAGTACTTCTACAACTCCCAGACGAGTCAGTTCTTGTACTGGGACGGGGAGCACCAGATGTACCGCCCCGCTCCCGCCGGAACAGGGGAGGGGCAGGCCAGGCCAGGGGCAGACCAACCGCATCAGCAGGCGGAGGACACGGCCGACTCAAAGAAACCTGACGACAAGAAGGACAAAGACAAGAAAGAGAAAGTGAAAGTCGCAAAGAGAATTGCCAAGGTGAGCAAGCATGTAGTATGTTGTTATAAGATGTGACTGTTTAATAAAGTGTCAGTTTGTGGTATATGTAATACTGTGTATCAATAACTTTCTAAGAACTTGTTAGGTATCAGGGAGTAATTGAAAAAGAAGTTTGGGTAGTAGATAGTGTAATAATGACCCTGTATGTCTTCGTACTCCCTAAACAACTACAGAACAAAAATTTGTTGTTTGTTTGGTGTATGTCGAGAGACCTATTATTATTTCTTGTCCATATACCTACAGTGCCAGGTACATATACAGGTAGTGACTGTTTTTTGTATGCCAAACATTTCTTTATACTGGTAATTATTTTCACATTTGCAATAATTGATGCCATTAATTTGACGGCTGTGATTGCCTGTTTCAGGATATGGAGAAGTGGGCCAAGATGTTGAATGCCCAGAAGGAAGGCATCAAGAAGGCCACACCACAGTCCGTGATGCCTAATGCCAGCTACCGACCCGAGTCCGCATCGGCTGATGCTGGGTTTGCCCTCTTCGAAAAAACGGTACGCAACAGCAGAAGTTACGATTACCTAGTAATGACGTTTTTGCCATATTTCTTTCCAACAGACCAGCTTGTGTGTGTTAATGTAAATATAATCAGCATTGTAAAGTGTTTGTGATGTAATACCTGCATTTTTCGTCAAATATATTAAATTACTTTTCTCGTATGCTGTTATATTGGATTTGGCTTTGGTTTGTGTAAATAATATATCAAATTGATATCAATTGAATACTTCTGCGGTATTTAAATATATTTGTTTGGGTTATTCATCGACAATAAATGCATTGAGAGATTAGACAGAATAGACACACAGTGCAATGACCTGTGCCTACTTACGTCCAATTTTTTGATGAACTGAGTTAATTTTGGATGGGTGGTAATTTGAGGACCTTGTTATTGACTCTTACTGGCGAGTCACTGTTATTTGTATTGTCTGACTATGACAGTTGACTTGTGTTGCAGGCGATACCAGACCGTGTGACTGCTGAGGCCGGGGGCAAGGCACACATGGGGCTCATGCCACCTCCACCTCAGGTATATGTCATTACCAACACACATGCTTATAGTGTTGTTGTTGGTCTCATAGAAAGAGACTCGGCCTGTTTCCTAGAGGAATATGATTTACAGGAGTCATGAGGCCATCAGTTGTGTTATTACCTGGCTGAGGCTGTTCACTATTTGCTTCTGATGAGTATAGCAATTATGTTTTCCCCCATTTCCATGTGTAATTGTTTTATGCTATTGTGTAGCGATAAACTTAAATCCTTGCAGTTAGTTTCTGTTCTAAGTTTCACTGTTTTACTAATTATTGTTTATTGGCAAGTCTGCTTTGTAACAGTAACTTTCTTTCTTTTTCACTTGCTTCGTATGACACCATTTAATATGAATATTAATAAATGTGCTAGTTTTTGGTTGTAATTAAATGATACGTAAAGTTGCATATTGTTTTGTGATGACTGCACTTTATTCATGTTAGGCGATAGATTGTTTTGACCGAGGCATGTTGATGCTTATAGGGTGGTGAACACGATGGGTCGAGTTTGGTTGCGTCATATGGCGGAGACAGCGGTGAAGAGTCCGATGGAACCGGTGCCACAGAGGAGGATGGCTCGGTGGACGAAGCAAGTCTGACCGACTGGACGAAGATGGCGTGCTTGTTGTGTAAGCGACAGTTCTCAACCAAGGAGATGCTTATGAAACACCAACAGATGTCTGATCTACACAAGGTTTGTCACTCAATATTCATCTGAAGCAGTTTTTTTAATATGCGTGTTATATTAAATATATATTTGTAGGTATAATGCATGCCAAATTGTATTTGATAAAGTTTATTATTATAAAAAACTGCTAAGTGTTAAAATGTTGACCAGCATAAAATGACTCTGAAATGCTTTATTGGCAGTTTTGTGGACACAGCTCTAAGGCCTTCTGGTTTATGTTTGGCATGTTTGTGATATTCCTACTTTCAAAATGATTGTGTCGTCAGAATGTTTTGTAGCAACTGTAATTTTTTAACCCTTTTTATACCAGATACGCACCGATGCGTAGTTGCCGCATCTTACCAAATACGCATCGGTGCGTATTTACCAACGTGTCCGCCCATGCGGCCATGTTGTGGCCATATTGAATAAATTAAAATCCCCCACTTCCGTCATACGAAGAGAACGAGGCTACACCACACTTCCTGCAAGGCAGACGCCATTTTATTGCGGCAATTTCAGTGGTTTTAAACGTGTTTTTTGAAAGTTTTGTTTTGTGTTGTTCGTCGCGGCATTTAAAAATGGCGGACGATGGTGCTTCAGACAGCGAAGGCAGTGATATTTCGGGAGTTGACAAGTTTATAAACGAGGATTTTGAAGGAGAATTAGCGGGAGAGAATGTCGACCCACTGGCACTGCCCTGGATCGAGTGCAGGATGGCGGCGACGAAACCAGACCGCAGTGGATTGACAATTTGTTTCACGAATCCAACGAGTCTGGGGATGATTTATAGGGTTTCCACCCCGACTGGGTGACTGATCCTCGCCGCTTTCGCCCTGTCAGTGCGCCACATTGCTCCCTGGATGGCACAGGCCACGAACTATGGTTGTAGTGAGTGCTCTGTGCCTCTGCACCAGAAATGCCTGAGGGCACACATCAACCAGTCGAACATTGGCAGACAGGGTTGTCATGTAAATCGATGGATCGTTCTGTAGTTCTAGTTGTCGTTTTGTAATAAATTTATTGTTTACACATAGCATACATATTTCTGGAACTCATTTTGTCAGTAGGAGAGATAGTATTGACTGCTGGAAGGAAATAATATGATAATATCCATTGTTGTTACTTGTCATCTTACAAAACTAATATTTTCGGACTGACATACCTGATGAATATTGCTCATAACATTCCTTCTACCCGTCACACAGGTATATTAGCCAAATGTAGCTATTGAATTTTTCTACAACTCTTGTAATTGAAGTTGCTTTCTATTCATGCAAAAAAACAGTAGCAGAGTTATTATTGACTGCTGGAAGGAAATAATATGATAATATCCATACTTGTTACTTGTCATCTTACAAAACTAATATTTTCGGACTGACATACCTGGTGAACATTGCTCATAACATTCCTTCTACCCGTCACACAGGAATAATTCTTATAGCAAAATGTAGCTATTGAATTTTTCTACAACTCTTGTAATTGAAGTTGCTTTCTATTCATGCAAGAAACAGTCGAAAAGTTGTGCTGAAGTTCAGTCATGCATTTTGTAAAAAAAATCAAACTTTCCTCTGATTTCAACTTATAATATCATAGTTGAATAAACAGTTCTATTTATATGATGCACATCAATGGAAAGCTGCATTTCTTAGCTTTCATTTGATATACAACACTTGTATATATGTTATGTAGTTGCTGAGAAAATCAAATTTGACACACACCATGTACATTTTTTTTCCATATCCGTTTTTTCTCCCAATTGTTCTGGTAACATGGGTATAATTTCTGGGCGGACGTCTGGTATAAAAAGGGTTAATGCAGGTGACTGAAAATATGTCTTGATTGTGAGAAGTTTGGTTTCCAATTTCAGAAAAACCTGGAAGAACGGAGGAAGGCAAATTCACGACGCAGCAACTCTGTTCAGGAAGCACTCGCTGTAAGTCACACAGTAATTTGTCATCAGTGAAGTTTTATAGTTAACAACTTAACAGTGATGCTTCATGTCAAGTAAAATTGTGAATTATTTGTAAGAGGAATGCCTATAGAGAAACCAATCTTTGGGCATCATAAACAAGGATGTATCTTTGTCAACTAACATTCCACTAGGGAAACAACAATGGGGAATAAGTCATTGTTTGTTTATATTAGGGCAGTTTGTTTTTATATTTTGATCGACTAGTCTTGTATTTACGTGTGATGTTGTAGTATCGGGACCGGGCAAAGGAACGGAGACAGAAATATGGAATTCCACAGCCGCCAGTTCCTTCGAAGAAGATGGAGCGCCCTGATCTGCCTATTCCGTAAGTGCTAAGGTTCACAACCAAAGCAGTACAACAAAATGAAATACTCTGTAATGTGAATTTTTCTCAGAACCTTCTGTTGTAGGCTTGCAGTGCATACCTTCAAGGTACAGCCAGGTGTATTTGCAATAATTAATTAGTAATTAACAAGAGACACCCAGATAGGCACTTATTGGCACAAGCATGTGAACTGGAGGATGGTTTAGTGGTGGTTAAAATGCCAGACTCACAGTCAAGACTCTGGATTTTATTTCTCTTGCCGCCATTTTGAAACTTTTCATTCTACACTGCATCAATTTACTCGGCTGATCAAACAAATATTGGTGGTGGAAAATTTGTGTGAATAGTTTTCCCAGAGAAGTCTGGATGATGTTAAACAGAACAGCTCAGCAAGGGGGGGGGGGCTTAAGCAATCCTGAGAACTAGGTGCTATGGTATATACAAAGTTAAGAACATACATTTATCATAAATATGCACTGATGCTTGCTCACTGTGTACTTTGTGTTTTGAACAGCTTCGAGCAGCCGTCAATTGCAGGCATTGAGGAGAGTAACATTGGCAACAAATTACTACAAAAGATGGGCTGGAATAAAGGCCGAGGACTGGGAAAGGCAGGACAAGGCATCGTTAATCCAATTACGGTGGGTCATCACGCTGTCGGTCGCGAAGCGACAAAGACTGCTTCCATCACTTGACTGTTGCTCTCCATTTATCTCTCTGCTGTGAGAGTGATGTCCAGAAGTCGATCTTTATGTCTCTCAGCTTCAGGTTTCTCTTGATGGTATCCTTGAACCGGAGACGAGGGCGCCCTCTCTTTCTCTGACCAGAAGACAGTTGGGAGTAGAGAACCTGCTTTGGTAGCCTGTCTGGTGACATCCTCATGAGGTGTCCAGTCCACCGGAGATTCTTTCTGATCAGAAGATCTTCCATAGATGGCAGCCCTGTCCGTTCGAGTATTTCCTTGTTTGTCACTTTGTCCATCCAGGTTATCCTCATGATCGATCGCAGATGTCGCATCATGAAGGCATGCAGCTTTTTCACCTGTCGTCTGTACACTGTCCAGGCCTCGGCTCCGTATAGGAGGGTGGACAGCACGATTGCACGGTATATCTTGCCTTTAACCCGCATGGACACATGGTGGTTGTTCCAGAGTCTCTGGCGTAGTCGGCCAAAAGATGCACTAGCCGTGGCCATCCTCCTCTGTATTTCATCGTCAATGCATCCATCACTTGATATAGTGCTTCCGAGGTAGGTGAATTGAATTCCAGAACAGAGTTCAACTTGTTTCCATCAACCATGATATCCTCCTCTCGGGTTCTTGTAGAGTTGGGTTGGTACAGCACCTCGGTCTTCTTGATGTTAATCTTCAGGCCAAACTTCTTTGACGCATTGGAGAAAGCATCCACTATATTCTGCATCTCATCAGCAGAGTGTGCAACCAGTGCACTGTCATCTGCGAATAGCAGCTCTCTCATCAGTATCCGAGTAGTCTTGGTCTTCGCTCTGAAGTGTGCTACGTTGAATAGGTTAGCGCTCTGTCTGGACTGTATGTAGACGCCATCCCCCATGTCTCATCATCGAGCACTGCTGATAGGAAGATGGAGAACAGCGTGGGGGCCAGTTCACATCCTTGCTTGACCCCATTTGTGACACTGAACGATTCGGAGACTTCCCCTCCAACACTAACATTCGCCATCATTCCGGTATGTAGTGACTCGATCATTGTTGTGAACTTCTCTGGGCATCCATACTTCCTCAGTAGCTGCCATAGCCCGGTCCTCCCAACTGTATCGAACGCCTTACTGAAGTCGACAAATACCATGTACAGTGGTCGGTCCTGCTCAATGCACTTTTCTTGTAGTTGTCGGAGACAAAATATCATATCCACGGTGCTCCGGTTACCTCTGAAGCCACATTGAGTCTCTGGAACTACCTCTGTTGTTATGTGGGTAGATAGTCTGTTGAGTAGGAGCCTGGCGAAGATCTTGCCTGCTATAGAAAGAAGAGAGATTCCTCTATAGTTCCCACAGTCTGTTCGATCACCTTTCTTGTAGATGGTTACAATGCTGGCATCCTTCCATGCTTGTGGTACAGAACCCACCTCCCAGGCATTGGTGATTAGTTGGTGCAGTTTGCTGAACAGATTGTCTCCTCCGTGCTTCCATACTTCTGCAGGAATTCCATCTCCTCCAGGTGCTTTGCCATCTTTCAGGCCGGCGATTGCTTTAGCCATCTCATCCATAGTTGGAATCTCATCTAGGCTTGTCTTGATAATGCACTGCGGGATGTTTTCCAAAGCTTCGTGATCTATGTCTCCAGGGATGTTGAGTAGCTTCTGGAAGTGTTCACTCCATCTTGCCACAACTCTCTTGCTGTCAGAGAAGGTCTGCATTCCATCTGCTGATTTCAGTTGAACAGGTCCCTTCTTTTTGGGTCCCCACACTTCCTTCAGTCCATTGTAGAAGCCCTTCATGTTGTTACTGTCAGCAGCTCTCTGCAGCTCCACTGCCTTCCTTTCCCACCAGTCTGACTTCAGTGCACGGGTGTGTTTTTGTAGCAGTCTGCAGGCGTCTTTATATGCTGCAGTGGTGGATCTAGTGCTCCTGGTTTGCAACACTCTCTGGTGGGCTTGGTCTCTTCTGCTCATAAGAGTTTGTAGCTCCTGGTCGTTGGGGTCAAACCAGTCCTGGTGTTTTCTGTCTGGCTTGCCAAGATATGTCTTGGCTGTGTTGTACACGACCTGCTGCAGAGCTTCCCATTCCTCGTCTGGTGTTGAGTTTTGCTTCTCCCATTCGGCGAGAGCACTGTCCATCTCCTGCTCAAAACTCTCCCTATGGCTGGTGGTACTTAGTTTTGCTGTGTTGAGCTTGCTGTTGAGCTTGGTCGGCTTACTTGTTCCTTGCCTGCTGTGCTTTTGTCGTATTCTGAAAGCCACTTTTGACCTCAGCATCTGGTGATCGGTCCAACAGTTTGCTCCACGCATGGCTCGGGTAATATCATCTATATGAATGAGACAGGGAAACGTGGATTGTTGTGGACCTTTATTCTTACACAAGTAGTATTTGGGAATCTGTATATCTCTAAGATATCCTTATTCTAAATTGGCTGTAGATAGAATGCTGTCTGGTGTACGTGGTGTGCCACAAATTCAGCAAGGTAGTACAGTTCCTGTATGAAACAAGAATAGTATTTTGAAAAGTAGAGTAACAAAGTGACAATTGAGGGTCCATGGTGCTTGCCCTAACAACATTTCTGATTGCTCAGTACCCATTATTTAAAATTCTCATTGTGAGAGCAACACATATATGAAAACGTTTCTTATAGAATCTAGTAATGATAATTGACTTTGTACTTCAGCTACCAGTATTGCCATTTGAATGTGTGCTGCCTTGATGTACAATATAGTGGATGAATAAAGAAGGGTTGTGTTTGTAGGCGACCAAACGACAGGCGCAGGCAGGGCTGGGAGCACCAGGCAGTGCTTATAACATCGAGCCAGGAGTCACTTACAAGGACTGCGTGAAGAAGACAATGTTTGCACGCTACCATGAACTTGAATAAAACAGTGGCATAATGATTAAGCTACAGTGCTATGTGTAGGGTCATTAAAGTTATGAGCGTTTTCAGTTGTATTGCATACACAGTGTCATAATAGTAAGAATTGTCTACGTTATAAACGTTTTTGTGTTGAAACTAATAGGTTTATACTGCTGGCAGTTCCGAGTTCTGTCCTTTGCAACTGAAACAAATAGCAGACTTACGACACAGTAATCAAGAGCTTAGGCGCTGCAGAGCAAATATATTAGTCAACGACATAATTTACAGACATCTCACCTGCAGCAGACTTGTGTGCAATACACCATTTTGTTTGTTTCAAAGGATTGGTGTATATAAATTGTAAATATTTATGTTAAACCATGCTGGATGATGCTGTATGTAAATATATATGTAAAGTGTAAGGTTCGATGTTCGTACTGTTCACTTCTTGAGTTAAACAGAATTATGTAGTTTATTAATAAAAATTACTGTCTGATGTGAGTAATGTTTTGTCTTTGAAAAAGTGATTCCATCATAGCTTACCAGTGAGAAACTGTTCCTACCCTACCAGTTACAATAGAAGACGACAATAAATCGGTACACATTGTTAGATAACCTTACATGTTAGTATTTCCCATCCTGGCAAGCCAGGGATGCCGTGCAAAACCAGCTATGGCTGATCTCCTTTTGCAAAGTGTAGAAGTTAGCCGAGTCAAGCTAGTAATTGACTTATGCAGTTGCGACTGGGTCTACCGTAAGATGGCTCGTGCAAATACCCATCCTAATTTGACCACACGATTTCTGGGATTCCTAGTATAATGGCCCATTCACCCATTTGCAGCAACTGGACGGTTTTGTGTATTGGCATCTGCAACCCAAACTATCAAATTACTCCTCGTGAGCGATTTCGTTCAGTTCTAGAAATGGCAATCATGGCTACAGCTGGCTGGTGTTGACATACTCAGCAGCAGCAATCTCCGACACACATACAGGACCATAATGTATCCAACTTTTGATTTTCCCCATGTATTATTTTGCAATATATAATAATATTAAGCACTTAGTTAACATTGTGCATACCGTTTATTTTTCACGATAATTATATATGTTGTTTGCAGTTTCATATGGAGAATTATATATTTATTTAAACAACTATTATTAAATAATTATATAGATTAGTATAAGACGCCTTATAAGTCACTCGATCTTAATCTTATTGTCATTGTTGACTTGTAAGTGTAACTCCCCACTCTCACAGCCACAGGAAGTTTTTATTTGCATCAAACTCGGTTTACGGAGTCAGAAGTGGTATTATTCTATGGAAAAATGAACGAATTAAGTTGATTTATTTCAAGTGAACAATATAAAGAAAAATACACTCAATTTGCAAACAAATAATTGCACATCGAAATGGGGAAAGATGGAAGTTCCGTACTATAACCACAAGTACAAATTGAGTAATATATGTTTAAAAATACAATAACTTGGCCATTTAGTCATCAATACTATATTTATAAAGACACTTTATTAGACTACGCTTAGCACTGGAAAACGACTCAGTAAAATGTGAGCAACTTGCGTTGTTTGGGGATATTTGTTGAGTGGCGATGAACCGTGACTATTTTCAGAGGCAAAACCAACTGATCAGCGATAGGAGATCGGCCGGCATTTACCAACATTCTGCTCCTTTTACTGAATTCCACATGTAGTTCCGTTGTTTAATCTGAACAAGTATTCATAGATTTACACACAATCTTCATAAATGGCTATTCTGACACGATGTGTTAATACAAAATAGTTAATATTATATATTTCGGATATTGGATAACGAAGTAAATAATAATTGATCCCTCGAGGGAGCGCTCGCTCAAAGCGTACGAGGCGATATAACGATGTAAATAGCACATCCGGGCACCGTGAACTGATAGAGTGGTCCCCGGACAAAGAAAGGGAGGTCTGCCATATTTCAGTTGGATGCGCCATTCGTGATCGAGTTAAATTTGACTAGTTTTGCGCTCTGTCAGTGCACGCAACGCACCATAGTAGACGTGTTATTGTTGATAGACATCAACATAAACACAAGGCATCAAACTGGAGGAAGTTCAACGAGTTGAGAAGCCTGATATGGCACTGAGGCGT
The DNA here is from genome assembly GCA_964017155.1 of Oasisia sp. SBJ-2009. NCBI lineage: Eukaryota > Metazoa > Annelida > Polychaeta > Sabellida > Siboglinidae > Oasisia > Oasisia sp. SBJ-2009. Next base: position 50,124,093 of record OZ024854.1, read on the forward strand.
CCGTTCGACCCGGCAGCCCATGATCTGGATCCGAATTTCCGACTCACGAAGTTTGCCGAGCTGAAAGGATGAGGGTGTAAAGTCCCCCAAGAAGTTCTGCTCAAACTTCTTGAGGGACTACAACAGCAAGAAGGCGCTTCCGAGTCGGAACAATCGCATTTCCAGTATGTGGCTGCCGTGCCTAGAATCGGTGAGTATGGCCTGGTTTCAGGCCAACGTGCTCCTGCGGGGTCACTTGAGAAACGAGTCGACGAAAAAATTTCTTGAATTACCCCATTAAATTATGATTATTTACACATTTGCATGCGGCTACGTATTACCTAGTGCGTAAACAAATATATGCCGTTATAAATATTTAGATGGGATTTGTGCAATTATTATCTTTTGGATTGCATTTTAGACATCAAAATGCTTTCGTGCCTCATTCAGCCAAGATGGCGGAACCTTTACGCGGTTTTTCTGTGCCACGTGACTGGTACACGAACCGGTGTTTCCAATTTACCCCCCCAGAGGGGACTACTGTCAACTAAAACTAAGTCATCAGTACAGATTTCAACTAAGAAAATGTGGCATGTTTGTATTGCTTCAGTCACTTATTTCACTGCACGATTTTTGGTAGCTTTATTAATATTTAATATAGATTGAAAACACCCTCGTTAAACATAATTTACTTGGGATGGAAATTATTACTGCCAGCTGAATAGAAGTATTTCAATTATTGCTAAAGTTTAGCTTAGGCTTAGCCTTAGGCCTTAGCCTTAGCGTCACTTGTTGCACAAATCAACCCGAGAGAGTTGTATAAAGTAGTGAAATTTAGCTTTGTGAACTTATTATGCATGGAGCTGACAGTATTATATAAACTCTAAATAAAGTATTGTTATTGAAACTACACCAACTATTCGGTTTCATACGAAATATGTCTGTTAGAATTAAAAGCAATGTTTTTGATTTTCAGGAATTGGAATGGATTCGTGCATCACGCCTCTCCGCCATGGCGGACTGTCGTTGGTGCAGACAACTGACTTTTTCTATCCTCTGGTCGACGACCCCTACATGATGGTATTGTTTTGTTTGTTTAAAGTTCAGATACTTTTGTTCACGTAAGACAGCATCACCTTTATTTTAAGACAAACCTTTGAGCACAAGGAGTGATATTGCTAAACTTCATAAAAAATAACATGCTTTTCTCTACTTGCAAACTAATGTTGCTTTGCTAAAAAAAAAAATATCAGATTTCACTCTGCAAAACTAGCTTTTTAATTTCTAGTATATTTCCTTAATAGTGTATTTAATGTATTGTTAATTAAAAAAAGTGTTATTGTTAATAACCAGATACTGATGATAAAATGTTGATTGATTAAGTACTGCAAACAGCTGCTGCTATTTGTTGTTTACCTGCCCTTGTGTGCAGCATGGATGTCATGACATGCCCAGCTTCACGTACTTGTGTCCATTTATATGTGATGAATACACCATTGATGTTAACTGAACACAGGGCAAGATTGCATGTGCCAACGTCTTGAGTGACCTGTACGCTCTGGGAGTGACCGAGTGTGACAACATGCTCATGCTGCTGGCCCTCGCACTCAAGCTCACAGACAAGGAGCGAGATGTTGTTGTTCCACTCATGATTCGAGGCTTCAGGGTGAGTCTCACTTTGACGTGTTTTTCCCATGACTTGTTCGATTACCAAGGTGGTGAGGTTATAGGTATGGCGGCTTTGGTAATAGGGACAAACATAATGACAATATTAAACACTCACATTGTCAGATTAATGCAAATATGTGTTTGCTTTGTATCTTACTGAAATTTCACAAATTACTCATTTACTACATGTCATATATTTGGGTAAAAACTTACTCAGCAGTGCTCTGCGTGATCACAATTTGCTCTATGGAATCCTATATCTTACTGGGATTTGGCTCAATATTTGCAACGTAAGTAAACACATAAGAGTACATTTCTGAAGGCCGAGTGTGTGCCCTTGTGGGGTGGGGTTGTAGGACCTGGCAGAGGAGGCGGGAACCAGTGTGAATGGCGGCCAGACAGTGAAGAACCCTTGGATGACGATTGGAGGAGTCGCAACAACGGTCTGTCAGTCAAACGAGTTCATCATGTGAGTTGATATGGTCATTACTTACAAGACGCATTGTGTCATTTGACAGTATTTTGTCTGTCTGTAACATCTGCTTATTTGACAATTCAAAATACCTTGATCAAGCACCTGTTGCACAGGCAACTCTTGATTGGAAAGCTTCTCTGTGAATTGTGTAATTGAAACTATCCAGAAGTTAAAACCCTCTACATAGAGAAGTTCTGAAGTGGCACTTCAGTGGAGTACAAAACAACAATCGTGAAATAACTAATGTGTAAAGTGTAATACTTGAAATAGATCAAAAGAATTATTTTACCCAAACACATTCTTTTATTGTAATAAAATAATTAATTGTTACACAAGACATGTTAGACAATGAATGATAATGGGGGTACTTTTGTTTATTGTAATAAAATAATTAATTGTTACACAATACATGTTAGACAATGAATGATAATGGGGGTACTTTTGAAGAAATTAAGCAGGATTTACTCCATTATTTTGGGGTCGTAAATACACTTCACTCATGAATTCCTCACTGTAGGAAATACTGAATCTTTGATGTCTTCTGTGTTCAGGCCGGACAATGCTGTGGTTGGTGATGTACTCGTGATGACCAAACCACTCGGCACACAAGTGGCGGTCAGTGCGTACCAGTGGCTGGACCAGCCTGACCGGTGGAACCGCATCAAGCTGGTGGTCAGTGAGGACGACGTGCGCAAGGCCTACCAGAGGGCCATGTTCAGTATGGCCCGGCTCAACAGAGTCGGTGGGTGATACTATCAGTACTTTAAACACTGGTTGAGTTGTTAAGTTAAAATAAATACATCATGACCATGTATAGGAATAAAATCTGTTTGTATTATGAATTTATTAATGCCTACCAGCCCAGGTTGATACCGGGCTGGTAGAGACTAATATCACTAAGCCTGTTGCTACCATCCAACCAAGTTATTTTCATTAATTTATTATTGTTTGAGATATTTGCCACAGTTTGAGAGAACATCAACCAGTAACGATAACATGTTTAGATGTTGGTTTAAGACTCCATATGCCACGATGCCAATGCATTTGGAGACATACAATAATTGAATTCTCAATTGTCATTCAAGAAGCATACATTGCACAACAGTTACTTGTATCTTGACACACACATTCGCTACAGACTATATCTTCAGGCTTATAAAAATACATACAATATAATAACATTAAACAAATAATTTTATGCTGTCTGAATATGTAGTTATTGCAGTATTTTACTGTGAACTTGTGGCACTATACTGAGACAGATTTCATCGTAAGTTCTATACAGCTGAGCACTTTATGAAAACAGACATTCAGATGATTCTGACACTGTTGCTGTCTGTAAATGACGTGATGTGTTGCAGCCGCCCGTCTTATGCACAAGTACAACGCCCACGGCGCCACAGACATCACAGGCTTCGGCATCCTCGGCCACGCCAACAACCTGGCCCGGATACAGAAGAACGAGGTCGGCTTCGTCATCCACAACCTGCCAGTCATCGCCAAGATGGCCGCCGTCAGCAAGGCGTGCGGCAACATGTTTGGTCTTCTGCAAGGTCACTCTGCCGAGACGTCAGGTGCGTGATCGTCTGCGTTTCATTTCGTGCCCTCAAGAGCTTACGATGTGTTAAATGACCCACATACATTATATTAATTGTTAAACTCCACACAGTTGTGTGCTTGAATATTTAGTTTAGAACACTAGAATATTCCAGCAGCACACATTGAAGTATGTCAGTAGTTAATATGCCATGTAGGTATATATGAGTGGCTATGATGTCCTCTTTAAACATGTTTTCCTGCTAGCTAGTGATTCTGTAATTTGCATATCCATCACGTCCTGTTGCCTAGCAATAATTTAAATAAAGCCATCAAAAATTAGATGTAGAACGCATTGTGCATTAAGATATTCCTTCAAATGTTCCATTGAATTTTTGTCTCAAAACAGAAGAAAATGTGTTTTACAATGATAACGGTATGTGGAACTGTTTTATTTATATGAGATGTCATGCAACACAAGTAATGTAGTTCATTATAGCCATTATCGATATTGGTGTTGAACAAAATTATTGTGACCTTCGCAAACGGCGACGGACTGGATACATCAGATAAAGACATGTTATTAAGGAGCTCCGTGACGCTTCTCTTTCAGGCGGGTTGTTGATTGCCCTGCCGCGGGAGCAGGCGGCCGCCTTCTGCAAGGACATTGAGAAGCAGGAGGGCTACCAGGCGTGGATCATCGGCATCGTGGAGAAGGGAAACCGCACGGCGCGTATCATCGACAAGCCGCGAGTGATCGAGGTGCCGGCGAAAGAGAAGGAGGGCGAGCTGTGGTAGCGGCGACGACCACGGATACCAACTGCTGTTTGCAGCGAGTTTGAACAGCAATGCTATAAGACATTGGACGAACGAGACATGGATGACAAAGCATCCAATTTCCAGCAAACGTTAGATGTTGCAAGCTAATCTGGTGTTTGACATTTTTACTTGCGTTAGGTTTAAAGCTTGTATAAAGGTAGGCTGACGCCTGGTTACGACACGCCGGTACTGTAGGTCGTTGCCGGTGTTGACGACACTGGCTGTCTATTATCTCTGATGATGATTAAGTGATTATACTTCTACATGTGTTGCATAAGCGTAATAGATTATTATTGTCGAAGAATAGAACGTAGTAATACGATATTTGTTATCATATGTTCCAATGTGATATGATGGAGGATTGCTTATTAAGTCTGTTGCTGGTTGAGTATTTTATTTCTCGCAATAGAAACCGATCTTAGTAATGGCGACTGTTGAATGATTTAGCGTTTCACTTCCCCGGTGTGTACGACTTCCATAAATGTTCATCGAGATCGATTACGGCAAAATCACATGTAAGCATCGTATTTTAAACGTTCGTGTTGCAAGCGTATTGGCAGCAGGACTGACTGCGTGTCTCGGGAGCGATGTTTCGTGGACGTGTCTCCTTGGCTGACGCCGCGCGCCTGAGCCCCGCGCGAGTAGTGCCCGGGTCGGCACGTCGCGAACTGGGCGTGTCGGTGCCCGTCTGTCGCACTCCATTCTTGAAGCCAAGTCACGAAAACAGACGTCGTCGTCGTGTGACTTGGACTGATGCTACCTGGAGGCGGGAGACGTGGGTCGCCACGCCCTTCCTCCTCTTTCCCGCGCTAGTCTTGTTGCTTGGTGTGAATTGCGTTACTCGGATGCATCGAATCCGGTTGAAAGGCGGACAGGGTGTCAAGAATAAAACTTCTGCTGACTAGTTTCTAATGGCGCGTTCATTGAGTGTTTGGTGTAGAATGGCTTAGCCGAGTTGCAGTGACCTGTAAAGTTGTTTGATCCTATGGATGCTGCGGTACGTAAGACATCTGACCTAACTTTGGATGGAACTTTTGCAAAATTCTCGAGGATTAACAGACGAAATTTTTTCACATCATTAGGTAATTCGTCTTCACATTATCTAATTCGTCTCTAGTAATATAACCATACCCAGCGATGTTAACTCGTGTACCCATCATTAGTCTTTTGCCTAGCGTTTTGTCGACATATGAGCCAGCGATAAAAACGAAACCCTGTTTGAAGAAAGACACGAATACCGCACGCAAGAATGTGTGTTGCATAATTAGTTAAATAAAAAAAACAATTGTTGAGAAAAGTTGCTTTTATAAGAAAAAAACAATATATGTGGGTGAGATCAATGTAATGCATGTCACGCCGCCCTAGCTGTTACATTTCTGCACATTAAACATTGCTGAATTAATCTTGACCTGGGTCAAACGCATCATTATCGTCGTACGTTCAGTTGTAGCTAATTTTAACATCGGTGTATATAAGAAGTTTGAATGGGTCGAGAGAACAACTTTGGTGGCACACGCAAAGTGCTTCAAGCACTCGGGTATTGCCCCTTCCGCCACATGGATATCACAGTTGGGGGGTGTTGGTGCATTACCCTCGTCCCCTAAATATTATGGTAATATTCTGGAACTAGTTATACGTGCAAAGAGTAACCTAGGACTGTGCCACTGCATATAGGGGTGGGAGGGTTGTAGACCTGTAGCATTAACACGTCCGGCCAACAACAGGCTATTTTTATCCCACCCTTGACAAGATGACACCGTCCGCCTGCATATAAGTAGGTTGAACTTCGTGTTGTTCATATCACGGGTACGCGTCAAGGCTGGCACTATCGCACCACTACATTCCGACTGGAGTCATCGCCATGGCACAGCCACAGAGACGACAGTTCGACCCGACCGCCCATGGGCTCGATCCTCACTTCCGACTGACGAACTTCGCCGACCTGAAGGGATGAGGTTGCAAGATCCCTCAAGAAGTTCTGCTCAATCTTCTCGAGGGACTCAACTTGCGCGGCGGAGGGGTCGATTCGTTGTCGGAACAGCCGGAAGTTCCGCCAGTCACCCCTGCCCCCCACATCGGTGAGTGGGCTGGTCGCGGGCCTGATAAAACAATACGTTCGAGTGTACTTGTACGTGTATGCCTTATTAAATTAGTGTACTTGACCCACCATTTTAATAGTCCCAGTGTGAACCTTATCGTCGAGAGATTATCATCTAATCAGATATTTGCAAATATGTTAATTATTCAAATTTACTTAACATTGTTTAGTTGTGCAAACCATGCAGTAGGCAAATGCAGTGTCAAGCTTAAACACCAATTTAAAAACAATTCATTTTATTTTTTCATATATTTATTGATGAACACAAACGCGTACTTTTTGCACATAATACTTTGTATACTGCGTTGCTATTTCAATTTTTTCGTTTAAATATCATAATTCTAATAATCTCAACACACAATTATAATAATCTCAATCAGTTTAGCTTACAATTACGCCAACACAAGTAGGAGTATCCATCATATTATAGTAACGTTTTAGACTATAGCCAGACACACACACACACACACACACACACACACACACACACACACACACACACACACACACACACACACACACACACACACACACACACTGAATGGATTAACACATCTACATCTCCCAGAATGCAAAGCGCCCACAGTGGCAGCGATTTATGGAATGCTCGTTTTATATGTTATTTTATGCGGTTAATGTTTTTATTACACACGTGAGGTTTCATAGTAAGTTTTATAATGCTACGCAGAACTGGACTGTATTGTGCCGAAATGCGAAGTTTCTATCCTGTGAGCGTATTTCGGGACTTTTACACGATTGTTGCACCTGTACCAAGAGCTGTGATAGCCTACACTCGTCAGGAATTGTTCAGCCATGACATTGCTTCTGTCACTGGTCGCAAGCCTGTGCTGCCCCATGCATTGTTTACGGTTATTAAGAAGGCGGGTATTTCTGCATTCACCCGTGGGTGCAGGGCAGGTCGTAACAAGCAACACCCAATTCGCCAGATAACTGGACATCGACCAAGCGCTGCACTCGTTTGGCGGCAATGCGGCGTGAACTGTACAAACCTGGCATCGATCAAGGCTGATCACCAGGCTACAGTGTCAGCAGTGACGACGTCAGCAGCGAAAGCGTCAGCGGGGACGGCATCAGCGGCGTCAGCAGCGACGGCATCAGCGGCGTCAGCGGGGACGGCATCAGCGACGGCGTCAGCAGCGACGGCGTCAGCGGGGACGGCATCAGCAGCGACGGCATCAGCGGCAACAGTATTGACACATACTGCAATTCCTGTGAAAGTGACTCCAGGCAGAACCGCTCTGCCTGCACCGTCATTACAACCTCGTTCAAACTGTTAATAGAAGCAACTTGATATCTGTCAAATTGCAACAACACTGCACGACCAACTCCCTTAGAGCTGCTGTTCTGAACACCCGGTCAGCGTGTGAGCTCGATAAGTGTCAACAAATCAAGGATTTAGTAACTGAAGACCAGCTAGAAATTTGCTCGCTTACGGAAACATGGTTTAAGCCATCTCATATTGCCGTGAAGGCTGTGGTGCCCCCTGGATACACAATGAAACACATTCCTCGAGCCAACGCAAGAGGCGGAGGCGTTGCCATTATCTTCCGTGACTCCATCTCTGTGACTGTTTCGAAGCACAACACTTACACCTCTATGGAATACCTCAACTGTTTATTCAAAGTTGGTCTCGAACTATTGCGAATCGTAACGATATACAGACCTCCACCAAAAGCAAAGTCGCCAAACGTTCCAATATTTCTGAAGGAGTTTGCCGATCTCCTTGAAGACCTCACACTTACATCCGGCCAGCTGCTGCTGGTTGGAGACTTGAACTTTCACTTCGATAATCCCACCAGTGCACACACAAAGCCGATCATCGACCTTCTCTCCGCAACAAACCATCAGCAACATGTTAACATGGAAACTCACCAGAAAGGCCACATCTTCGATGTCATTATAACGAGACGTGATGAACTGCCTATTGCTGATATCACCTGTGACGAATCGGTTAATTCTGACCACTCCGCCGTCATCTTTTCTGTTCCAACTACACATACAGTACAGCCTAAGAGAACGATTACTGTGCGTAAGTTGAAAAATGTCAACACTCAACAAATCAGTCACGACATTGATTGCTCTGATCTGATTGCTCAACAAGCCGGCGCGTCAGCAGCAGAGGATTTTTCCACACTGCTGTCAATACTTGACCAGCATGCTCCTGCAAGAAAGTGCAACATCACAGTAAAGAACAATGTGCCATGGTACAACGCGGACATAAAAGCTGCTAAAGCCAAACGGAAGCGGCTGGAACATCAGTGCAGAAAAACACAACTAACTGTACACCGCGATATGTTTACATGTCGAAGAAACAAAGTGAACACCATGTGCGCTGAAGCAAAGAAGACCTACTACAAAGAAAAGTTGTCGGACATCCGTAGTCATGCACAATTCTACAACATCGCAAACAAGTTGCTGCATCGGCGCAAAACAATAACACTACCGAACTATGAATGTGCCGAATCACTCGCTAACAAGTTCGCAGACTACTTTGATGAGAAGATCCGGCGTATTCGCACCACTCTACAAACGCCACACTCCTGTGCTATCGACTGTACTGTGTGCACAAATCGCCCTGACACTGACTGCCAGCTGTCAAGCTTCGTGACAGTCACACGAGCGGAAATCACACAACTATTAAGTAAGTCACCATCCAAGACATGCAAACTTGATCCGATGCCTACACATTTCGTAAAACAGTGTCACGACGTCATGGCAGTACCAATTACGAACATTATCAACAAGTGTTTGATAGACGGAATGCCCGATGAGATGAAAGCTGCTATCGTCACACCCATTTTGAAAAAGGCAAGTCTTGACAGTGAAACGTTGAAAAGCTATCGACCTATATCGAACATGTCCTTTCTGTCAAAGTTACTTGAGAGAGTTGTGGCAGACCGGTTGATTGCACACATGCGTGACAATGATCTCTACATGCCCTTACAATCAGCATACCGGCAAAACTGCAGTACCGAAACAGCACTACTACACGTGCATGACAGCGTAATCCGGTCCATCGACGAACGCAAAGGTGTGATTATGTTGCTAATCGATCTGAGCGCAGCATTCGATACGATTGATCACGATATTCTTCTAAACACACTGAGTAACACCATCGGCGTCAAGGATCGTTGCTTGTCATGGTTCGCTGCCTACTTACAACACAGACAATACACGGTGTTGATTGCCGGCGAGCAGTCAAAACCACACAAGCTGACATGTGGTGTCCCGCAAGGGTCAGTCCTCGGACCACTATTGTTCACGATTTATATGACCCCTCTTGCGTCACTACTCAAACTTCATGGCATGACTTACCATCTATACGCCGACGACACCCAACTTTTTCAAGAATTCAGCCTAAGGGACAACACTTCACCCGAGATTGCCGTCAGTAAAATGGAACGCTGTGTCACCAATATCCGTTAGTGGATGAAGACCAACATGCTGAAGCTGAACGACGACAAAACAGAGATCCTCATCATCCGTCCGAAATCTGCAAACAAACACCTCCTTCCCGAAAGTGTCAGAATCGGTAACACCAACGTGACACCCAACACGCATGCCAGAAATTTGGGAGTGACATTCGATTGCAATATGTCCCTTGAGCGACATGTAACAAACATTTCTAGAACAGCATACTAACATCTCCACAGCATCGGACGCATTCGTCGTTATTTAGAACAAGGACACACAAAACAGCTAGTGCATGCCCTTGTCATATCACGAATTGACTATTGCAACAGCCTCCTGACTGGACTGTCAGTGGCGGTAGTTGAAAAACTACAGCGCGTCCAAAATGCTTGTGCTCGTGTTATACTAATTCGACCAAAACGAGACCACGTCACGCCCATGCTCTTGGAGCTGCACTGGCTTCCTGTTAAGTGTCGCATCACATTCAAGACCCTACTTCTCACCTTTAAATGCCTCCATGGTCTTGCACCTACATACTTATTAGCACTTCTCTCTCCCTATTGCCCGACACGCAGTCTGCGGTCTTCTGACCAGTTACTACTTAATCAGCCCACTTCCCGAACTAAACTTGGCGAACGATCCTTCTCTTGTGCAGCTCCAAGGGCATGGAACCAACTACCCATTGCTGTGCGACAATGTACGACTGTGAATCATTTCAAAGTAGCACTCCAGACGCATCTGTTTACAGCTTACTATTTTGACAGTCTGTGATCACAGTTAATCAGTCAACGATTCATACATTTATTTTAATTAACTTATTCATTTAATTAGCATATATTTATACTATTTTATTTACTATTTACAACATATTTATACTATTTTACTTATTTATTCATCTTTAATATAGTGTGTAGTTGTGTGCCAATGTAAGTCTGTATTTTAAAGTATCATATTTGTTTTATTAGTATATCCTCATTTTATCAAAGTAGTATTGTATTAATGTTTTAGTATTATTATTATTTATATATATATATTTATTATGATTATGTTATTAGTATGTATTTTTAGTATCATTATTTTAGGAATAATCATTGTAAAGCGCCCCAGAACATAATATATATAAGAAATAAACTATTATTATTATTACATCTGCCGATGTTTTCTTGATCTTAGGGCGAGATTCCCCCATAACATTCACAAAGTAGCTCTAGGCATTTATATTTTATATTGTTTCAATAAGTAATTTTGCATTCATTAAAGTGTCTTGCCAGTATTAAATATATATATATATATATATATATATATATATATATATATATATATATATATATATATATATATATATATATGTAGGCCCTTTAACCAAATCGAGTAAATGCGAATTGGTGTTCGAGTAGTCATTTGTTTGCAGGAATTGGAATGGATTCGTGCATCACGCCTCTCCGCCATGGCGGACTGTCGCTGGTGCAGACAACTGACTTCTTCTACCCGCTGGTCGACGACCCCTACATGATGGTAGTCACACTCCCAGTTCTACTTAGGGATGGCCAGCGTTTCCGAAGTAGTCTTAACACAGAATGAAAGCATTGATATATATATATATATATATATATATATATATATATATATATATATATATATATATATATATATATATATATATATACAGTCGCGCAACTTATATGACATCTTCACGTCACATAGACTGTAGCTTTGTGCCTATTAGACATAGGGGTCTGGTCATCTATTGCAACACACAAATGTGCCATTGATTTGTATTAACTAGCCAATTAAATGAATTACAATTAAAGGTATAGGTTGCACTTTTGTTTTAAGAACGCTTGCATCAATTATTGAAACGTGTCAGTAGAACTTTCGAGCAAATATTACGCCCCACAGTTAGCCGTAGCGCATCTTAGAACTTTTGAATTGCACTTGTAGTCCTAATTTGATTAAAATCTTGGCATCGAAGTTTTCTTTGCCATTAAAAAGGCATCGTAACTAGTAAGCATTTGTTTGCTAGTGCTAAACGGTGACTTTTAATTCTGACCCCAGGGCAAGATCGCATGCGCCAACGTGATAAGCGACCTGTACGCACTGGGCGTGGCGGACTGCGACAACATGTTGATGCTGCTCGCCATAGCCCAGAAACTCACGGACAAGGAGCGTGATGTCATCGTGCCACTTATGATCCGAGGCTTCCGGGTGAGTGCCACTCAGGTTTACGGTAGAACTCCTCAACTGAGGCCTTGCAGGTAACACCGGTTTACAATAGAACGCCTCAACTGCGGCAACCCATGCACGTGACTCGCATGATTCAGTATGGTCAGAGAGGCTAGGTAACGTCCAAGGGCTTAGATATTTAGTCCTCATAAAACTGCGAGGGCCAATCATAAGCATACAAGCAGACCTCTATATCAATGCACATGAGTTCATTTTTGACATTACAATAATAACATAATATATTAATATATTTATATAATATATATATATATATATATATTATATATATATATATATATATATATATATATATATATATATATATATATATATATATATATATATATATATATATATATTCCACTTTCATGGCTCAGTCGTTCGAAAAAAGAATTAATAACAGTTGCATGATCCCAACATAAGTTTGTCTTTATCTTTATGTATTGCGAGTGTGATAGTTGGATGTAGGACCTGGCGGAGGAGGCGGGAACTAGTGTGAATGGCGGCCAGACAGTGAAGAACCCTTGGATGACGATTGGAGGCGTCGCCACAACGGTCTGTCAGTCAAACGAGTTCATCATGTAAGTTGATATGGTCATTACTTACAAGACACATTCTATATCAGTATCTTGTCTATCTGTAATAGTAGTTAAAAAAATCGAATATTCTTCCGTCACTTCACCTTTAATATAGCAGATAACAGCTACACACTATACCTCATATTTACGGGGAGAGACTAGGCTTTCAAACAATATGTGACGAGGCTATTAAGCTATTTAGTAAATTAATGAAGTTGATGTGCCACCATTATTATAATTATTAAGACATGTTGATGACGCGCACGGTGCGACTGCGCACTTGTTTAACTTTGGATTTTGTAATTCTACGAAACGACTCGTTGGAATACGAGATGTGGGTTTTCAAATGGTTTATCATTTTGCTGTGTGTATGGGGCATTTAAATTCCTAACGAAAAATGTTTGTTAGGTATTAAATTAGATCACGTTTTTACATATGCGAATGTTTGCTTGAGCAGTTACAAGTTATGCTCTACAGGTCATTGTAATTGAAAATGTTTATGTTTTTGCGTGTTTTGGTAATTAAAACGGTTTTGTTAAATACAGTATTTAAAAGGTAAATTTCTAAATCTACTAAATTATATGCTTGTATGTTATTGTTTATAAGTAACAAGCTACCCGAATAGCCTAAATTCTAAAGAAAAACATTGCACGAGTGGTGTAGTTTTCTATGTAATTTGTTAATACCAATCTAAACATGTACGTTACAATTTACACCGTAGGCTGGAACAACTTGCCCCATATCGGGGTAAATTGTAACACTTATAACACCTCATATAACTCATTATACCACACAAGTGCAATAAGTCGGACAATTAATTATGCCCCAATTATCTGCGGCAGATATGTGGAACCCTTTGGCATGAAAACAGTTCCGATTGGTTAAGAAACACACCCGCAATCTTGAAATGTGTTGCTTTTGTTACAATTAGCCCCCATCTCCGTAATATACGTGGGTAGGGGAAGTAGGGGCATGTCCGCATACTGAGGCATGTCCGCACACCCTATTATGTGCGCATCGCGTAACATGTGGACAGTGGATTCATGCTAAGCGGCATCGTCTAACCCCCAAATCAACCACTTGCAACCACTCGTAAAAACTGATATAATTTTACTCATATGCTGTTATGTGTATTACTTTAACTGTAAGACGTGCATATAAATTTTCTTTCATAATTCCAAATTGCATTTTAATGTGTTATGATATGTGAAATAAAGGATACTTTCATAAGCAGCATTTTCGCGCAATTCAGAATTATTCACGTGTTGGATGCTTGGGGCATGTTCGCACAGGCCTGTGCGGTCATGCCCCACCCGCTGTGCAGACGTATTTCGTGCATCGGTGCTTATAGTATTATGTAGTCTACTTAGATACAAATTTAGATACTTCAGTTGCTTACCACAAATATTACAGGAAACTTTGATGTGAGATAGTATATGATGATTATTATATAATTATTTAATATTATCAAATTGTTTTATATCATTCATCCCTTCGTCAATGTGTAATAGGCTATATGGTGTTGACGTCACATTTTTCATGTTGTCATTAGGTAGGTCCGTTAAATAAATAAAGCTTAATTGATCATTACTCATAGACTAAAATAACCACGATGACAAATGATGTATAATTTATAACATAGAACTTTGCCCGTATACGTTAGTCCATACAAAGCCATGCTCGCACAGCCGACAAACTAAGTTTTTAGTTTGACTTTTCGCTTTACGAGACTGCTGTTTTAGCTAGAAGGTTTCAGACAAGCTAGGTTGCAAACTTTGACTTTCCCCGTTACAAAATCATGCTGTTGTTTGCTTTGACTCTCAAGGAGGAATAAACGTGGACTATGATTCAAGGCCACTGTATTTTCTAAACTTTACTTATATATGAAAACGTGAAACCGTTGATTTGTGTTCTCTGGTGTTTCTTGTAAGTTTTTTTTTTGGATTAATGCACGAGTCAGTAGTGTACACATATCAATATAATTATATTATTATTGCAGTTAATAGTCAGTTCTGTAAGACCAGCTGTTGTTCCGCCATTCCTGAGGCGTAACCGCATACAGTGTGCGGCTATGCCCCGTTCCTTGGGGCATGTCCGCACAAACCTATGCCTCTACATTTGACCAAATATTTAAATATCTGATGGGATATGCGATTTCTTAACTAACTAACAACAAAGTAATATGATTGCTCATTCTGAATACTAAATATCACCCTCTTAGCACACACAGTGCATTATCTATAGCGTGTTTCACCTTAAGTGTGCGGACATGCCCCTACTTCCCCTACACATATTACATGCACGCAGGCAGTGCCAGGCATGCAGGTAAGCATACACAATCACACACACGCACTCGATCACACATAGACCTCTATAACCACAAGGTGTAACCAGTATCAAATGACCCCTCGAGAAAGAAACAAACAGCATTCATTATCTCTCGATTCTCTGTAGACTGGGGACACCACGCCGGCGTACTGTGACGTTTTTACGTCTGAATTTTCTTTTTTAATTACGTCACATCGGGATTGTCACTTCACGTATAAAACGGCCGTTTCTTTGAAGTGAACAGGATAATAATGTTAGCCTACTTCGTTCCCCATATTGTTGTCACTAGCACAACAGTTCCGTCAGAACATCAGTGTTTCTTGTTGACTGTGAGGGTGGGTAATTTAACGGACTCTAAAACCTACAGTTAAACCCAGTGAGGTTTGTTGAAATACCACCTTTATGGTTCTCCACAAAACCTTCAATTCCGCCCCATGCACTCCCCCGTGCTTGGGTTCTTAAAAAACTCCAAATGCTCCCTGAACAGAAAATAGAAACATTCTAAAGGTAGGAGGACACACGAGGTCAGATTGGATACAAACGTGGGCAAATTACACAACTATATGGAACATAAGCCCAGCACGCCCAGGGATTCGCATAATTATAGCATCAAATGAACCAGAAAACTAATATTAATCAGCTAAATTTTGTTTTACATTGTCATCTTGTGTTTCTAGTTTCTGATTGTTTCCAACACTAGCACGGGCGTCGATCGGTGGGGGACGGGGGGGGGGACGCGTCCCCCCCCCCCACTTTTCAGGGTGGGGGGACAGCATAGGAATTGTCCCCCCCCCACTTTTCAGTTAAGAAAAATTGCGAGGCATATAGCCTGACTCAACACTCCTCTCTCTTAAAAGCCGCTACATAGGACTAGCTAGACAATAAACTCGCGATATGAAGTTCAGCAAAGTTATTTATCGGAAATTAACAATAAGTAAACAACTTTTGAGTCATGTTTTGCTGTTAGTGCGCCATAATCCGTGGTAGTTATTTAAACAAACGTAATATTTTAATGTATTGAACGAAATTTTAGACAACTCTTCACAGTAGTCATCACAGGAGAGTTATCGAACAGCCCGTGGCATTTATACCAAAAATGCTTTGTTATTTCGCTGCACACTGACGAGTTTTAATTTGTTGCGTATACGCTGAAAGGCCAATCGGAAAGTTTATGACTACCGCAAAAATGTAAGCCGCTGCCGGGCTCTATCAACTTTGTATTTAAATGATGAAATTTGTGTTGCACTTTGTGTTGCACTGCTTGATGTTTATCGCCTACGACAGAAGTGGCGGATTCCTGCACTTTGTGTAACATATTCCCATTTGAGTGATGACAAATTTCTTGGCCAAAATATTGGAATGGGAAGTTCTACACAGGCACAGCATGGGCGACGATCAGTGGGACGAGGGGGACGCTGACCAAAATGTCCTCATACTTTTTAATTCATAAAACAAATTAATAGGCATATATAGCGAGATTAATCACTCCCCTCTCTTAAAAACCCTACATCGGTCTAGTAGTCAAATTAATAATAAAATAAATTGCTCGTTTGGCAGCAGCCCACAACTTGATCTAAGTCCAGTAAATATTCATCATGCCGGGCTCTGTCATTTTGCACCCTTGTATTGATATATAGCCATCAAGCACATAATAATCTATTAATTTTTGTTTGCCCTGTCACCCCTTGGATTGCAGCCTGGTAGCCCTGGTGGATATTTATATCGCCTACGGCGGAACCTGAGGATTTGTGCACTTTGTGTAATTTGATCTCATTTAGTGATGACAAATTTCTTTGCCAAACGGTGGGATTGGGAAGTCCTACACAGGCACCCCTGTAACCTCTCCATGTTGTCACTCTATGAATCAGGCAAGTAGTGTTGGGTTCAAAGACTACCCCCAAATGTTCAGTGATTGGGGTAGGCCAAATATATGTTTCCAACAAAACTATTATAAATAGCATAACATAAAGGCTTTTTTAGTTTAGAATTAGCACCAGACCAACAATTAATTATGTTTTGTATTGAAAAAAATACTTATGTGTATTTCGGGTCATATATATATATATATATATATATATATATATATATATATATATATATATATATATATATATATGTGTATGTGTATGTGTATGTGTATGTGTATGTGTATGTGTATGTGTATGTGTATGTGTATGTGTATGTGTATGTGTATGTGTATGTGTATGTGTATGTGTATGTATATGTATATGTATATATATATATATATATATATACTATAATATATATATATATGATATATTATAATATATATGATATATTATAATATATATTATATGACATATATATATATATATATATATATATATATATATATATATATATATATATATATATATACATATATATATATATATATATATATATATATCATATATTATGCATACATATGTGTATATAAATTGGTCCCCCGTCCCCCCCCCCCCCCACTTTAAAAACTGGATCGACGCCTGTGAACACTAGGCAGGATTCTTTTAACCGACTAGTCAGCCCATGTTGTGGTAACAATGTTATAATCTTATAAGTCAGCCTTTTTCAGAACATTTACTGAGGATGATCACAGCCAGTGCATGTGCTTGTCGTCCTCAGAAGTTCTTTTGCATCCCAAACTTAGATGGGACCGACATTAATGTGATTCTCAAGTGACATACATATACATATACATCAAATATATGCCTGCCTTGACCGGGTATTGTGTATGTGTGTTATATTCACCGCAAGGTACTCGAAAACAAACAGGCTAATTTTCACACAATTCAACGAATAAAAGAGTCGCAGTCTATAAAGAATCGGGAGGTAATGAATGCTGTCTGTTTCTTTCTCGAGGGGTCTTATACTTCCTGTAAAACAAACAGACATGACCTTACCTGTTGGTTCATTCACAGACTTACTCTGGTAGAACTCAGGACAGCGGTTGGTGTACTTGTTCAGGCCAGACAACGCCGTCGCTGGTGACGTGCTCATAGTCACGAAGCCTCTCGGGACACAGTTGGCGGTCAACGCTTACCAGTGGATGGACCAGCCTGACCGGTGGAACCGCATCAAGCTGGTGGTCAGTGAGGACGACGTGCGCAAGGCCTACCAGAGGGCCATGTTCAGTATGGCCCGGCTCAACAGAGTCGGTGGGTGACTCGGACAGTGCTGGCGATTCTTACTAGATACAACTTAGATTCACGATAGCCTTTTCGCTTTTCGTAGAGTTCTAGTAAGCGTAACGATATGTAATAAATGTATGTAAATTGTTTATCCAATGGGTTACACGCTGCCTAGCAACTCGGTTGATCACTCCTTCAAAGTGGATGTCGAATGTATGTCCTCCTTTTAGAGAAAAAACCTGGAAGTAATTGTTTATCTTAGAGGACGGTTGACAACATAATCGTTGGAAGTATAAGCATTATAATTTGTGTTGCTATAACCTTAACTGTGTATACTAATACTGTAATGAATAGATATATGTATATAATTATATTGGCACTAACCTTTTAGGTTACTCGGCTTACTCCCGTCATCTAAATTGCTCCAACAATTATGCACTCGATCCTATATAGAGTGCTTATGCAGCAAAACCTAAGCAGTCAGATAATTTGCCACTCTATGGCCAAACGTTGTCCCGTTCTCAAACAATAATTCGCCACAGGAGCACGACATAGGACACGTCCACATCGATGAAGTATGTTCTCATTCTGTTTGCTGTAAAATAATATACAGAGGGCCGACATTGTTAGCCAATGTGGGATATTTTCAGCCGCGAGTCTCATGCACAAGTACGAGGCCCACGGCGCCACTGACGTGACGGGCTTCGGCATCCTCGGCCACGCCAACAACCTGGCGAGCATCCAGAAGGAGGAGGTCGCCTTCGTCATCCACAACCTGCCGATCATCGCCAAGATGGCTGCCGTCAGCAAGGCGTGCGGCGGCATGTTCGGACTACTGCAGGGGCGCTCGGCAGAAACGTCGGGTAAGTCTGTGTGACTCCCAGGCCGTCGATTCTCGCACATGCATTCTGGCAATGTATCGGCGGATTGTATTGTTATTAAATAAAGTTACATTTGAAGATTTGCGTGGAACACCACATTTATTTGACGTTAATTAGTATTGACACACTACTATGATATCCCTAAGGTGTGTGTCCGCGTGTGCCTGTGTGTACGTATGTGCGTGCACGCGCGCATCGTCTGTACACATTTCTTACGCGTGTGTGCATGCTTGGCTTCTGTGCATTTTGCAAATACTGCTTCGGACTTAGGGTAGGGCGGGGGAATATGCCTACCTTATGCAAGACATTGTATAATAACAAATAGTAAAGTTTATTCGAAAAAAACACGAAAAAAAAATTTCAAGATAATTTTTTTTTTAAAGTAGGCGTATTGTACCTTGGCTGGGGCAATACTCCTACCAAAAGGGGCAATTCGCACAAGGTCAGCATTTGACCCCCACAACGACCTTTTATGTCATTACACTGCATGGACAGCGATACGAAACATTTTACTTTTTATCTTTGCAAGTGAGAATACATAATAATAAAATCGATATAATAAAGAAATATTATAAATAATTTATTATAATCTTGCTAACATAGTGTCCGCCTTAGATTGATTTAAGTGGGATATAGAAACGGAAGTAGTGAGATTGGTATTGATAATTGTGTAATTATCATTATAGTCATTGTCATCATACAAGATGCTTCTGTATTTTATAACATGGACGTATTGCCTCACAAGGAATGGTCTCATCTTACGGTTAGTCACTTTGAATCTGTGTTTCAGGCGGGTTGTTGATTGCCCTGCCGCGGGAGCAGGCGGCCGCCTTCTGCAAGGACATTGAGAAGCAGGAGGGCTACCAGGCGTGGATCATCGGCAACGTGGAGAAGGGAAACCGCACGGCGCGTATCATCGACAAGCCGCGGGTGATCGAGGTGCCGGCGAAAGAGAAGGAGGGCGAGCTGTGGTAGCGGCGACGACCACGGATTTCTAACGACCGCAATTTATTTATGTCCACAATGTAATATGTATCCGCAATTTATTCACACATTTCAAACGTATTGAATGCTTCCCGGTTATGTCGCTTTGAAATAACATCAAGGATATTATAGCTTCACAAGGTATATACTATCCTTGATAACATGACTTCACAGTGTGTAGCTTTAGCGACGTCTGCCGGGCCCGCGGTCTTCATTTCGGCGGCGCGCTTGAGCCCCGCGCCAGCAGAAGTGCCCCGGGCCGGTCGACCGATGGACGGGCGAGGACCCGTCGGCCGGTCTCCCTCCTTGAAGCCACGTCACGAAACCTGCGCTGTCACGGTGTGACTCGTGCTGATGTTACCGGGAGACTGGACGACGCCATCCACACCGCCCATCCTATTGTTACGTATTGTGTCTCTCAGTGGCGCGGTACAACAGCGTCATGCAGGAATGCAATGGAATTGTAGGCGCTACGTGAATTAAGACGGTAACCAAGTGTTTGTTTAGTGGTTTGATTGGTTAATACAGTTAATTCAGTATGTGAGTTATTCAGTGCAAAGTACCACACATATAGGTGTGTACTGATTAAAAGCATGCATCAACGTGACACTCGCGAATTGTCTTACACAAATCAGAAACAATTTTGTATACAGACATACACTACCCGTTGGAGGTATATTCTGAATTAGTTTCTTGCACACAGACGTAGTATGTCAAAGTTGTGAATGTTCATCACGTAAACTATGTAGTATACGTTGTGAATTCAAATGGCACGTACGTCGTTTGTTACTACTCCACGTGTCTGGCTCGTCTGGTAACAACCCAACTGGTCGACACAGCACAACCTCCATCCACGCTCCGTGGAGTGTGGTGCCAGGACCCCGCGTAAATAGCTACATGAAACCAGCAGAGACAGGCATGGCCATCTCATCCTCACAAGCCATGTGTCGTTGCACTGCGCTACAGTACACCTGGCTGATCGTCTCCACAAACTGTGGAAGTAAGCGGCACGAAACTATACAGTTATGGCAGCTGACTTTGCCATTCGCTACTGCATCAGTCGTGAGAACAGCGGAAATACTCGTCCCAATTTGAAGATGGGTACACGACTGGTAGGATATACAATGACCGATTTGCATCCTAAACGTAGCTTCCAACACGAGCAGTGTGTGGCTGAAATCCCCCAAAATTATATCACATGAACGAAGGCCAACTACATTAATCGTGGACGATTCCACTGGTTGAGCTAAACAGGAGTTTATCAAAGGGATGTGCCAGGATTGTGGAAGCTGATATTGACGTCATCAGCTGCAGTGACCCCTGGTGGAGGGAGGATGAGTCATCTCACTGTTGATGAACATGGCACAAGGACGTCAACCATATCCAACAAACTACTACATGTTTCCTCACACTGATTCCTTACAAAAAACAGCTACGGCAGACTGATACACACGGCATGTCATGGTAAATAATATGAAACTGATTACAGTGCTTGTTATGTTTCATTCAAAACACTGATTATTTACCTCTGCCAAAACACCACGACTATGAAGGTATACTTAGTGGGGCATGTTTACAAGTAACAACATGTATCATAGAAATCTATTTGATTCGCTTACAGCAAAAACACAAAATTAATGTTAAACTATATGTGCCATACCATGTCTTCATCTTGATGTAGGTGCAATAAAGAGCACCACATAAACTAGAAATGTTCATAATGACACCGTCAACCACATAATCAAAGGCACAAGGAAGAAGTCCAAGTAAATTGACTTAACCTAAAATTTGTACTAAAAAATTCTTGTTTGTGTATCCGACCCCAACTCCAGTGTTTATACCACAACCAGTAGGCATTTTCACATTTATTAGTACACAAGTTCATACAAGATACCAAGAGAGCAGGCAAGTGTTACCACACAAGGCTGTCAGTGAATCTGTTTTGCAACAAACGACATAAGAATACATGATCTGTGCTGCTTAATGCTGCGTCTCTGCACATCATCGTTTCACTCGTATTAGGCTGAATATTAAAGGCCATAGTATTAAAATACTCTTGTACAATATACATATATTTGAACATCTGGTTTGTGATCTAAGTGACATAGGGAGATAGTCTTACAGACAGAACATTATTATGGACACATTTCACAAAAACTTATTATATTTAATCTCAATTGCTGCTGTAGCGTCACCGAATTTGGGTTTGTTCAAACGATCTATCAAAGGTCCAGTCAAACATATTTGCAATAATAAATAGCCAAGAACGTATGAATATGTAAATATCTGAGTGAAAATAATGAATTTATGAAAACAACTGATATTGCAAATGCAAAAACATGATACGAATACATGAAAATAGTCAATACATAAACAGAACAAAAATACAACGTCCCAGTTGAGGGAAGATCTGTTTAGTGTAACAACAAATGAACAAACGTTATTAAAATGTCCCATTGTTATGAACGGGTATATCACATTTACTGTGTAATTATGGTTGGTTTTATGTATATTTTTATAACCAGTCAACGTTATGTTAATAAGGCAAAACAAGGTTTAGTACGAACCGTTTTGTAAGGCCAACTCAATTTAAAAACAAAGTGACATTTCATACAAAGTTAAAAAGGGTGTTGAGTTGTTTTAACCCATCAGCTGTAATAACATAACTTGTATGACTGAAATACCTACTGCAACATAATAGTTTAATGCAATGTTACAAACAACATAAATTATATTCTCATACATACCAACAAAATAATGTAATTTAGAGACAAAGTTTTCATTCTATATAACAACAAATCTATCTAGAAAGTACACTTACCCGGGGTATTTGTAAACAAAATATGCAACATTTCTCATATATGGTTGTGACATTAGGCAGTGATTGGTACTGTAAATGAATGACAAAAATATCACATATATAAAAGGCGCAGCTAAATATTATTGGAAGACACGCAAGATCAGATCTGCTCAGCTGTATCATGGCCATTGGTGACATGTCACAGTTGTTTGACTTGGTGACATGTCACAGAGATGTTGGTTGACATTGTGACAAGTCACAGTTATATTGGTTGACATGTCAGAGAGACGTTGGTTGACTTGGTGACATGTCACATTGACGAGTCAACAACAACTAAAGTCCCACAGTTTGACTGTCGTGTCGTAGGACCCAGACACGATGAGACTGTCGTTGAACTGGAGACAGGTGACGCCATCTGTGTGGTTGCGTAACGTCACCAGCCGCTTCCCCGTCTCCAGACTCCACACCTGGGACCACAAACCACATCGTCAACACCACAAACCACATCGTCAACACCACAAACCACATCGTCAACACCACAAATCACATTGTCAACACCACAAACCACAGCGTCAACATCCACAGTATCTAATCGCTCTTCCAAACCGTCAACATTCATTGCTGTCAGTTTTTATGCCAGGATGCCAACATGTGTCGTCCACGTATCATTAGATGTGTGCAAACAGCGTGAACATTTCACTGGTTATTGAAGTCTGTAAACATTTCTGGTTTGGCAAATATACAAACTGCATTTAGAAACAAAATGAAAACTGCAATAAAAAGCTAAATAAAAAATACATAAAGTGCATTATATACACCCTACATTCTTAGTGGCTTGAATATTATATATAATGGACCAGTTATCTACAAACCAAATTTACGCAACATTTTGCTACATGCAGATGTGTACTGTGGCTTAAAGCTCGTGTCACAGAAACTAAATGTAGTGGTGAGTTACCTTCAGTGTCCTGTCATCAGATGCACTCACCACCCTCCAACTGTCCGCCTGGAGACACCTGTAAACACCAGTGAGTGAGAGTACCACGCTACACCAGTGAGTGATAGTACCACGCTACACCAGTGAGTGAGAGTACCACGCTACACCAGTGAGTGAGAGTACCATGCTACACCTGTGTTACAGGTTTTATTTTTTACGAAAAAGTCATTATTATCGAATTTGCGGTATCTATTGACAATTTTGACTATCTTAATATTTCTTAGCGGACCACACTTAAAAAGAAATATGCTGGCTGTTTATGAATATCAATGCTTTCGTTGACCAAGGTTTATATGATACTGCAGGCTGGATTCTACAGCCTTCTGAGCCAGAAAGCTACAAAACTTACTAATGAATTAACTAAAATCAAATGACACGCCTATCCCAGTCTAGCTGGCTGTCCTTACTCCCTAGGAGAGAATGTGAGGGCACAGGGATACATGCAAATGATAAAGCTAAGTAAGACCACCACAGTATCCTCTCTACTCTCCCCACTTGACGACTACCACGTGACCCTTGCAACTATTGTTTTCCCTCTCCCTACCTGATGACTCCCTTGATCCCCAGAGAAGTATTGTTTTCTCTCTCCCTACCTGATGACTCCCTTGATCCCCAGAGAAGTATTGTTTTCCCTCTCCCTGCCTGACGACTCCCTTGATCCCCAGAGAAGTATTGTTTTCCCTCTCCCTACCTGATGACTCCCTTGATCCCCAGAGAAGTATTGTTTTCCCTCTCCCTACCTGATGACTCCCTTGATCCCCAGAGAAGTATTGTTTTCCCTCTCCCTACCTGATGACTCCCTTGATCCCCAGGGAAGTATTGTTTTCCCTCTCCCTACCTGATGACTCCCTTGATCCCCAGAGAAGTATTGTTTTCCCTCTCCCTACCTGATGACTCCCTTGATCCCCAGAGAAGTATTGTTTTCCCTCTCCCTACCTGATGACTCCCTTGATCCCCAGAGAAGTATTGTTTTCCCTCTCCCTACCTGATGACTCCCTTGATCCCCAGAGAAGTATTGTTTTCCCTCTCCCTACCTGATGACTCCCTTGATCCCCAGGGAAGTATTGTTTTCCCTCTCCCTACCTGATGACTCCCTTGATCCCCAGAGAAGTATTGTTTTCCCTCTCCCTACCTGATGACTCCCTTGATCCCCAGAGAAGTATTGTTTTCCCTCTCCCTACCTGATGACTCCCTTGATCCCCAGGGAAGTATTGTTTTCCCTCTCCCTACCTGATGACTCCCTTGATCCCCAGAGAAGTATTGTTTTCCCTCTCCCTACCTGATGACTCCCTTGATCCCCAGAGAAGTATTGTTTTCCCTCTCCCTACCTGATGACTCCCTTGATCCCCAGAGAAGTATTGTTTTCCCTCTCCCTACCTGATGACTCCCTTGATCCCCAGAGAAGTATTATTTTGTCTCTCCCTACCTGATGACTCCCTTGATCCCCAGAGAAGTATTATTTTCTCTCTCCCTACCTAATGACTCCCTTGATCCCCAGAGAAGTATTATTTTGTCTCTCCCTACCTGATGACTCCCTTGATCCCCAGATAAGTATAATTTTCTCTCTCCCTACCTAACGACTTCCTTGATCCCCAGAGAAGTATTGTTTTCCCTCTCCCTACCTGATGACTCCCTTGATCCCCAGAGAAGTATTGTTTTCCCTCTCCCTACCTGATGACTTCCTTGATCCCCAGAGAAGTATTATTTTCTCTCTCCCTACCTAATGACTCCCTTGATCCCCAGAGAAGTATTATTTTGTCTCTCCCTACCTGATGACTCCCTTGATCCCCAGAGAAGTATTATTTTGTCTCTCCCTACCTGATGACTCCCTTGATCCCCAGATAAGTATAATTTTCTCTCTCCCTACCTAACGACTTCCTTGATCCCCAGAGAAGTATAATTTTCTCTCTCCCTACCTAACGACTTCCTTGATCCCCAGAGAAGTATTGTTTTCCCTCTCCCTACCTGATGACTCCCTTGATCCCCAGAGAAGTATTGTTTTCTCTCTCCCTACCTGATGACTTCCTTGATCCCCAGAGAAGTATTATTTTCTCTCTCCCTACCTAATGACTCCCTTGATCCCCAGAGAAGTATTATTTACTCTCTCCCTACCTGATGACTCCC
Organism: Oasisia sp. SBJ-2009; assembly: GCA_964017155.1. Classification (NCBI taxonomy): domain Eukaryota; kingdom Metazoa; phylum Annelida; class Polychaeta; order Sabellida; family Siboglinidae; genus Oasisia; species Oasisia sp. SBJ-2009. The sequence continues at coordinate 50,150,149 of OZ024854.1, forward strand.
TTGATCCCCAGAGAAGTATTATTTTCTCTCTCCCTACCTGATGACTCCCTTGATCCACAGAGAAGTATTATTTTCTCTCTCCCTACCTAATGACTCCCTTGATCCCCAGAGAAGTATTATTTTGTCTCTCCCTACCTGATGACTCCCTTGATCCCCAGAGAAGTATTATTTTCTCTCTCCCTACCTGATGACTCCCTTGATCCCCAGGGAAGTATTGTTTTCCCTCTCCCTACCTGATGACTCCCTTGATCCCCAGAGAAGTATTATTTTCTCTCTCCCTACCTGATGACTCCCTTGATCCCAAGAGAAGTATTATTTTGTCTCTCCCTACCTGATGACTCCCTTGATCCCCAGAGAAGTATTATTTTCCCTCTCCCTACATGATGACTCCCTTGATCCCCAGAGAAGTATTATTTTCCCTCTCCCTACCTGATGACTCCCTTGATCCCCAGAGAAGTATTGTTTTCCCTCTCCCTACCTGATGACTCCCTTGATCCCCAGAGAAGTATTGTTTTCCCTCTCCCTACCTGATGACTCCCTTGATCCCCAGAGAAGTATTGTTTTCCCTCTCCCTACCTGATGACTCCCTTGATCCCCAGAGAAGTATTGTTTTCCCTCTCCCTACCTGATGACTCCCTTGATCCCCAGAGAAGTATTGTTTTCTCTCTCCCTACCTGATGACTCCCTTGATCCCCAGAGAAGTATTGTTTTCCCTCTCCCTACCTGATGACTCCCTTGATCCCCAGAGAAGTATTATTTTCCCTCTCCCTACCTGATGAATCCCTTGATCCCCAGGGAAGTATTGTTTTCCCTCTCCCTACCTGATGACTCCCTTGATCCCCAGAGAAGTATTATTTTCTCTCTCCCTACCTAATGACTCCCTTGATCCCCAGAGAAGTATTATTTTGTCTCTCCCTACCTGATGACTCCCTTGATCCCCAGATAAGTATAATTTTCTCTCTCCCTACCTAACGACTTCCTTGATCCCCAGAGAAGTATTGTTTTCCCTCTCCCTACCTGATGACTCCCTTGATCCCCAGAGAAGTATTGTTTTCCTTCTCCCTACCTGATGACTTCCTTGATCCCCAGAGAAGTATTATTTTCTCTCTCCCTACCTAATGACTCCCTTGATCCCCAGAGAAGTATTATTTTGTCTCTCCCTACCTGATGACTCCCTTGATCCCCAGAGAAGTATTATTTTGTCTCTCCCTACCTGATGACTCCCTTGATCCCCAGAGAAGTATTATTTTCTCTCTCCCTACCTGATGACTCCCTTGATCCCCAGAGAAGTATTATTTTCTCTCTCCCTACCTAACGATTCCCATGTGAACCCCAGATGTATTTTTCCCCTTTCCCTACCTAACAACCCTCGTATGACCCAGGAAGTATTATTTTCCCTGACGACTCCCATGTTAACCCCAGAAGTATTATTTTCCCACTCCCTACCTAACAACCCTCGTGGGACCTCCCAGAAGTATTTTGTTCCCTCTCCCTACCTGACGACCCCCGTGTGCCCCTCAGAAGCCTTCCAGTCAATGGTCTTCCCGCAGCGGCCAGTCGCGATGGTCCAGAACTTGATGGTGCAGTCGAGGGAGCCACTGACGATGCGCGTGTCATCAAACTGAAGACAGGTGACAGCGTCCTGGTGCCCAGTCAGTGTCATCACGCAGTCTCCAGCGAACGTCCACAACTACAAGTTGTCACATGGACATGACTGACCACTCTTGCTGTCATGTTTGTCAGAGATCTACTGATGACAGGAATGTTAGTTACTAAAGATTTAACCTCACAAGCCGTGGGTTTCTGTGGGCCTCAACACTTTGACCAGACATGGATTCACATAATGAACTGTATCGTAAAAACTGTTCATCACAATTATATAAAAGTGTATATAATCCGAACCAGAAAGGAATTATCTATACATTGGTGTACACATCTATGTTGTATGACTAACTGAAATTAATAAATAAAAAAATTACATTTATCAAAAATCCAGGATGGTCGACATTATATATGAAAATCAGTTTTCTTTTGTTGATTACTCCATACTTATAAGCAATTATTTTATCAATTATTATATCATTGTAAGATATAAGGTGTCTCCTATACATGATCCATGAGGTTAAGTAAGAAAGCTGTAGTGTAATGATAGCTTATGCGAAGTATCAAGGACATGTAGTATCTGCAACGTATAAGAACCAGTTAATGATTATATAGTATGTGTAATACTTAAAATTAACACAAATTTTGGAGACACAAAGTGAGTGAATTAAATGAAAAACAATTTTGAATTTGGTACTTAATTGTGTGTTAAAGTTGACTTTTTGGGATAGTAATTATTTTTAGCAGCAGTTACTTTACTAAAATCTACATTTTACACCAATGATACACCAATGGAACTGCTACAAAATCTACAAGCAGGCCAAGCAAAATAATAGTTGTTTCTAATTACATGCTGTCAAATAGTTGGACATGTAGATAGGACGTAATCTGATTATCCGTGTTTTCTTATTTTCATAACGGAAATATTTCAGGGTTAGTATGTGGGAGTATTTTCTTGGTAATTATTGTTTGCAAAGATAACATCTTAATATTTCTTTAGACCAGTATAAGAAAAACATACTAGTTTTTACTTTAACATTTAGTGAAGTGACAGATTTCTGTTTCTCCACAGGCTTGGTTTTATACAGTCACAAAACAATTATGACACAAGCTAAACCAGGGAGTTACCTTGATGGTTTTGTCGCATGAGCCTGAGACAATCTTGAAGTGGTCAAACTGCAGACATAAGACTGCAGCCTCGTGACCCCTGGAAGGGAAGAGATGACATCAACATTACAGATAGAAACAAGTAAAACTATAACTATTTAATTCTGTGCAAGGTATACATTCATCCAGAGCCTACAGAAACACATCATCAGTTGTATATGTCTGCTTCAAACAGTTTTAAGATGGAAACTCCAATTGAGAGTTTAATCATTTATAATGTTTAAAATTACAAAATGACATGAAACAGTGGTTTTGGCAACTTCAGCAGTGATTGTCGCATAATTTTGTAGGACCATAAATAGTAATAAATGTTATTATGTATTTGAGGAAGTGTTTGGTCATTACAACGCATTGCAAAAATCGCCACTGCTGCTCCATCTATTGAGTGGAACTTGTATCAATTCACATTAAAGGTAAAATGGACACTAGAACCTGGCAGTGCAGCAGCTGTTGTTTTGACCTTTTATAACCATATTGGACTGCTCAAAACTGGATGGCGGATTGTAAAAAAGTGATATAATCTTTGACTTGTTATGAGATGCCCCCTTACCCACCTGAGTGTCATGCGACAGATGCCAGTGCGGATGTCCCACACCTTCAGTGTCTTGTCATACGAGCCACTGATCACCTTCTCGTCGTCAACCTGAAACCAACAGGTCACACGTGACTGTCACAGTTGCCACGTCAGGCCGTTAGATTGCACTCTATGGTAGTGTCAAGTCACCAGGAAATGTAGTCACATTGTAAAGTAGTCTGAAAGCACCTCTTTCTACCATCCTTAGCTCTGTCCACATGGACAGTTTTCACACAGGTGTTCTATATAGTCTGGTGTTCTATATAGTCTGGCCTAACTGGTTAACACTTTGGAAAACACAATGAAAATTACTGGCCCATTACTGTAAATTACTAACTTTCTCACACCATAATGTGAGAAAGTTAGATCTAGTGACAGTGACTATTGTGGGTAGAATTATTTGAGTAATAACAAGAATATTTGAGAAAACGTATTAAATCCTTAGGAGCTGTTTTGGAAAGGCAACAACAGACACCAATGACTGAGTGAAATAGAAGCCCATAACTGACAAAATATGTGGTTTTCATGTTTGTGAGTACCTGTGAACTGGTTTACGTGGATTCCAACACAATTGTTTTCATACTGTATCTCTGGACAGTGACTGTGGGAGTTGGTCAGACTCACCTGAAGACATCTCACTGTGTCCAGATGGCCAGTCATGGTCACCTTGCATGCAATACTTGACCAACTCTGCTGAGTTGACAAATCCCACACCTGTCAAACACACAAATCCCACACCTGTCAAACACACAAATATCACACCTGTCATGCAGAAGCCAATATCACACCTCTTGTACAGACATAGAATCAAACCTGATGCACAAACACACCTATCACCCAGATACAACACCACACTTGTCAGTTATCATACACACAACACCTGGCACATATAGTGATATACAAATATCAACATCTGTCTTAGACACCGAATCTAATAGCAACACTTGTCACATAGACACGTATAATAATATATGTCATGTAGATGAACATATTTATATATGGCACACATACACAAATATCAACATGTCATATAGACACATATATCACATACATAGATATCGTACATTCACAAATATCACACATGTAATGCAGATCATTTATCACTTTATCATTTAATTAATCACAATTACTTAATGTGAATCTATACTGTACCTATAATAGTCTTATATTGTGTGTCTAAATGGTTTGGGTAAATATCTTGACATATTAACTAACTGATTGGTTGATACAAATAGTACACCTATCATTATATAGGCACACATATCAATGCAAAAATCTTCAAGTTAAACCAGTCATACAGTGCTAATACAGTTTTAATCATGTTAGCAAAACATCTGCTTTAAAAAAACTGTTTACAATCTGTTAATTTTGACTACCCCAGGGTAATATTCAACACGTTCAAAGTTGTCAAAACATTGATACAATTGTAAGAACGAGCATTTAGCATGTCACGAATCATGTTTGTCTGTTAAATAGAAGAATACATTCTTTGTCAAAAGATTAAACAATAGTTGTCATGTCGAATAAGTTCATCAAAACAAAGCGACACATTTCCACAGACGTGTCTGCTCACTGTATTCATAACTAGACCGACTCTATTATTGCGACAAGTTCTAAAACGAGATGCTAAAAAAACAACTCTAACACAAGTGGCACCGCTTTCCCCAAAGTAACTGTAGTCACTGTACTAACCTTGATGGTCGTGTCCGTAGAGCCACTGACCAGTCGGTTACCCTCCAGGTAGAGACAGCGCACCGTGCCCGAGTGACCCACAAGGGTCTGCACTGACCATGGGCTGTTGGTTCGGATATTCCACACCTAAAACATCAACCGTGCATCTACTATCAGAACTTGGTGGAACAATTCTATGCAGAAAACTGGGTATGGTGCAATGTCACCTTTAGGACGAAATGATCCCACAGTTTCTAAACGTGTCATCTATTGTAGGAAATGATAATTGGAACTTTGCAATCAAATAAACTTGTGTTTGGTGAAACTCTGTAAAAGTGAAAGATTAATTTGCCAAGACATCAACTTTGTTCCTATTTGTAGAGAAATCTGTGAACAAGTTTACAAACATTGCCACGATGTAAGTTATCTTTTTGTCTGACACAGATGTCATCAATGGGAAAAATTCAAGACATCCATATCTCCTAAGAATGATTGCGAAACCAGAATGTCTCCACTGCCTTGACTGGTACAAGAAAGCTGACTTACTTTAATAGTTTTGTCTGAGGAACCACTGACAATTCTTGTGTCGTCGAACTGCACGCATGAGATTCCTGTATAAAATGATATTCATGTACAGTACAGTTAAAGTCAACACATTCAACTAAACTGTTTACCTGCAATTACGAGGAAATATGTACACAATGAGACAGACATTGAGTAAGTTCTTTACATAATTTTAGAAACTAAGGATGATTCAAAGAAATAATTTTCTTCATAAACATCCTGTATGGTAAGAAGCAAAGTACCCCATTACCACATCTGTAGTGATTTTGTTGAAAACCTTGTAAATGAATGTGGAACTTTTTAATTATATGATAACATAGATCCTGTTTGAATGAATGTTGGTGTAACTGAAATACTCTAGAGAAAGAGAAATGATATGCAATAAATTAGAAGATGCATAATCTTCGAGGATGATATCAAAGTTGGTTTTGACGTCTACCACAACCAGCTGTGCTCTTGACCCCATGCCAACCAAATTGGGCAGAGGAATTACTGCCACTTTTTACATACATCATCAATCGCTGTACTGTGCTGGGAATTCACACGGTCGTGTTGCTGATGTGAGTCATGTAGCCTACCTTGTGTGTGACCTTCAAATGTCCTCACGTTGCATTTCCCCCTCAGCCAGTTATTGCGCAAGCGAAACCGCTCGGAGAAGACTTTCTTCCACTGAGAACACATCGAACAGTGGTTACTGAACATTGGATAGCATGAACGAGAAAGTAATACATGTAATAATAAACCTGTCCTAACCTTAGCTCAACCTATATTCAATGTCTCCTAACTTCATCTCTGGCAACATCTACCTACATTCACTGTCATGGGTGCCATCTAGGTACTGTATATAGAAATCTTATCCATAACATACTAATTATATTTCGTTTAATCATAACGTTACAGAAATGTTGCTTTAAAATTGTGTATATATGCCATGATCATTTTGTCAATTTTTGCTGATAATTTCCAGACAGTGGTAAATAGGAAGTTCAGTCAATTAAATCAAATTACATCCAAAAAAATTACTAAACAGAAACTGAATGGAATCAGTTTTGGTATTTTCAAATATAATTTGTACAAAATGGAGTAACACAAGATTAGAACAGTTGAGTAAAAAAATAATACGAACAACCACTAAACCCATTTATAAACATATCTTTAGAACCTTGCCTATCCATCATAGCTCCTTGGTGTATCAATCAATCTGTTCACAACTGGATTCATTTACTGACTCTGAGATTAGTTAACCACTTTGTATGGATACGCGTCTGAGCTTGGTTTCCAAGGATTTAAGCACAATGAAAGTTGTCTTATTAATATTATTAAAGATGTAACAGAATTTAAAAACAGTGCAGCAACGATCATGTGGGCATACGTTAATACTGCCCCCTGGCATCATGTGTTGAATGAACTGTTTCTGTTCGATGGAGCGTGCCAACTTCCACTTGGTGAGAGAGCAGAGTCGACGCCACAGACTCGGGTCGTCCACTAGCTCATGCCAGCTCCGACACACACTCGACGCTCGACACAGGCTGACTGAGTGACACAACAGAACATGGTTAGATAACACTTGATACAGACTGACTGACTGACACAACAGAACATGGTTAGATGACACTCAACACAAACTGACTGGATGACACAACAGAACAGGGTTAGATGACACCTGACACAGGCTGACTGGATGACACACAAAAACTGGGTTAGATGACTCTCAGCCTCAAATCTAAATAATGGGCCGACTAAATTGAATAAGATGACAGAAAAGTAATAGGTGACAGATGATACTCAATACAGGCTGACTGACTAATATGACAGACAGAGTTAGATGACACTCGACATAGACATAGCAAACACGTGCAGACACAGTGTATCTGATCACACTGTTAATTTAACATGATGATTAAATTAGTGTATTCACAACTATCTCGTATGGCAATGAAATAGTATTTGAAGTACAACAGATGTGATGCAAAAGCCAAGTGTTCCCATCTCTTGTCGATGCTGTGTGTGCACTGTGGGGCTCGCAGTGCATTTTAGACGATGTGTGGCCCAGTGGGGTCCACAGATGTTGTAATGTGGTTATCTGTGTGTTTCGATGCCATACCTGGGTCAAGGAATGAGAGGATTTGAAGGGAGACGTTGTGAGGCAGCCAGCTGAAGCGGTCGCAGCAGTTTGGGGGACAGCCGTGGTGAAGACGTGGCTCCAGCTCCAGCGACAACAGGTGGATCTGAGGCACGTCACACTCCGTCTGCAAGAAAGGACAGTGGTCCACGTCTGCATGACACAAACTACTGTTTACAAGGTAACAGCCCCAGCTCAACCTATATTCAGTGCCTCCCAACTCCATCTCTGGCAACGTCTACCTACATTCACTGTCATGGGTACAGAGCCGTAAGGTAACGAAGTACTTTTACTTCGTTACTTTACTTAAGTAGAAAAGTTTACTTTTCTTGAGTAACAAAGTACATTTTTTGGAAGTACTTTTACTTATAACGAAGTACAAATATGAGTACTTTATTCAAATATAGTGAAGTACTCATCATTTCTTTGTTAAATTTGCAAATATCCTAAAAGCACCTGTCGGAAGCAACGTAATGTCTGCAGTTAGCATAAATTTATTTACAAATATCAGCCAGAACGTACAACAAACAGACATGCTAAGTGTCCTAGACTGGCCAGATCAGTTGTACAAACAATTTGCTTTGTCACTTGATGAAGCCAGTGAGATAATTGCAATATGGCACTGGTGTTGCTGTGTCTGAGCTGGGTGTTACAAGACTTTCTGACTGGGCCTCTAAGACAACAATGCCCATGAATGGCGTTGGCCATGAGGTTATTTATTTAAAGCCTTGAAAAAACAGCTGCCTTATTTGTCTCCTTGTGTCTTATTGTTGACACAGTTTATTAGCTTTAGATGTTCACTGTGGACTGCACATGCTGTAGATATCGAAGAATCCCCGTTATCGCCCACTGCAAACCTGCCGGTCTTGTGGAATCACATCTTTATAATTTCTATTTATTTTATTATAGATCAGTGTTTGTAACTGTTTAATTTAACTATTTTAAAGTATTTTATAAATGTTACAATTAGTAATTATTACAAATGAAGACATATTTCAAAAGACACGTTATTATAAGCATTCATCCAGACCGAATGCCTCCTTTAAAGGACAAAAAAAGGCTACGGTTTCGTGTCATACACCTAATAGAGTTTATACAAAGTAACAATTTCCACATATACTCAATTTTTTAACATCAACGGTTTACTCAGAATGTGACTTTAAAGTATAAAATTCTAACGAAATCCACGATGGTCTAGACGCCGCGATAGGTGAAGGGTTAACTTGGCTTGGCCATTCAGCGCGCGGCATTCTATATCTCGGTCAGCTTCCTGCGACGTTGTTAAGGGTCAACAACTTCGAGTCTTCGACAGTTCGTTCAGTTGGCGTGACATCTAGCAGCTGCTTATAGACGTATATCTAAATCTGTGGTTAAATCTATGGTAAACTTTAGTAATTATGCCTTCCTCTTTGGCATACGGTTGCAATAATAGTTGAAACAACCGGTAGTATTGAAGCAATGGATTCACATTGGTGATTTGTGGGCGTACTGTTTGGAATCCCTCCAGTCCAAGTACAGTTGACTTTGCTCGGTCCAGTTTGAGGAGAAATGCTTTGATGTAGACATGTATCATCAGTTGATGGGATGATTTCAGCGATAACAATAATAGACAACTTTATATTTACCGTCATCAGCATGTTACGCGCGTTGCCGAGTTGCAGCCATTTCATGACTACAGCCAAACCCCATGCAGGGAATCTACGTGGAGAGCACCTCGATCACCGTCTTGACGTCATTCTTCGTCTAAGATGGGGTAGCGCATAGTATTTGGATGGCTGGGCATTAACAAATATTTTTCTGGTAAACCACTGGCGTTAAAAAATTGAGTATATGTGGAAATTGTTACTTTATATTAACTCTATTAGGTGTATGCCACGAAACAGTTAACTTTTTTTTTCCTTTAAGTAACACAGGATAAAATTCATCATACGTCAAGATGTAACACCCCTATGACAACGTGAGTTACTTCTAATTCAATTTATGAATACGATGGTTGCTGTGTGCTTATTATATTAATAAAGCATGGTGTATTTACAGCTTGTAGGCCTAGTTGGCCTACACAGTGTTATTTGCATCGTTATAGTTCATAGTATTAAATATATTTTATGCATAGCGTGTACACACTAAATTATAATTGTGAATGTTTTGTTTTATTCACAACAGTGAGAACTAGTTTCATGAGAAAAGTACTTTTGTGTTTACTTCAAGTACATTTTTACTTGTACTTCAAGTACATTATTTTAGAAGTACTTTTACTTGAGTAGCTTTTTCTAGGGTTATTTTTACTCAAGTACAAAATAAATGTACTTGTTACAGCTCTGCATGGGTACCACCTTGATACTGTATACAGAAATAACTAATTATATTTTGCTGAATCATAACATTATTGAAATGTTGCTTTAAAATGGTGTATATTTGCCATGATCTTTATGTAAGTTTAATTTCCAGATAGTGGTAAATAGGAAGTTCAGTCAATTAAATCAAATTACATCCACACAAAAATACTCAGCGGAAACTGAATGGAATAAGTTTTGGTATTTTCAAATATAAATTGTACAAAATGAAGTAACACAAAATTAGAACAGTTGATTCAAAAAATAATACGAACAACCACTAAAACCATTTATAAACATATCTTTACAACCTTGCCTATCCATCATAGCTCCTTGGTGTATCAATCAATCTGTTCACAACTGGAATCATTTACATTAACTCAGTGTATTGACTGGAGCAGAACTGGTACAAAATGTCACTCGAGTGCTTGCAAATTAAAGAAATGAAGCAGAGAGTGCTTTAATACTTAATGAGTGATGTGTCCATGTGCACCGTACAAGCATGTGGAAATCGTTAATCTGTTAAATATTTTTTCTTTATTTCTTAGTCATGTGCAATCAAGGTATATTAATCAGCCTAGTGATTAGCTGCAACTTACTGTATTGCAGAACATTATTCCACTTTTATTCAATTCAATACAATTCAAGTGATTGAATAAACATGATCAATGTGCTGTATCATTTATGTGTAATATTTATCACAGTTACAGGTAGTGACTGAGTAGTTGTTAAGTACTGAACCAGACATGGGGTCAAATACATTGAAATGTATTTAAATACAAATACAAATACTTTTGAGAGATTCAAATACAAATACAAATACTTTTAAATGCAAATGTATTTAAATACAAATACTTTTGAAAAGTATTTCAAATACTTTTTCAAATACTTTTCATTTTCAGGATATATTACTATATAGGTAAAAGAAACAAAACGATGAAGCCTGAGTTTCAGCATATGCTGCGTGATGCTTTCTCTAGAAATGAAAATAATTGTTTCAATAAAATATATATAAACCTGAGTAATTAACAGTTCTGCATAAAATTAGATTTACACATGTACTATCAATAAGTAATAATTTATCTATAAAACAGTTATTGGTTAACTTCACAATTATTTAGTTATTATATATACATTTTAATGTTTGTTATTCAATATTTAAATAATGTGAAATAATATTCCACCTTTATACTTCTAAAATTGTCAGTTATATCACCCAGGATGGTGGAAGTTAGTACTTATATGGGATAGTGCAAAGTCCTGCTGCAAACTAATTGAATGCAATGTTCCTTTTAATCATTCCTCCACACCCTTTTCACACAATCATGGCAATGTGGACAGAACCCACAGCCAAGCTTTCCATTCATTCACTGAGGATCACTTAACAAGATCTGACTTGAATTGGGTTCTCCATTTATCATCTGTATCAATTAGGCTGCCCTGCACACTGGGCTCAGTGATGTTTGAACAAAGTCCACTGTGGCTTATTTAATTGAGGATACCTGGCTTGAACAAAGGGCTTGATAAACCAGTGCCAGGCTACTTCCTCAATCACACAAAGGGAATTGGCTAGCTAGCTGGTGCCCAGGGTTTACTGGTGCCCATATGTGCTAAGCTGTGTAATTAAGTTCTTAGTCCCTGACTGTAGTATACACATTTGAAAAAGTATTTGAAAAAGTATTTGAAAAGTATTTGAAATATCAAATACTTTAGGAAAGTATTTAAATACAAATACAAATACTTTCAATTCCTAAATGTCAAATACAAATACTTAAAAAAAAGTATTTAAATACTTTCAAATACAAATGTATTTGACCCCATGTCTGTACTGAACATTGTATAAACTAAAAAAAATTAAGTAACAAAATAACTGATCCATACAAACATAACAATATTAACATTACATTAAGTACATACATATGTATACTCTAATCATAACAAGTTGATTAGGTTATTATCATAACTGATTATTCAAGTAATAAATTTTACAGCTGTAATTTTGTTATTTATCCAGAATTTTATAACTTGAAATGTATTAGTTAGCTATGCATATGCAAGCAAGATAAACATACTTTTTTCTTTTTCAACACAGTGAGGTCACCATGACCTTTCAAGTACTCATGTTCTCTACTGTTTAGCATACATACCAGAAAGTCTCTTAAAACAAGGTTCTTTTGTTCGTCACTGAATTCTGCAAACCACTGCTTCATCGTCTGCAGAAAACCAATGTACAAATTAGCTTGTTGAACAGTAATTCTAACAAATTACCTATTTTCTTGCAAGTTGAAACAAGACCTGCCAAGCCATCAACATTCAACATGGATGCCAGACGTGCAGATTTTGAACATTCTGATTATTAATGATTACTGATACTCTTGTTACCAAAAAACAGCAGATTTATATTTTAAGAACTGAATGATGGCTTGACTAGGTTTTAAGTGTAAATCACATGCATGCATAACTATTGTTGGAATGCAGATGAAATGTAGAATCAAAATAATATTGTGACATAGCAAAGACTGATGTATTGGACACCAAAAAATAGCATCATTAGCTGACATTTAATCAATTAAATAGATATTTTAGTGATCAGTGTAATTTTCTGTATAATTAATTCCTTTGACTAAAGATGTATTTGGAATATATTGGGCATCAAATGGACTGACTTTGTTATTGGCAAGGATGTCAGGGAGTGGTCAGTCAGTATGATCTGCAAGTGGTATCTGAACTGGCTTCAGTAAGTTTCAAGGTTTTCCCCAAGAAGATTCGTCTACATGGTGTCCTCCAGTAGGGAGGAAGAGAGGCCTAGATGCTTACTTGGCAGTTGGCACCAGACCATCAAACAAGATCTCCAACAAGTAAACAGGAGTTGGAGTGACGTCAGGATACTGACTGATCTAACTGGGGAGCATTGATTGTCGTTGGATGACACGGGAGCTCGTAAGTCAAAGTAAGTTTAAGTTTAAAGCAGTAATGGTACTGGTACATTAGTCTTACCTCGAGTTTGCCTTTGAATTCCACTGGAGCAACACAGGAAGATCGGGTCAAGCCAGACCAATATCCATTTTGGTTTGACCGATGAAAGTTTTTCTCATACAACTGTTGCTGCTTGCACTGGCAGAAACAGGAAGCAAACATGTCTGACATTCCATCCACAATACCACCATGTTTGGGTAAGTTGATGTTTCTGAGTATGAGACCACATCTGTCGCACTTCTTGTTGAAGGATTGACTGTGGTAGTTGGGTAAACTTGCACTCTTCATTGACACAGATGTTTGGTTGTTATCGTCACAATCGTTAGATTTGCATGGACAGTTAAAAAACAGTTGGCTGGCTGTTTTCTCTTGCATGGTTTTGCTGTGTCTTGTGAGGCCTGAATCAAGACTCACACAAGACGTATGGCGTGGTAACTGATCAGGTAACACACTTTTGTCCATGTCAACGATGCAGTTTGTTGCTTTATGACGGGGTCGTGGTACAGAGGCAGTGCAATCAACTGGCATCAAAGTCGACCGGACATCGTCAAACATCAAGCCAGTCACGTGATCTGCGCATCTTGCACTGTGGTGAGTTCGCCTTTTCTTCTTTTGCCACCCATACTTAGTCGGGCGCCCGCTGCCACTAGAGGCCGCCTCCATCTGCTGAAAGAGTGCCCTTGCTATACTTGGGCGCAAGCAGCTCTGCTCTACAATCTCACTGTTCGGATAAAGGCGTGACTTCTTCACGCACATGCCAAGATGAGGGTCTGTTGCTTCTCCGTCACTCGATGAACTGCTCTCGAACCAGGCAGGCGAATGGGCTGGTGGTAGTTGGAAGGGGTTTAGGTCATAGTCCATGCAGTTCGCTGACTGTGGCAGTGCTGCAGCATCGTCTTCCGGCACACATGCTCCCTCTGGGAGGCTGTAACGGCGTGTCCTTCGGGCAAACCGTGTCACCTTCTCCCACACTTTCGATTTTCCCTTGACACGTTGCAGCTCTGGTTTGACAGATGACGCTTGCTCTGCATCCTGTGCATTAGCTTCCAGGCGACTGGTGCTGGTCACAATGTCCATCGTCAATTTTGATGCGTGGCTAAAAGAGTAATGCAGTAATTCTTAAAGAATGTCGTTATCATGAAGGGCCTGAGCCTTAGGGCTAGCATTCATTGAAGGACTCCGTTCATTGAAAGACAGATTCACAGAATCGTGAATCCATTTGAATGTATGTTTAGCAACGCCAACGTTGCTGTTTCGTGTGCAAAATCGAATTACGTGTAATATTATCGTGTTGACGCATATAACGTATGAAGTTAAGCAGCTATTCTGTCTCTACTGAACTCTTGTGCTGTCCGAGACAATTGTGGCACTGTTGGCCAGTCGATGTCACCGTTGGCCTTGGTCTTGGAAGCTGGCATTTCCAAAATAACTGTGAACGACGGACGAGTCAAACAGTCATCGTTATTTAACCGTTACCTCGTGTTCCATTGGCTCCAACTGCCATTTCTGTACAGCCTAGTTCCGGATAAGTTCCACTCATAAGTTCATTAATGTATTACTATTACCAACCACAACATCCGTCACGCTGAAGATCTATTTTTACAGAAATGTCAACGCTACGACGAGGGCTAAGGCATTTGTTGATGGAGGGGTGTTGGTATGTCTCGGGTAAATGTTTATGTGAATCAACACATAATCAATTACGTATGGAATATGCGATGGATTATTGTACGAATAAATGCATAACCTATATAAGAACAATTTTTTCTAAATAGCGTGGTAAATAAATTATTAACTATTTTTAAACATGAAGATCCCTGCTTGAATAATAGTGTGGTCAATGTCTATCCCGGTGTTTCGATGAAATAATGCCCGCTTAAAATATTTGCGGAAGATGGTGCTGACATCTAGTGATTAAAACGGTTAAAACGAGACGATTTTACATATTTGGGTAGTTCTACATCCACTATGAGACGAAACTAATAGACAGATTTTACTATTAAAAATACTTATAATATTTATAAATTATAGATTTCTTATGCGCTAATATACTCGAAGATCAGACTCAGTGGCGCGACAAAACTCAATGATTAAGCAATCTCATTATCGTAACCAATGCGTCGACGGATGGGTGAAAGTGCTAGGAAGCTAGTAAGGAGGATAGGTTTTTAGACGCTGGCGAAATTAAAGTATTATGTATTTCCATCTAATTTTACGCTGGTAGGAAGCGAATTGCACACAGTTGATGTGGCAGCCGAGAAAGTTCAGGTTCCAGCTTTCGCCTTCACCCGAGGAATGTAAAGAAAGTGGCTGATCATTAGAGCTCTGTCTGTGATTTCTTGTTGGAGTGAGCATCGAATATTCGATCAAATATGCGTAGATGAGCGTGCTTGCACGATAGGCAGTTAATTATACAAATCTAGAAAAAGAACGCGACAGTGCACATGTAACCAATGTAGTGATTTAAGAAGCGACACTAAGCGAGAAAAAGCGTGGTTTCCAGTGCCAAACAATTTTGGACTCGTTGACGTTTTTCTATATCCTTGCTTGCGAACCGCAGTAGTCTAGTGTGCTGTTTACTATAAATTATGTAGCTGTTGCAATGGCTTTTTTAACGGAAAGCGAGACATACACCGGTGAATACGGCGAAAATCACGGATATGGCAAAACAGCCGCCGGTGTTACATGCAATGCTTAGGATGCGAATTGGTATATTATAATTATTTTGGGATTCTCACCAGTCTTCAAATTGGGACGGGTATTTGCGCTGTACCCACGGCTGACGCAGTAGCGACAGGCGAAATCAACTGCTATTATTTTATAGTTCGACTCCGTTCATTTTCATGGTTTGCAGACATGGTCAGTCAGGGCTACTGTAACACAGCGCAACGCTCCCTGGCTTGCGAAGGTGTCTCTCATTTCTTCTACATCACATTCATTCCTTTAACCTCTCGCCATTGGATTCAGTCGTGCCCCCTGTCACATTTCATCGTTCTCCCCATTCCATGCTCCCCCTTTCCCTACTTAATTTTTCCTACCTCTCCGTCTAGTTTCTTGTTTACACAAGCACAGCGTGGGCTATTTGTCTATAAATACGATGCACTCTCACACAAATGTGTGTAGTAATAATAATAAATAATAATAATTGGCTTAATACTACATTTTATTGTCGAACTTATTTCCGGAGTACAAGTTTGATGAAGCAGTGATCACAGTGAGTTCAAAATGCTCATCACCATCGTCGTCGTCGTCGTCGTCGTCGTCGTCGTCGTCGTCGTCGTCGTCGTCGTCGTCGTCGTCGTCGTCGTCGTCGTCGTCGTCGTCGTCGTCGTCGTCGTCGTCGTCGTCGTCGTCGTCGTCGTCGTCGTCGTCGTCGTCGTCGTCGTCGTCGTCGTCGTCGTCGTCGTCGTCGTCGTCGTCGTCGTCGTCGTCGTCGTCGTCGTCGTCGTCGTCGTCGTCGTCGTCGTCGTCGTCGTCGTCGTCGTCGTCGTCGTCGTCGTCGTCGTCGTCGTCGTCGTCGTCGTCGTCGTCGTCGTCGTCGTCGTCGTCGTCGTCGTCGTCGTCGTCGTCGTCGTCGTCGTCGTCGTCGTCGTCGTCGTCGTCGTCGTCGTCGTCGTCGTCGTCGTCGTCGTCGTCGTCGTCGTCGTCGTCGTCGTCGTCGTCGTCGTCGTCGTCGTCGTCGTCGTCGTCGTCGTCGTCGTCGTCGTCGTCGTCGTCGTCGTCGTCGTCGTCGTCGTCGTCGTCGTCGTCGTCGTCGTCGTCGTCGTCGTCGTCGTCGTCGTCGTCGTCGTCGTCGTCGTCGTCGTCGTCGTCGTCGTCGTCGTCGTCGTCGTCGTCGTCGTCGTCGTCGTCGTCGTCGTCGTCGTCGTCGTCGTCGTCGTCGTCGTCGTCGTCGTCGTCGTCGTCGTCGTCGTCGTCGTCGTCGTCGTCGTCGTCGTCGTCGTCGTCGTCGTCGTCGTCGTCGTCGTCGTCGTCGTCGTCGTCGTCGTCGTCGTCGTCGTCGTCGTCGTCGTCGTCGTCGTCGTCGTCGTCGTCGTCGTCGTCGTCGTCGTCGTCGTCGTCGTCGTCGTCGTCGTCGTCGTCGTCGTCGTCGTCGTCGTCGTCGTCGTCGTCGTCGTCGTCGTCGTCGTCGTCGTCGTCGTCGTCGTCGTCGTCGTCGTCGTCGTCGTCGTCGTCGTCGTCGTCGTCGTCGTCGTCGTCGTCGTCGTCGTCGTCGTCGTCGTCGTCGTCGTCGTCGTCGTCGTCGTCGTCGTCGTCGTCGTCGTCGTCGTCGTCGTCGTCGTCGTCGTCGTCGTCGTCGTCGTCGTCGTCGTCGTCGTCGTCGTCGTCGTCGTCGTCGTCGTCGTCGTCGTCGTCGTCGTCGTCGTCGTCGTCGTCGTCGTCGTCGTCGTCGTCGTCGTCGTCGTCGTCGTCGTCGTCGTCGTCGTCGTCGTCGTCGTCGTCGTCGTCGTCGTCGTCGTCGTCGTCGTCGTCGTCGTCGTCGTCGTCGTCGTCGTCGTCGTCGTCGTCGTCGTCGTCGTCGTCGTCGTCGTCGTCGTCGTCGTCGTCGTCGTCGTCGTCGTCGTCGTCGTCGTCGTCGTCGTCGTCGTCGTCGTCGTCGTCGTCGTCGTCGTCGTCGTCGTCGTCGTCGTCGTCGTCGTCGTCGTCGTCGTCGTCGTCGTCGTCGTCGTCGTCGTCGTCGTCGTCGTCGTCGTCGTCGTCGTCGTCGTCGTCGTCGTCGTCGTCGTCGTCGTCGTCGTCGTCGTCGTCGTCGTCGTCGTCGTCGTCGTCGTCGTCGTCGTCGTCGTCGTCGTCGTCGTCGTCGTCGTCGTCGTCGTCGTCGTCGTCGTCGTCGTCGTCGTCGTCGTCGTCGTCGTCGTCGTCGTCGTCGTCGTCGTCGTCGTCGTCGTCGTCGTCGTCGTCGTCGTCGTCGTCGTCGTCGTCGTCGTCGTCGTCGTCGTCGTCGTCGTCGTCGTCGTCGTCGTCGTCGTCGTCGTCGTCGTCGTCGTCGTCGTCGTCGTCGTCGTCGTCGTCGTCGTCGTCGTCGTCGTCGTCGTCGTCGTCGTCGTCGTCGTCGTCGTCGTCGTCGTCGTCGTCGTCGTCGTCGTCGTCGTCGTCGTCGTCGTCGTCGTCGTCGTCGTCGTCGTCGTCGTCGTCGTCGTCGTCGTCGTCGTCGTCGTCGTCGTCGTCGTCGTCGTCGTCGTCGTCGTCGTCGTCGTCGTCGTCGTCGTCGTCGTCGTCGTCGTCGTCGTCGTCGTCGTCGTCGTCGTCGTCGTCGTCGTCGTCTCCTTCATCATCATCATTAGAGGACGTAAAAAAAAAAAACGAGGATGACGTCTACTAAAGTTCGGCCATGTGTCCTTAGGTGACCACAGAGCTGATTCTTGTTGATCTGCAGATCTTGTTGCAGTGTGGGCAGGAGGTGCCAAGTGGGAGGCAGACGTGAACATGTTGAGACGTCTCCCTCTCTTTTCTCTTCTGCCGTTTTTCGCCTCGTAAACGGGGCAGTTACCAGATGCGCGTTAATTGAGATGTTCGTTTCCTATGGTCACCACGTGTTCTCATACCATGTGTTAGCAGTGAAAACAGTAAACGTTGTGTAGACAGTTGTCTGATATTCGAACACAGGGGCCAGTCTGCCGGAGCTGGTTTTTGTATTATCATTGCTTCAACGCCCTCAATACTATTTGTTTTCGCCTCCATGAGTATATATACTGGCACTTAATTGTGTGGCGATCTTTTTAACAATATTTAGCAAGATTGCCACCTAGAGAATCAACTCTAGATGGCAGGTGGACTATAAGAAGGTCTTTGGCTTATCCAGAGTCCAACCTATCTATCAAGTCTACCCCGCCCTTCTTAGGTATATGTCGATTTTATTTTAAAATATATTAACACTACTAGCACCTACACAATCAGCTGATAATCTGTTCCATTTATTTACTGTTCTTTGTGAAAATGAGAATTTCCAATCAGCCGGCGATTGCCCATGTTGACACCTCTAGGCCGAAATGGTAATGGTGTATCCATTTGGTGGTATGTCCCCATATGGACTATTGATTCCAGATTATTTGCACAATTTCCCGTACGTAGACGACCATTATAGCGATTCCGTCATTCCCTACCAAATTTAGCCACACATGTTATTTTAAAATTTTACACTATTTTTAACCTCCACTGATAGAAGTACTCTGGGTAATTTGAGAAATTTGAGTACCTCAGTTTCCCACAAGCAGAGTCATGTTTGTCCTGCGTTGACGTATTTTTATGTGCACATGTGTGGCATGTTTTTGTGTCTAGGTGTGAGCGCGTGTGCGCAAGTGTATGATAAAGTGGATGGGTGGATGGGTGGGTGGGTGGGTGGGTGGGTGGGTGAGTGCGCAATTGTAATTTCGTGCGTGGGTTAGTGTAATAATTTAATTGTTCGTAAATTTATACACATGCTTTGTTGTAGCATCTGCTATCAAGAATGTCGCCAAGTTTGTTGATGAGGGCTACACGAATGGCTTCACGAAGGCTGTACACAAACTGCGTCAAAACAACGAGTACACCGATGTGACGCTGCAGTCAGCTGCTGTCCACATCCGGTGTCATCGCGTCGTTCTGGCGGTCGCCAGTGAATTCTTCAAAGCAATCTTTAGGTGTGGTGAAGAAGAAGACGCGTCGGACACAGTCCAGCTGACAATGGATCCGGAGACACTGAGTGACTGACGTTCATCATAGATTACATTTACACCGGTGAGATCGAGCTGACCGTTGACAATGTGGAGAGTTTCGTCGTGGCATGCGACGTCTTACAACTGGATGGCCTGAAAGCTGGATGTGAAGCCTTCATGGTGGCACAACTCGAACTGACCAACTGTGTCAGCTTCTACAGACTTCCCGAGTCGTATCGCCTCTGTGGGGCGCAGACGAAATCCAGACAACTGATTCTGGCCGAGTTTGAATTTGTCGCATCTACCGACCAGTTCAATAAGTTGTCTTGCAGCGAACTAATCGAACTAATCAAAGATGATGATCTCGGTGTTCATGCCGAGGACGTTGTCTTCGAGTGTGTGCTCAACTGGATTCGTTATGACATTGACAATAGACAATCGTTCTTTGAGTCGATCCTCCAACATGTCCGCCTGCCCTATTGTTCTGGCCCCTATCTGCGACGCATGGAGGACACGTGCGCCATGTTGTCTCCGAAGTGTCTCGAATACCTACACGAGGCAAAGTCGTTCCAGTTAGACACTGCACACAAGCACAGCAGCACCAGTAGACGCGCGGTGCCGCGCAACAACTTCAGAACGAAGTTTCATCTCCTGGTGGTTGGCGGGATGGTGGTTTCAAAGAAAAACAAAGTCGTCGAGAAAAACATCTGCCAGTACTACAATGAAGACACGAATGGTTGGGAATTGCTGACGGAAATGCCACAATCTGTCGGCAGGTTTTACAGTGTCTGTCGCATCGAGGGGGGTATTCTGGTCACCGGCGGCAAAAAGGGAGGCAGGAGAATTAACAAATGCTGGTTCTATGACATGACCACAAAGAAGTGGGAGGCGATGCCACGATTGATCACTGCTCTGGATTCCCACCGCTGTGTATCGCTTGGAGGCTCCGTCTACGTGCTGGGAGGACAGGATGAAGATGGCGAGTTGTTGGATTCCGTCGAGTGTCTCAACCGTAAACGGCAAGAGTGCCACCCAATGCCCGACATGCCAGAGGCCGTGTATGATCCTATGGTTGTCGCATACGGCAATAAGATCTTTGTTTTTGGTGGCATGGATTACGAAGACACTTCACTGCGATGCACTCAGAAATTTGACACGAGACGTAGGAAATGGCGTATGTTATCGGACATGCCTGTGCCGTGCGACCAAAGTGGTGCAGTCACAATGAACGACTCTATTTACGTGGTAGGTGGTCATTATCGCACTTGTCTCAAAAACGAGCCCGCAACTGACACATGGACAAAACTCAGCCGGTCCAGGGAAAGGCACAACGATGCGCCAGCAGTCGTGTGGGGCGGGTACATCCTGGTTGCAGGAGGTGGAAATTGCAATCCAGAGTCGTCAGCAATCGAAGCATACGACCCTCTCACTGACACGTGGTCGAAATGGAAAGGTGAACTGAACCTGAAGACGTACCGTAATGAGATGTTAAATGTTGACCTCCACGGTGTGTGACATTGCTGACAGTTAACACACGATGTCTCGCGTGAGGTGAGATGCGAGGCATATTAGACACATCCCGAAATGTTGAGTATATAAAACTGAGGTGTCAGTTGAATTATGTACATCAGGTCTTCTTCCCCTGATTCATCTACTAAGTGGGTCGTTTCGGGCACAGGGAAGCCACTATGCCTGTGGTTTGTCTCGGTGACATTTGGTGACATCGCCGAGTTATCGCAGTCGTGTACCACAAACTGAGCTATGACATTGGCGTCACTGCGTATTTTCGTTAGACACAACAGGTGGAGCTAAATTATGTTCTGTACGTTATGAGAAATCTTACCATCGTTGGCCTTTTCTTAGTTTGGCAGCATTGATCCTGTGGCAGTTCAACAGAGACCTGGGTCATGGCCGTATCGCGGTGAACAAATCTGATATCGCGATTCGAAGCAGTTTAAATTACATGTATTGTATGCGGTAAATATATTTTGAGTCATCTATACTACTTAATAAGGCTGGTACCGCGGCGAACAAATCTGATATCGTTATTCAAAGCAGTTTAAATTACACGTATACGGTAAACATATTTTGAGTCATCTAGTAAATATACTACTTAATAACACTCTGTAGATATTAGATGAAACGAGTCTTGGAAACATTTTGTGTTGTTTCTGGGAAAAACCTATTTCTAAATAGTGCATCTCTTTCAGAAACTGTTTGGAATTTTAATTGAAACATGACCAGTATCATTGACCAGTTATCGTTGCCTATGCCAACTATGATATGTGTCCCGGGACGCACGTTTTGACTCACCACATAGTTTAAGGCTACAGGGCCTTTTTCGACCAATGAGTAACGAGCATGTGCCCACGTGGGCAGCCTCTGTTTACACGGTACACGTGAAAATGTTTCCATGTGGTTCTGCTTGTGTTTGCATTGTACACGTAACTAGCTAAACCTAGACGTAGTTTTTTTCCTCCGAATTCCGTGTTTACAGTCTGTAAAGTGTGATCATCCTCTTCGCACTTTATCTCAACGAACTGAACAGAAATATTATTTGAAATAACAATAACAATTATGATTGAAATAGTTATACATACCCCCACTTTGAAGAGAAAGTACCATTTGGTAAATTTAATGTACATGTCTGTCGTGAGTTTTTGCATTTCAAATTAATGATGTGTGTAAATAATTACTAAAAACAATGTAAAAGTAATACATTAATTAGTACTATGAAAATAAAGCTGGTACAAATTTAATGTAATTGATTTTATTCAACAAACAACAACAAATATACAAGTAACACATAAAGATTAATCTAGACACAGCAACTAATTGCTGTGCATACATAAGCACTATACCATACATAAAACAATATATAACCCAGATAGCAGTAATACATTAATTAGTAATACGAAAATAAAGCTGGTACAAATTTAATATAATTTATTTTATTAACAAACAAAAATACATATACAAGTAACACATAAAGATTAATCTAGACACAGCTACTAATTGCTGTGCATAGATAAGCACTATCATCATCATGCTGTCGGTCGCGAAGCGACAAAGACTGCTTCCATCACTTGACTGTTGCTCTCCATTTGTCTCTCTGCTGTGAGAGTGATGTCCATGAGTCGGTCTTTATGTCTCTCATCTTCAGGTTTCTCTTGATGGTATCCTTGAATCGGAGACGAGGGCGCCCTCTCTTTCTGTGACCAGAAGACAGTTGAGAGTAGAGAACCTGCTTCGGTAGCCTGTCTGGTGACATCCTCATGAGGTGTCCAGTCCACCGGAGATTCTTTCTGATCTTCCATAGATGGCAGCCCTGTCTGTTCGAGTATTTCCTTGTTTGTCACTTTGTCCATCCAGGTTATCTTCATGATCGAACGCAGATGTCGCATCATGAAGGCATGCAGCTTTTTCACCTGTCGTCTGTACACTGTCCAGGCCTCGGCTCCGTATCGCAGGGTGGACAGCACGATTGCACGATATATCTTGCCTTTAACCCGCATGGAGACATGGTGGTTGTTCCAGAGTCTCTGGCGTAGTCGGCCGAATGATGCACTAGCCTTGGCCATCCTCCTCTGTATTTCATCGTCAATGCATCCATCGCTTGATATAGTGCTTCCGAGGTAGGTGAATTCCAGAACAGAGTTCAGCTTGTTTCCACCTACCATGATATCCTCCTCTCGGGTTCTTGTAGAGTTGGGTTGGTACAGCATCTCGGTCTTCTTGATGTTAATCTTCAGGCCCAACTTCTTTGACGCATTGGAGAAAGCATCCACTATTTTCTGCATCTCTTCAGCAGAGTGTGCAACCAGTGCAGTGCCATCTGCGAATAGCAGCTCTCTCATCAGTATCCGAGTAGTCTTGGTCTTCGCTCTGAAGTGTGCAACGTTGAATAGGTCAGCGCTCTGTCTTGACTGTAGGTAGACGCCATCCCCCATGTCTCGGAAAACATCGTCGAGCATTGCTGATAGGAAGATGGAAAAGAGCGTGGGGGCCAGTACACAACCTTGCTTGACCCCATTTGTGACCCTGACATTCGCCATCATTCCGGTATGTAGTGCCTCGATCATTGTTGTGAACTTCTCTGGGCAGCCATACTTCTTCAGTAGCTGCCATAGTCCAATCCTCCCAACTGTATCGAACTATAGCACTATACCACACAGAAAACAATCTATAACCCAGATAGCAGTAATACATTAATTAGTAATACGAAAATAAAGCTGGTACAAATTTATAAACAAAGTTAGTCCAAGTATGGAGCCTTATGGTACACCACATGTTATAAGAAGACTCACTTCCTAGAATGCGTCTTGCCTAGGGTCACGTTTCGTGACACACAGACTGCCAAGCTGTGAGGTGCCAATTGGTGGTGAGTTGGCAAATGTTGGGCACTAGTAATGGATTTCTTTTTCTTTAGCAGTGTGTGGCCGTGCTCGTTGGTTGCAGCACACTTTGTAGGCCGTCCAGTCTGCAAAGCCAGACCTCTTTCCCCCACAAGCCATGCGACGTCTTGCAACAGCAGTTGGCTGGACCCATAGATATAAATAGAACACGCCGGTAGAACTACAGGGAAAAGATTAATGATCTAACTCTGTGGCTGGACCCCGATTGTTACAATGTAAACACTAGCAGAAGCACGTGGAAAATTTTCACGTGTACCGTGTAAACAGAGGCTGCCCACGTGGACACATGCTCGTTACTCACTGGTCGACAAAAGGCCATGTAGCCTTAACCTATGTGGTGAGTCAAAACGTGCCGCCCAGGGACTAGGCGAAATGACGCTGGACATGCAGTGTAGCCATTATTACATAGCACAATTATTTATCTTTGTAAGAAAGTAAACTGTTTAGCAAAACGTATTAAAACATAATGTGGGTGAAACTGTATACAAGAATGGAGTTTTATTTCACATCATTTAATATTTCTTTATTTAGATGTTTCTCTCGGACGTGTATTTAGAAGTTCTCATTCAAATAATGAAAATTTGCAGGCTATTCGTAACCGGTGCTTCTGTCTTTGTAACGTGGGTTTGCACCGACATTTTCACGGTAAAGCTCGACACAAATTTGAAGTGAGAGTTTTGCCAAATCAGTATCTGCCATTTTTAAGAAGGTCGAAGTTCAACTCAGTGCTGTCATCTCATTGGTTGTTAACTCCAAGTCACTCGTACGTGTGCCTCGTACGAGTGACTCGGACATACGTGACACACGTACGATTTTACGTCCGATTTTGCGACTCACGTACGATTTTCATGTTTTCATCCGAGTCAATCGTACGAGTCTCTCCGACGTGTATCACGACCTTTAGATTCAGGGCGCTGCCATCTTGAGACTTATGCGCCAGTGACGTAAGCCAAATCGTTTACGTCACTGGCGCATTGTTAAAAAAAGGCAAGGATTGGCGGAATATTCGCTAATAATTGTGATTGTGACATAAGCGATCCGCGACGTACTGGATACATCAAATACCATTGGGCAGGCATAGGTTGTACGAACGTGCATGCGCCAGTGACGTAAGCGGTTTACTTGACTGGCGCAAAAGTCTCAAGATGGCAGCGCCCTGAATCCAACATGGAGTGTTTCTGGTACCAAAGATCTTATAGATTCACAAAGATACGCAACTCAGCGCGATAACTTGTGACGCCACAACCACTAGTGCCATCTAGTTTTAACCGTGCTACAGACGATGGCGTCTGCTCGACGTTGGATGTTGAATGGCCAATGTTGTGCTGCGCCTAACTGCAACAACAGTCGCACAAAATGTCAGGAAATGGTTTTCCACCGCTTCCCGGTTGAAGAGAGAAGGTAAATATTGGATCTGTTAAAGAAATGTATATGTAAAAGTAAAGTAATCGACACTTTCCCCTGTGAAAACATGAGAAAATGGGCAATGGTATAGACTAGTATACTATAGAGTATATCCAGTCGAATTCGCTCGCGAGCAGCCTTCGCAAATTAAATGCAGCATATGGCTGGATGCTTCCCAGAGAAGTTGAGATGGTATCTGATTGAACAGGTCAGGTAAGTAAAGTGTAAAGCGCTTTGAACAATCGTGAGGATTGGATACTGCGCTATATAAGAAGTTATCTTTAATTGAGAACTAAGAAGAAAGCAATAACACCAAAACCATTTCATGCGGTTTGATAGCAACAATGTATTACTTCATTATCTAACAACGAATTGTAGTGATGATATTGTGATTGTAAATTAACAGTTTTCAGTAACCTCACTTTATATCATTGTATTGCAGGAGTTCGTGCGTCAGAACTAGCAAAGATCCTTAACGTTTATCGACAAATATTTTGTGGTAGAATCAGATATCATAATGGATGTATGCGTTGTCAAGATCTCCACCATGTTTGTCTTGCGTTCTCAAGATATAAATACAATATAAACAAACAAAACATTATTTAGTGCATTAAATGAAACACCATATGGTCACGTTTCAGATGATCTGAGGATTTTATAAAAGTTTGTTTGAGGGATTTTGTTTACATTGCCATAAATCGGTGCTGCAGTACTTTCAGCGCATACACATTTCGTCTTGACAAAGGTCTAACTGGTCGAAACTCTTCACCTAGAAATGCAAACAATTTGTGACCATGCTCCCAAAAGGTATACACTTTAATAGAAATAATAATCGTGTCAAGTTTAAATTCTTTCTTTTTGACAAAAATCGGTAAATATATCCTCGAGAGCCATCTGACTGATGTAGTAATCTTTAACTTGCTGAGAGTCTTTCATTTCTTGCAACATAGTGAAGAGCTCCGTTCCTCGCATACTCTTGGCTTGAATGAAGTAACGCAGCTGCGACACGCCTTCTTCCTTGAGTTCGCTGCCAGGATAGGTGTTTTTGATATATTTTGTGAGTTCCGAGTAGTCTCCGCCTGCAGTTGTCTTTATTATCAACGTATAACCCTTGCCGAACCTGTTCCTCAATTCCTGCGGTGTGCCGATAGTGACGAGACGGCCGCCATATATGATGCCCACTCGAGAACATAGAGTCGCGCACTCCGTCATGCTGAAAGACCACAGCACACTGTATATATATATATATATATATATATATATATATATATATATATATATATATATATATATATATATATATATATATATATATATATATATAGTGGAAGAACGACAATCTTCAAGAAGTGAAATATAAAAAAGACCTAAAGAATTACAGACCGATATGTCTACTATCAAACATCTATAAAGTACTCACGAAGTACTAACAAAAGACTAGAGAAGACACTCAACGAAAACCAGCCACGACAGCAAGCTGGATTCATAAGCAGACACTCAACGACAGACCACATCCACGTCGTAAACCAACTGAAGGAGAAGTGCAGAGAATATAATATCCCACACTGCATCGCATTCGTCGACTCGCTTCAAGAACAGGAGATATAAGATATGTACATCAAACCCCTGAAGGAAATCTAGTCCAACAGCTCTATGGCAGTCCACATACACAAAGAAAGCAACAAGATCAACATCAGGAGAGAAGTACAGCATATTGCCCAAATTGTTTACGGCAGCACTCAAAAGCATATTCCGACGGCTGACTTGGGAAACCAGAGGCTTGAAGATAGACGGCGAATATTGTAGTCATCTTCGCTTCTCCGACGACATACTCATGAGCGCTAATATACCATATGCTCATGAAAGTGAAAATCAGGGTCTGAATATGAATAAGTCGAAGACAAAGCTGCTGACGGAAACCGACACACCAGTATATGTAACAACACTCAGTTCGAGAACGTTGAACGCTACATCTACCTGGGACAAAGATACAGCACAAGACATTGAGATTCAAAGAAGAATCACAACCGTATGGACAGCATTCACCAAACACAGCGACATCTTCAGGGGTAACATTGGAACATGTTTGAAGAGCCATGTCTACAACTCAGGCGTACTTCCAGCAATGACATACGGCGCGGAAACACAACATAAGACTCACCACCCAAGCAAAGAACAAGCTAGCTAGTCGCATAAACAAATATGTATGTTAAACATCACATACAGGGAGAGAAAAACAAATATCTGGGTAAAAGAAAAGATAAAGGTCACACACGTGAATGAACAAGACGGAAGACGGAAGTGGACCTGAGCAGGGCACATCAGCAGGATACGAGATAACCGACGGACACTGCGGATCACCAAATGGAAACCCTACGAAAAGAAAAGACCTAGAGGAAGGCCAGCGAGATGGTTGAGAGACGAACTAGACGACTACTGGAAGGACACCATCTGGCAGAGGTTAGCGCAAGATAGACATATGTGGAAGCAGCATGCTGAGGCCTTCGCCCAACCACCGACACGATGGCTGCACAACGACGATGATGATGATGGTGATGATGATGATGATATGTCAACAAATACATCGCAATAATGGATGTCTAAGCTGTGATATGATGTGGTGTGTGTGTGTGTGTGTGTGTGTGTGTGTGTGTGTGTGTGTGTGTGTGTGTGTGTGTGTGTGTGTGTGTGTGTGTGTGCATGCGTGCTTACACATGCATTAAGTACATAAATAAGAAAATAACAGAAAACTTACGAATGTGTTGTCAGAAGTATGGTTTGACCATCCTCTGCGTAGTTGGCCATGAAGAGCCAGGCTCGTCTCTTGCTCACTGGGTCCATCCCGGACGTTGGGCAGTCGAGCAGAAGTAACGATGGCTTACCAAGGAGAGCGATGGCGAAAGTAATCAACCTCTTAGCGCCTTCGCTGAAAATAGATATTAACCTCACGCACAGCGCTGTGGGCAACGAATGTTGGAACAGCGCTATAACAATGTGACGATTATGATTATGGTCCGTGGCGACATTACACGTGTTGCAGGCAATATTAATGCATTATGTAACAGTTTTGAATTCCACATTTGTTTATAATATTATTATTATTGTGCAAACTCAAGTCAAATGCAGCAGTGATAAAGGCTGTTTTACCATATGTAGTCATAGAGATGCGTGCGCGATAGTGATCTCGTAAGTCTTAGTGCACGCATCACTCGACTCCTCGAAAACTATGAAAACATGTACAAACTGTTAACTACTACTACTATTGTTTGTATGATGATCCGAACATAATTTTATAAACGTTGCTCCTCTCAATGCTTTATCGCTAATTCTTTTCTGTTTGTCTACCAATAACCTATCTTACAAAAGCCAAGAGAGCATTCGAAAAATTAGCACATCAAATTGTTTGTGACTCCTGCGTTAGCTCAAGATTGGGCTGTTTGGACCTGAGATATATAACTCAAAAAAGTAATCATGCGTTGTTTCAAAACACCAACATTACAACATACGTGTTGAATCAAGTCAGTTATGTACTATACCTGATAAAGCGAATTTCTTTGTTAGCAATCGACAGCATGCCCAGACTTTTCACCAGCATCTCAGTTTGGATGCTAAGATCATATGATTTTATTCCTAGAATATTACCATACATCGTTAACGTCTGGCGACAAGTCAGGTGGTCGAACAGAGGGTTCAATTGTGAGCAGTATCCGACGCGTCCGTATATCTGGAATGCCACATAGGAAACATGTATACCGTACAACACCGCAGACACGGTTGGTTGTGAATGAATACTGCGAACACACAGGTCACTTAATAACACTAACCTTACCATCAATGTTCATATAATTTATACTTCTGATATATCCAGTACTCTATTTTTCATGTCCATTATTCTCGTTATGATGAGATTAACGTAATATTATGGACAACGAAGAAGCACAGCATGCCCTACCATAGATGGCGCATTTGGATCGCTTTATTTCCCGGTGATCCCACTCTCCCACCCACTCACCCACTCACCCACTCACCCACCCACCCACCCACCCACCCATTAGCAACTTTATCTATGTACGTATTTTGGAACGGCGAACATAGATATCTGTCTCTTTGTTGTGCATTATCCATAAGAACGATTAAAAACAGAACTATGCGTAGAACTGAATGAAAAGCAATGCCTGGATCCAATTTATCAAAAAGAAGTATTTTATATTTACGACAGTCTTTTCATTTAAATGTTATTTAGGTTTGAAAATTCACATGCTCATGTATGCAAATGATATTTATTTTGTATATATGAAAGAACTGACAGAATGGGTTAGAATACACGAATGATGCTGCATAGTCCGCCGTCTTTGACGATTCAGTTCGTTCACGACGTTTACGCCTACGTACGTCTTTCTTGCAGGTTTGGTGGGCTGGCCTTTAACTCCCTGTTTCAGAGAGTTGACAGTCGTATTGGATACGTTCAACGCTTATAACATGCATACACTGACTTACCTGGGCAATGTTACTTTTGACAGGATATCCGTTTACGTATGCATTTCCCGACGTCATCGGAGTTTCTCCGATCAACATCTTTATCATCGTGGTCATCCCGGCCCCGTTGACACCCACCAAACCGAAGCACTCGCCCCGATGGATGTCAATGGACAGTCTATCCACAGCAACGACTCGTCGCCACGGACAGCCGTACACCTTCAGTAGGTTGTCCATAACAACGACGTGATCAACCATACTCGCCATTGACCTGAAGTTTAATGTCTGTATATGTATGTATGTATGTATGTATGTATGTATGTATGTATGTATGTATGTATGTATGTATGTATGTATGTATGCACATATACATACATATATATATGTATATATATATATATATATATATATATATATATATATATATACATATATACACAAACACACACAAAATAAAATAACAAAACAAAAGGCGTTATTCATTAAGCAAAATTCCAGCCGTCAACAGTCGCGTGTGGTGGATAAGTTATGGTTATAAAGGTACGTTTTAAATGACAAAAGAAATATTTTAATAGTTTTAACTAGCCTAACACAAAGAGGAAATATATTTCACAGATTCCAGCTACAACAAGAGGTGCAGTTACAGCAAACACCCTAGTTCTAAAGTTAGAATAATACTCTAGGGACATAAAGTAAATGAATATTTGATGAGCGACGCTGGACAGGTTTTCTTGCAGGAGTTAGCAATGAATGTAAAGACGATGGGTGCTTACATGAAAGTGTATAGTGTGTAATAGTGCCGATCTGTAAAATTATTGATACAATCACGGTCAGGACACCAAAGCAGACTTCAGAACTGGCATAGAGCGACAAAAACGTGTAGCACACCTTTGCTCTTCTGAACATGGCGATATTTGGGGATATCATCAAGAGCAATATTGTGACAAAGGAATTATAACTATCCAGACTACTAGTAATTAGTACAATAGGTTTTTGTTTGCAACAGACAGAGGACAACACCGACGAATACGTCGCAAATCACGAATGTGATAATAGCAGAGAGAGAAATATTTCTCTGAAATTTCACTTGTCATACAAATGACCCCTATATTCCGCGTTGAATGTGCATGCGTAACATTTCGTCTAAGTATGAGAATAGGGAATTTTTTTAACGATTTCACGCTGCCTCGTTTTGATAATAATGTCTTGTCAGCATTTAACTTGAACTTATTTTGAGCCACCCAAAGGACAGTTTCATACAGGCAATTTGTGTGCTCGACTCAGCACCAATAGACAGAGATATATACATTTGTGTAGTATCTGCATAAAGATGACGAGGCAAATGATAACTACTAATTGTATGGTAGTTTGTCGTATCCAACAACGACATTGCCGTGCTAGTCATCTGTGGTGTGTGTCCTCAAGTGGTTATGTAGACCAATGGTGGACATACGTGGCCTATCACAAGCACAAGTCGGGCAAGGGAAGCCAGTTGTCACTTATGCCTTTTCGCTCGCTCGGAGCCTCACTAAGGAACGCCACTGTTTTCTGTCTGTGGCCATCTTCTCCATTTCTTTCCGGGTGTACCCCATCTCTTTTGTATCTTTTTCTGTGTCTCTCTGCCAGGTGTTTCGTGGCCTACCTCTTCTTCTCTTCCCTGGGGGGTTCCATGTGATGGCTTGACGGGTGATTGATTCCGGTGGTTTCCTTAGTGTATGTCCTATCCACCTCCATTTTCTCTTCTTTATTTCATTTTCTATGGGTAGTTGCTTGGTTGTTTTCCAGAGTGTGGTGTTCGGTACCTTGTCTGTCCACTTCAAGTGTAGTATTCTGCGCAGGCATTTGTTGATGAAGGTCTGTATTTTCTTTAGTGTCTTCTGTGTGGTTCGCCATGTCTCCGCTCCGTAGAGCAAAACTGCCTTCACATTTGAGTTAAACAATCTCAGCTTGGTGTTAATTTTGATTCGTTTTGCTCTCCAACTTTTTCTCAACATGATGAATGCCACTCTTGCTTTCTGGATTCTTGCTTTGACGTCTTCTTCTGTCCCTCCAGTTTTGTTTATTGTACTGCCCAGGTATGTGAATGCATCTGTCTCTTCCAGTGGCTCTCCGTTCAATGTAATGGGGTTGTTGTTCTTTGTGTTGGCTTTCATAATCTTTGTCTTGCTTCTGTTGATGTTAAGTCCAAGCTGTGTTGACACTGTGTTTAGCTGCTCTGTTTTTTCCTGCATCTGTTTATGGCTGTGTGAGAGGAGAGCGAGGTCATCCGCAAAGTCCAGGTCCTCCAACTGGCTCCTTGGTGTCCACTGGATCCCATTTCTTCTATTTTTTGTAGTCTTTTTCATGATCCAGTCTATGGCGAGCAGGAATAGGAAAGGTGACAGAAGACATCCTTGCCTCACACCTGTCTTCACCATGAAGGAGTCTGTTAGTTGTCCTGCATGAATGACCCTGCATGCCATGTCTTCATAACTACTTCTTATCACAGATATAAATTTCTCAGGTATCCCGTAGTGCTGTAGGAGTTTCCACAGCGTGTCTCTGTCAAGGCTATCAAATGCTTTCTCGTAGTCAACGAAGTTTATATACAGTGATGAGTCCCATTCCATGGATTGTTCGACAATGATTCTCAGTGTTGCAATTTGGTCGGTGCAGGATCTGTCTTTCCGGAAGCCAGCTTGGTGGTCTCTGAGCTTGGCATCTACACCTGTCTTCAGTCTGTCCAAGATTATTCTGTTGAGGACCTTTCCGGGTACTGATAGGAGCATTATCCCTCTATAGTTCTTACATTCTTGCATATCGCCTTTCTTTGGGAGCTTCACAAGGTACCCTTCTTTCCATTCCGTTGGTATTTCTTCTTGTTCCCATATCTTCCCGAATAGGTCATGCAGTATCTCGGTGGAGGTCTCTATGTCAGCCTTGATTGCCTCTGCAGGAATTTTGTCTGGGCCGGAAGCTTTCCCTCTCTTCATGTGATGAATGGCTTTCTCAATTTCTGCCTTACTTGGTCTTTCGCAGTTTATCTGGAGTACTTCTTCCGCTGGTGCGATGTCTGGAGGGTTCTGAGGTGGTAGCCGGTTTAGCAGTTCTTCAAAATGTTCCCTCCATCTCTTCAACTGGTCTTCATCACTGGTAAGTACATTGCCATTCTTATCTTTGATGGGTCTGTCTGTGTTCTTGTACTTTCCTGCTAATTTTCGTGTTACATCATACAGTTGTTTCATGTTTCCTTGGGCTGATGCATCCTCTGCTTCCTTGGCTAGGTCTTCAATGAAGTTTGCCTTGTCTGTTTTTACGCTGTTCTTGACTGCTCTGTTTGCCTCTGTATACTCTTCCTGTGCTGCTGCTTTTGCTGCTCTCGTTCGGCTGTTGTTAACTGCACCTTTCTTTTCCTTCCTCACTTGCACTTTGTTGACAGTCTCTGCAGAAATCCAGTCTTTTTGTTGGTATTTCTTCTTTCCCAGAACTTCGCTGCATGTGATGGTCCACATCTCCTTGATCTGTTGCCATTGTGTGTCTATGTCCATGTTTCCTTCATCAAGGATATCTTGTAGGGCTTCGTATTTGTTTCTGACTGTAAGTCGGAAGGTCTCTGTTGTCACTCTGTCCTGTAGGAAGTCCACATTGTACTGCGTTCTGGTGCTCCGCTTGACTTCTCTCTTCTTTAGCTTCATCTTCATTCTGGCCAGCACTAGATGGTGGTCTGAGGCTGCATCTGCCCCTCTCTGCACTCTCACATTGATCTTCTGAACTTCCGTCCTATGCAGATATGGTCTATTTGATTTTCTGTCCTGTGGTCCGGTGATACCCAGGTTGCCTTGTGAATCCTGCGATGCGGGAACACGCTGCCTCCGATGATCATATTGTTAAATGCACAAAAGTCGGCCAACATCTCGCCATTTTCATTCATTCTGCCAAGTCCCTGTCTGCACATGACTTCTTCGTACCCGCTGTTGTCTGATCCGATTTTGGCGTTCAAGTCTCCCATGAGTATTGTCATGTCCGTCTCCTTCAGTTTGTCACACAATGTCTGCAGTTTGTTGTAAAAGTCTTCTTTTGTTTCTTCGTCCTTGTCGTTTGTGGGTGCGTAACACTGAATGATGTTGAGCTTGATGTTTTCTTTCTTTGTTTTGAACGAGGCATAGATGATCCTTGGTCCCGCTGCTTCCCAGTTAATGAGAGCATTCTGTGCCTCATGTGACAACATGAGTGCCACGCCTTCTGTATTATGTGCATCTTCCTCTTCATGCCCCGAATAGAGAATAATTTCTCCCGTATTCAGTCTGACTTGCCCTGACTGTGTCCACCTTGTTTCACATAGCCCTAGTACTGTGATGTTGTAGGCCCGTCGTTCCCTTGCTATTTGGGCTGCTTTGTTTGTTTCGAACATGGTTCTCACATTCCATGTTCCGATTTTAGAGATTTTCTTGGAAGATAAGAAGGGTATCGGCGATGTAGCTTCCTTGCGGCTTTCACTGCATCCAGTTGTAGCTGGTGCTAATTATGTTGCTGTCCGGTGTCGTCTGTCCCTGGCATCTTATTTCTGGTGTTGGCAGTGTCTGCAACAAAGTCGTGGCAAGCAGTTGTTGTGAGGACTCGGCAATGTCATTTGCCAGCTGCTGCGCTCTCGAATTCTGTTGGACGGATGCCAGTGCAATGGAGATTGCCCTTGGTGCAGTCGTAAGAGAAGCAGCCGTAGAGAAGCTGTCGGAACATCATTGTCTCGTCCACAGGGAGGACATGCTCGGTTTATTGTATAAGCGCTCTCTCAAAGACGTCATGGTTTGTCACCCGGTCTTGCAGCGGACATGGAGTATAGACGTAATCGAGGTTGCGCATTATAAACCAAACTTATTTTTTCAGTATCCCACAACAGGATGATAATAGGGATGGGGAGTTGATAATGGGGAAAGACACACATATACTCACACGCATATACACACACAGACATATGTTACATACACACGCAGATACACACACACACACACACACACACACACACACACACACACACACACACACACACACACACACACACACACACACACAATACGCGCGCCACGCGCGTATTCACATATGGAAAATATGTGATAACATCGCAACATCGCTACCGCAATAAGGTCTTAACCCTTTTAAACAGTGTCCCTATGTGTTCATGTCACTCAACCTTGTTTCAGCGCAAAACCTGTCGGTCGATTCTCGGCTTATTGCTAATCGTTCGGCAGTTACATTATCGTCCTCGATCTCGTTTGAATCCAGGACGAGCATTCTGAAACACGTGGCACGAAGGAAACCCTGGTCAATGGCGACTACAAGGGCGAGTAGCGAAACAGCCTGGCCAGCAAGCAGCAGCAGATACGGCCCGACTCCGCCTTCAGCGAACGAGAGAGCATAAGGCGTGTAGGCGAGGCACTGCGAATCCCCACATGTCCCTAAAACAAAATTAATGGGCGCATCGCTATTGAACACTCGATTCGGTTCGATTTAATTGTTTGTCTCGTTCCAGCGTAACAAAACAAACTATTACAGTGTGTAGTTTGCAAAATGTAACACGAAGATGTACGAATTAAGTTACGGTAGGATATTAAACGGTTTTATTATGACGGCTAGAAAATCGGCATTGCGAATGTCTTTTAATAATACAATGTATGCATTAAAATCATGTAAAATAAATGATATTCGAAAATACTTTACATGGACAGCATGAGTGTACACCATCACTACAAACGCGTCGTATCTGCTCGTCGGCACATGCGGAGTGGAGTCGGTGGTTGATTAAGAATCGCCAAATTGCTCTTGAAAAGGCATACGGCGGCATCGTGAAACGAAAGAACTGGTGAAGAATATTGCCGACAACAGGAATATTCCACGAGAGTAATATGTGTACCAGTGCAATTCCTGCAACAGTGTATGCATATGCACTTGTATATATGTAATAAGTATGCATGTATGCATGCACGCTTGTATGCATGTACATGCAGATACGTATGTATGTATGTATATATGCATGTATGTATGTATGTATGTATGTATGTATGTATGTATGTATGTATGCATGTATCCGGGTGTGCATGTATGTTTGTATATCCAATTTCACTGTCCGTCACGATCTCTGCAAAATAACATCCCATTTAGAGTCTCCAGTACAGAATCAACATTAGAAAAAAACTGTGTTTTGAATAGATGTATGGCTACCTTCAACACATTGTCTATAAGTGATTTAACTTAGATATAGTTTCTAGAAATGAAGCCTTCACGTCTTCTTGACAAAACAAAAATTAAGACGTGAAAGCTGGTTGTACAAATATATATTTGCGCAGTTATAACCTAGATGCGCATCGCTAGGTGGGTGGGGACGTTGCCCGATGTTGTCGCCATCCTACCACTACCGCCAGATGGCGCCAAGTACTCCAGGAGACGGTGAGGAGCCCAAGAAAACAAAATAGACATCCTGTGTTGTCTTGTTTTATATATATATATATATATATATATATATATATATATATATATATATATATATATATATTGGTATTGTGTTAGTTAAAATGTATTCTTTATTAATTTAGACCTATTATTCGAAATATCTCTACAGAACTATTTGTAAAGAATAAGATGGAAATCGGTTAGGTGTTTTCCTGTGTTTTCATGTTTTCTTTGTACCAAAGTACATTACATTAACTCCCTCGAGTGCAACTTTCACGTGTCACTCACTTGTAGTTTGAGTGATGATGTACTTTCTGTTTAATGTTTATATATTTTCTACATGTTTTTGGTTAAAATGCACAAAACATTATTTTATATTATTAATTATTATCGGGCCATCTTATAACTCAAATGTTCATGATCGTTTTATGTGACCTCGTATTTTCTTTTGTACGTTTTTGTTCTAAGCATAATATGTTTTTGCAAACTCTGACGCTTAATATAGCTACTTAACAGTAGCTATTTAGCTCTACATGAACAACATACACAATTGCATATGTATTGTAACATTTGATAGATACTAAATTGATATGGAAAACATATTTCTGTTATCAAATCTAAACTCTCAGAGTTGTGCTGTAATCTATAATGCTTATTTCATACCATCCTCTCTTGTTTTTCTCAAACGTTCTGACTTTCCCTATAAATACGGATGTTATCTAAAAAGTGTGATGATAACGATAACTTGCAAGCTCTCCGCAAACCGGTATGTCATTACATTTAATCGAAACAGTAATTACAACGTATTATTAGACAACTTACCCGTCACAGACAAGTACAGAAACATCCACACATAAAATCTGTGGGGCGCTGAGAATATCTGTGAGGCGAGATACGTTACTGGCAGAATCGCGCACAAGTATAGCATGAATAACACCGAGCAACTTGCGAAGGCGCCCGCAACCAACGTGTCAAACGGGAGATGATAAACGGCAAAGGCGGCGAATATCAGAAAGACTGGCATCACGGCGATTACCAAGTCGTAGCATAATGCATATATCCAGAATGTGGAGGCGGCAACGCCACAAACGAACTGGGACGTTTTCGCTCCGATGGCCCGCTCGTGGATCCCGAATACCGCATAACAGTTCATGACCATCGGTAGGCAGACGGCAAACGCTTGCACGAGTTTGAAATTCATACTAGTATCGTCCGGGAGCGTGTCTGCAACTGGTCTCCCGGTGACCCGCAGGATGTGATTGGTGGTGTGTATCGAGTACTCCTCCCCGGCGTAGTACTTCAGTAGTGCGTTGTTGACGAGGTTCAGACTGATAGCTGCCGTGTGGTACGCCTCGTAGTTGAACAGCGCCACGCAGGTGATGACATCGGGCGATAATATGTCGAACTCTACCCCCACCAAGTACCGATGAAGGATTTCGTATTCACTCACGGTTTTGTACTCGTCTACTATGTCGTTGGATAGGCCTATGGCGTCGTAGTACGCGCCGGCTAGTCGGGGCACTACAGACGCCCGACCTCTCTTGCCGGTGAAAACGACCGCGCCACCGCCGCCGCTGCCGTAGATGGACAGGTCGAGGACGAGCGGCGGTGACTCTTGCAGCGTCGTCTGGCTCCACGTGTACCACAGCAGCATGGCGACAACCAGCGGTGTGAGCGCCTGCAAGGTGTGTGCCACTGGGCGCTGCCACATGTACCACGCTCGCTTGTAGATCTGCGCGTTCTTTTGTCGTCTTAGGGATACATGGAATGACAGGGGCGATTGTTTCATTACCTTGAACAGCGCTGCAACACAACAAGACAACCACACGTACGATTTCGCTACGACGCTACGACCCGACCAACTAAATCCCATGGCATCAGTAAGTTTAATAATGAATTTATCTAGTGCCTAAATCCTCTGGAGCCCGCGGTCAGAAGCGCTACAAAACTGGAGCCAATACAATATGCATTATTACAACCTTTTACCCAACAATCGACATAATTGGTCAAGCTGCTACACTTCTCTGATATCTCTAAGATTCTTAATTATATCATCATTTTCTAAAAACTAAGCTCAATATTGGCAAACGTGCTTCTTCTGTAGCTGGGCCAACAACCTGGTATAAACTCCCTATTACAATTAAATCCTCTGAAATTATAGCCACTTTCGTAAAAAAAACCCACCTCAAAACATATTTGTTTGAAATTTCCACCATAGTGTTATCGGCGGTTCCACGCTCCAGTGACGACTTTTACATGTCCACATTAATGATTATGTAAAATGATTTTGTTTGTTGCCTCTGAGCTTGAATTGTTAAGGATATAAGCGCTATAGGAGTATTATAATAATAATTATTTTATTATTACATTTATTCTGTTTTTAGGCTTTTACACGTCCATCTCCGTCCTGCTTTCTGCTGAACTTCGTTTGCCTATAATTGCGCATTGAAGTCTCCCTTCAACACTGTTTGGCTTTGATAAGGATTCATCCATACCCATCCATCCATTGTTTAAGGTGTTTATTCATCCTCGCAAACCAGGGGTCGTTGTGCTACGCTACTATACCCTTGCCCAATCGTCTCCGCATAGCTTTGGATTGAACGGAGTCGCACTGCAATTATAGCAATAGACTTCATCAGTTGCTACTGTGTCAGCAGTGGAAACCATCCCAATACGCGCCCCAAGTAGAAGACGGATACACGACTGGTGGGTATCCTAATTCACGTCATACATACTGCATGTAACGCGAGCAGCGTGTGGTTGAAATAACCCAAAATAGTATATCATATGACCGGGGGTATACCACACTCCTCCTCATGGGCGATTTCATTGGCTGATGTAAAAAGAGGAGTTTTGAAAGGGTATGTGCCAGGGAAAAGAAGAGCTGGTACTGACGTAATCAGCTTCTTCTTCTTCTTCTTCTTCTTCTTCTTCTGGTGTTTTTTCTTTCGGGAGATGATGTCACTCCTTAATTAATTCGAATTCGACTTCGCATACTTGAATCGGACTGTTTTGTAGCCGATTGTTTAACGAATGTTTCAGGTATATACAATTGTACGAACAAATATCAAACATCATTATTCATTTTGATATGTATCATCTTTATTGCCAAAATACTTGTCAAAGTCGTACGCATCAGAAACGGACTCCATTACATCTACCAAATCTGCGATATCCACTCGATGTCTTCACTTTGTAGGCACAAATTCGAAAGGCCATGACTTATAATACACATTACATTTTGTGCACAACCGATAGAAAAATATCAGGCTAAATTACAACGAGATATTATACACTCCTCTAGGAAATGCCTTTTTGTCAGACTTCTTTCAACAGACGTACATTTAATTCGGATAGGAGATATAAAAAGGTACATTAATTGATGCTAGTTGAGGAATAACGTGTTATCATTCTTACTCACTGTAAGCCGACCGGAAACCATCTTCTGTGCGAGTAATCGATAAACGGCATTTCTCGGTGATTGTTGATTCTTTCATTGCACTGGAACGGCAAAATCGTACATTGAAAAGGTAATGTTTACAAAACTGCACCGGATATTCATTATTATATCTATTCTATTCTACTATCCATTATTACAAATTCCACAGTCCGACATGCATGCCTATGAATTATATGTTTTATTATAAAATACATGAAATTTGGCACACATTAAGATCATGCAAAACAAAATTATTTGACTATAGAGCCACCACATATATTTCCCTGGAAGGCACTATTTTCAATATGGCTGCCCAAAACATATATCCCCTTACCTTAATACTGTGTTTAATGTGGCTTCTTTCAAAGCCAATTTCTCATATTTTAAGAACTTCACTAGCTAGAACCATAATTGTAATGATATTACATTTTAATGCGGCTATTTCGAAAATGCTACTTATGACCTTGTCCGACACATGTACCACCCACGTCTATTCTGCAATATGGCGACCATTTTCTAAAATGAAAAACATTTTTCAATAAATAAATAAAAAGTATGTATAACTTGTGCATTGTGGTAGAGATATGAAATAGAGGGACTAAAAGTTAATTATAAGTAATATTGATGTAAATTATATTATATATCAATGTAGTAAAAATTAAATATATGTAGATATGTATAATAACTGAGGCAGACCAAATTTATAAAATGCGCATAACCTTGATTGCGACAAAGGCAAATTGCTACATCGGGAGCCATCAACTGGCGACACCAGAAATGAAATGTTTGCTAAAACGGTATTGGTTTGTAACTTCAGGAGTGTGTGGAAACTGGTTGCAAAGTGTCGTGGTGTCGTGTGGTTTACCTCATAAATACATCCTCCATGTTTGGAAGAGACACAGCGCATCTAATTATGTTCAATTTATTTTTGTTTTTCTCCAGTTCTTCGAATATTTCCGCCACCGCGTTCATGTCTTCGGCCACCAAGCTGAAGACCAAATCGCGACCGACTTGCTCCCGTGGGAACGACAATGGCGCAAACAATTTGACAACCTCATCCACAGGATCCATGGTGCTGCAGGTCTCGGCTCTTGCCACCAGTAGGCGTTGCCCGATTCCTTTTGCAGTACATAAGCATGCGCGTGTGAGAGATGAGAAGAGAGGGGGAATGAGAGAAAGGGGGTGAGAGTGAGAGGAGAGAGATACATGTGTGTGTCTGTGTGCGTGTGTGCGTGTGTGCGTGTGCGTGTGCGTGTGTGCGTGTGTGCGTGTGCGTGTGTGAGTGTGTTTATGTGTGTGTGTGTGTGTGTGTGTGTGTGTGTGTGTGTGTGTGTGTGTGTGTGTGTGTGTGTGTGTGTGTGTGTGTGTGTGTGTGTGTGTGTGTGTGTGTGTGTGTGTGTGTGTGTGTGTGTGTGTGTGTGTGTGTGTGTGTGATGTCATAGATTCACTTACGCTGGCTAGTGGCATATTTTAGGGTTCCTAAAGCTATGTGTGCAAATGGTGACGTAACTAGATCGCAAACTTTATTGGAATCCTGCTAATATTACTAAGTGTTTTATTTGATATTCGACTGCGATACCCGCAATCACCTTCGAGACATTGCGTCCCGATATTTTAGCATTGTTTTATTACATTCGGCTCTGTTACCCGCCGTCACCTTCGAGACTTTGCGTCCTGATATTTTAGCATTGTTTTAATATATTCGGATGCGTTGCACGCCGTCACCTTCGAAACCTTGCGTCCCAATATTTTAGCATTGTTTTATTATATTCGACGGCGTCGATGTGTTGTTGTTAGAATATATAGCTAGTGTCTTAGATGATTTGTATTGGTAGGATTTTGACCAAATAAACTGTGACAAACCTATCTGCATTGTCTTATCGTTAGAATCAATGAGCGAATGAAAGTGTGCCCGTATGCGGCATTAGATGCTTCCGTGTCGACAGTTCGCCGCGAACGTTACACATATACATACCTAGCCACATACTTTTCAAAGTGGAAACTAAATACAAATGCTTCACTACATAAGCATAACTCAACCAGGACAACAAATTCATCCTTGTTAAGATAATACTTGTTAAGACTTGTTATGTTGCGTATAGGCAGATAGGCAGACGTGGAAGCAGCATGCTGAGGCCTTCCCCAACCACGGGAAACTATGGCTGCACAATGATGATGATGATGATGATGTATATGTACGTATGAATGTATGTATATATATATATATATATATATATATATATATATATATATATATATATATATATATATATATATAATTGGCTTCTGTCATAACGACTTAAAAGGATTCACCGATAGTACAAATCACCTATTATCGCTCAGTACAGGTGAAAACACATGGCGTAAATCGGTGTGCAGTCTGGTAAATATTCAGCCCAATGCCTACATAGGTTTGATCTAATTCATGTATATTTGACAAGTCACATCTGCAGAACATAATACAGATAAAAAGATGCGCTTCAAAATATATTTTAGTAATTATAGCCTGCATCACCCAGGCTAGGATTACAGTCGATCTATAGAACACGCTAAATAAAAAAGTATCGGGAGAATTATTCTATTCAATTAATCAGCTACTGAGCAGTCGAATGATACTTTATAATGGGTAATGATTATGTTAATGGAATGTTTGAATCATTGCAGAGCAACAAGAGTAGAGTAGATTGTTCTGAATTATTTGACCTTGTTATAAAAGTTTCTCTTTCAACTTTTACTACATTGTTAATTTACTTTTTATTACATTAATAGTAGGCAATGTTTGGCCTTTATTCATTGAAAGATGTCCCATTAATTAGTTTTTGCCGTTTGCAAATTATCGGTGCTTATTCAGCTTTCTTTTTATCTGTAAACAATGTTTCTATTAAATTATATTGTGTTATCATGGTATGCCCGACAAATTTGTATACGAGGTATATAATACAGAGATATAGATTCTTACAGAATTGCCATCCCCAAAATGTGGCAGCTCTGCGTTCTACAGGTTGTTGTTACGCATAAATATCGTTGACACTATATTACAAATATATTTTGTGAATAATATAGTAGCTATCAGTCTGACATATTCTTCCAGTATACGGAAACCGCTATTATATTAGAATAATTGCCAGAAACAACGGTATAACATTCATGCAGCAGCACATCAGGATGTGTGCTTGTATTGTTTGCCTCATGCAATTGTACAATCCCCAGTTTCACACGTGGTGTGGCTGTATCGTAATGAGTTTGGAGTAAAGTTACTGAATTGAATTATGGTGTTCTTGTTCACGTCACAACAACAAGCAGAAAACTGATTTTACCAAATATATCCTTGAGTTGTGCAGGAGTTCCTAAACACTTCAACTGGCCTTGCGCAATGATAGCAACTTGGTCTGCCAAGTACTCCGCCTCGTCCATGAATTGTGTCGACATGACCACAGTCCGACCTTTGCAGTCATTCTTTATGAGATCCCACGCACTGT
Source organism: Oasisia sp. SBJ-2009 (assembly GCA_964017155.1). NCBI lineage: Eukaryota > Metazoa > Annelida > Polychaeta > Sabellida > Siboglinidae > Oasisia > Oasisia sp. SBJ-2009. The sequence goes on from OZ024854.1 coordinate 50,193,429, forward strand.
GTATCGATTGTTTGTCAAAGCCGACAGTAGGTTCGTCCAAGAGCAGCACCTATGTAAGCAGAGCTACTTTGTCTAACGCACATTACACGCACTCACGCTGTATATCAGCCAGCCAGCCAGCCAGCCAGCCAGCCAGCCAGCCAGCCAGCCAGCCAGCCAGCCAGCCAGCCAGCCAGCCAGCCAGCCAGCCAGCCAGCCAGCCAGCCAGCCAGCCAGCCAGGCAGCCAGCCAGCCAGCCAGCCAGCCCGCCCGCCCGCCCGCCCGCCCGCCCACCCGCCCACCCGCCCACCCGCCCACCCGCCCACCCGCCCACCCGCCCACCCGCCCACCCGCCTGCCTGCCTGCCTGCCTGCCAATCAATTAATACAACTTAATTCCTCCTTGTAAAGCAATTACATTGTCGTTTGGGCGGGCATAATATACGTAAACAACATTTTGTTTACGTGAAATACGCCCGTCAATTAGTATTGAATATACAATTAATATTGAATATAAAATATAATATAGGTAATAGCTGATGTCATCGATATCACAAATGCAATATTTAATCTGATGGACACATGGAGTGTATTTCCAACATACTTTAACCTCTGCGTTTATGGACCATACACTGGCTCATGTCTACACTTATGTCACATCATTAGCAACAGGAATAGAATAAATGTTTATTTCTTACGGTTTGTTTTACACGCGGTACATATCTCAAAGGTGTGCGTGCGTGCGTGCGTGCGTGCGTGTGCCCTTAGTAAATGAACTTGTACCCACACCTCCGATAACGCAGTTTCCATGGACATTACCTTTGCATTCCCAATCAGAGCAAGTATCAACGAAAGTTTCCGCTTCTTGCAGTGAGAGAGCGTTCCCACCAAGGGATCCTCATCTTTGGGTAGCCCTACGCCTTCCAGAAGTCGTTGGATTTCTTCACACGACCTCTGCATCGGAGTGTTTCGCAGCTGAAATGAATTGTAATTTATTAAAGTCCCATACCATTGCACACTGTATTTATGAGACTCACAACGGGATATTTCCATGTTACCTCTGTGGACTAAGGAAATTACCTGGCACAATGCGTTTACATTACATATATTATGTCGTTATGTTCAAAAATTATATTTACAGTGTTGGTGTAAACAAATTGCAATGTGCTCCAGAGACCATATTTTACGGGGAATGTCAGCAAGGATTTATCATTCATGCCGGTTTTTTATTTCCGGCATTTTTCAGCAACTGATCGGCGAATTTCAACATAGAAGTGAGCCTATGTTGAGGGACACATTATGTACATATTTTACAAAGACAGTTAAAGGTCAAAAAAAGCAACGCTGATATAATGGCCTAATATAGTTGATAAAAAAGTAACAATTTCCAACAACAATCATATTTTTAATGTCAGCG
>OZ024854.1:50199823-50217323 GCA_964017155.1 Oasisia sp. SBJ-2009
ACAGTCACTTCCTCTAACTCAGCTCTGACTTCATCTTCTGTCGCAGTTCTGGGGATGTGAGGCGGCGAGCGCTGAGGCTATATCGGACGAGTGCCCGGTCTTTTCGTACCGACGTCTTATTCGGCCTTCCACTCCGCGGTCTGTCGGCCACTGAGCCTGTCTCTCCCAGGCGCTTCTTGATGCCATACACTGTTTTTACATTTACCTTTAGTGCCGGCTCACCTCCCGACAGCTAACCCCCATCTCCATTAGCACCACGGCCCTCGTTCGCAACTCAGTGCTGGTTTTTTTTTAAGGCGGCATCACTGAAAATTAGCAAATAAATTATTTATAATTTTTTAAATTAAATTTATATGCATAAGTTATTAAAAATAGATAATAGATATTATTATGGAATCATAAAAACAAATTTTTACCATATAATTAGCTCTTATTGTATTGAACATTGGATTTATTCACTACTTTTCTTAATAAATATTGATAATTAATAATAATTAATTAATACTGACACTAGGTCAAGGCATTATACCAAATATTGCTCCGGTAATACACCAAAGTACACTATTATCGCCCACGTACAGTTTAGACAGTCAATTGTGATTCATTAGTCCATAGAAAGCAGATAACACTTAGTGATGTAATTGAGGCCTACCTTGATCTTTGGACGGCAATCTTAGGGTGTTCTTATGAAATTAGGCAAAAAAGGGCCAAAACAGAAACAACAACACTCAAAACAGGATATAGTATCAGGCGCATCCAAAAGGTGGCAGCACTTCGTTTGTCAAGTTGATTTTAATGCTGCCACAGAGCTTAACAACAGAGAAATAACAGCAAAATCCAATGGTCCCATGACTTTTTACCGGCACTGTATGTATGTATGTATGTATGTATGTATGTATGTATGTATGTATGTATGTATGCATGCATGCATGTATATATATATATATATATATATATATATATATATATATATATATATATATATATATATATATATATATATATATATATATATATATATATATATATATATATATATATATATATACAGTGTATATCATCTTATTCTATGGATGGTGATTTAAAAATGTATTATTATGATGTACTGTGGGACAATTGCACTCTCAGATCCGTACCTTCTCAAAGAGTGTATGTTCAGAGATCTCAGTATGTTTTACCAGCACTGCAATGGTAACATGGATGAACGTATCGAACAGAAGCATCGCGAACGTGTGTAATAGCGTCAGTCGTTGCATAGAGGTAACTCGGTGGTTGATATTACTCCATGTTATATGCACGTCTGCAAATACAGTGCTAAAAGTAAACTGAACACATTACAATCGTCGACATAGGCCGATCGGAAAACGTCCTTGTCTTTAGACAAGTGTTCATTGCCTCATACACAATCACAACTCTGCCCTAACACAGGCATCTTAGAAACCAGCGACGAGCTTGACAAAAGACACCTCAGTAGTGTCGGTGCAGCCGCAGGGCATGTGATTTGTGAGAGACGAGACGAGACGAGACGAGACGAGTCGAGTCGAGACGAGACGAGACGAGACGAGACGAGACGAGACGAGACGAGACGAGACGAGACGAGACGAGACGAGACGAGACGAGACGAGACGAGACGAGACGAGACGAGACGAGACGAGACGAGACGAGACGAGACGAGACGAGACGAGACGAGACGAGACGAGACGAGACGAGACGAGACGAGACGAGACGAGACGAGACGAGACGAGACGAGACGAGACGAGACGAGACGAGACGAGACGAGACGAGACGAGACGAGACGAGACGAGACGAGACGAGACGAGACGAGACGAGACGAGACGAGACGAGACGAGACGAGACGAGACGAGACGAGACGAGACGAGACGAGACGAGACGAGACGAGACGAGACGAGACGAGACGAGACGAGACGAGACGAGACGAGACGAGACGAGACGAGACGAGACGAGACGAGACGAGACGAGACGAGACGAGACGAGACGAGACGAGACGAGACGAGACGAGACGAGACGAGATAGCTAAATATGTCTTTGCAGATTAATATATCTTATATTAATATCGTTAATATCGACCCGGAGTCGATATTAACGCCGGTGTGGTGATCCCAGATTCGGCCGGTGCCAGATTTTGCTCAAAGCACAGTCCCGCTTTTATCTGCTCTGACGTAGTGTTGAAGACATACGTCAATCCCCGGGCCTAGTTCCTTAAAACGCTTACCGCGCATGCATTTTTATCTAAAACTTGCGAATTCAAACCATCCTGGAATACTTGATGTATAACTAACGGAAACTATGTTAGTAAAAACCAGAATCCATGCGTGCTACCATTGCGGTCCCAGATTCCGCAGATTCGGCAGTGCCGATTCTGGGACCACCATACCAGCATACCACCCTGCATCCGCTGCCCGGATGACAAACCCACGTACGATTAAGACTCGAGACAGTAGGTTTATGGTCGTTCGAAACATTCCTTGCGTGGCCGCTGCAGCTACTGTAAAGATAATTTCAGTGGGCATGCTGTGTATGTTTGAGTATTTCTTGACTTTGCGAAAGCGTTTTATACGATTACTCGGATCTTATTGGGAAAATTAGCTCATTGTGGAATTAGCGGAAACATACTTGAGTGGATACATAATTACTTAAATAATAGGCAACAACGAGTAACATTTAACAGCATAACATGTGGAGTTCCACAAGGTTTAATTTTTGGACCTTTACTCTTTCTTATTTATATGAAACATCTAACTACTCTAGCTGACACAATGCGTATAATTATGTTTGCTGATGACACAAGTATCTTTATAAAAGGAACAATATACATAAAACGGAAATTACAATGAAACCTGAGATAAAAATATTATCATTGTGGCTTAAAAACAATAAACTTTCTCTAAATATACAAAAACTCACACAATGACCTTGAATAATACAAAGAATATAAGAGAGAGGGATAATAGCATTTACATAGACGACATAAAAATTGATACTGTAAACAAGATAAATGTGTTGGGTCTACTTATAAATAACATATTGAACTGGAGTGCTCACATTAAATATATTTGTAATAAAATATCTAAGAATATTGGCATTATAAAAAGGTGAAGAATAAATTAGAAAAAAGACTGTTGTTAAATATATATGATATGCTTATCCACCCATATATTACTTACTGTAATGTTTTTTGGGGGAAGGGCATCATTGCAGATAATGAATATGTAACAGATAAACTCATACCTGTGCTGTATTTTAAGTTTCAAGCATAATAAGGGTATATTACCTACTATTTTAACGACGTATTTGTGTTGTAAACCATGACACATAAATATAGCACAAGGCAGAAACTAGCATATAACATACCGTTCTGCAGAACAAATTGCAGACAATTATCTTTGGCCTATGTCGGACCATAAATGTGGAACACTTTAATAACAGTCTATAATACGCTGCCCCTTTACACATCTTTAAAAAAGAGTGAAATATGTGCTTCTACATAACCAGTAATATACCTTGTTTCTGCTTTGAATGTATTATTATAGCATGTTACTTTGCTATAATTGTGTTACATATTTACTTAAAGACAGCCTAGTAGTTACACACGTCCATGGATGTATTTTATTTACATTTTGTGGTACACATGTAATGCACTAATTTTAATTAACTAGTTACACTATTGTGATGTTTTTTTGTTTTGTTTTTCTGTTCATGAATTATTAGCTTTTTTCAACGAATTTTAGTAGTACACGAATAAGGAAAAAAGCACTGTTGCTTAATTACAATTGTTAAATAATCGTGTAATGCACTTAGTTATGTAATTATTACTTTGTTGTTGTTGAGCAACTACATCTACATTATATATATATATATATATATATATATATATATATATATATATATAATATTATATGGTTATCACGAAACGCCGTCAAAAAGTTTTTGTAATCTAACCATTAGAAAAACACACAACACTGCATTGTAATGGTGGTCACGGCAACCGCGTCGGTGACAGCTACCATGGGATCCCAACTTTTTCATGTGTATCTTCAAAATTATGGAAGATACACGCAAATAAGGGGTATTTTTGACCCATTGTTTTATTTTTTTTGAATTATGCATTAACCAATAATCACAGGTGTGTGGTTTCTTTACCCATTTAACGGTGAGTAGTTCGACACAGTCTTCAAAATATTTCAGCGTGTTATTGAATGGGCGCGCCGCAGGAACAGTATATGTGGTGGGGTAGTTTGGCCGATACCGAGCGTATGCCACTTTTCAACAAAGCATATGCAAGGGTAAATAATGTAGTACAAAAATACTAATTGTATCTATATGTTGATACTTCCATTTAGATAACACACGTATAGGTTAATTTGGCCTCCCAATTTTTTAAAACCTATAGTAAAATATAATAGACTCATATTTCGACGTGGGGTAGTTTTTGATGATACCGAGCGAATGAGATTGACTCACTGATTTTGTAAACAGTTTTAAAGATTAGTGGACGTTTCTTCATATATTTGTCTGGTATTACTTAACGTACGTGACAACGAAAAATTAGAAATGCAGCCATTTTCCTGTATTTATTATGACGTATATACTACTGATGATACCGAGCGTATACACGAGACCGAGCGTATGCAAATCTCAAATCTCAAGAATGACGCACTACTGCCATCTCTCGGATATGAAAGTGACCGCCCATCACAAAGACGACCTGGCAGGCGACGTGTGTCGTCAGCAGACGACGACTTGCTCGTATGTAAGTAATACTTTCTTGTTTTTTAAAACGAACTATGACGAACAGTAAATCTGTTGTGTTGTATAAATTCTACAGATCATGTGTGTGTGTATGCTGTAAACAAATAATAGTTGAAAAATCTTCGATTTTCGTTGTGTCTAGTTCGCGCCCAAAAACGCACCCCGCGTAATTTGGGGTTCAAAGGTCACTGCACTTGATGTTGGAAGGATTACATGTTATACTATACGCTTGGTACTTATGCACGCTCGGTATCGCATAATTGCACCACGCAAGGTTAGCCTGTTTTGAGGATCATATAAGTCATTTAAAATACTAATACTGTAACTTGTCTATAAAGAAAAGGTGCATGTTTATTCGGAACAGTCAAACTTTCTGTATTTATTATAGTTATGTCATAATAAGAAGAGTATCTGCAGTACACTAAACGTACTGCATACCAGTTAGTTATATGTTTGCATAGACGAACATACTTTAATCGTAATAATATTGGAGTCGCAAATTTAAGTCGGTGGTCATATGTAAACGCTCGAAAAAGTACACATATTAATTTTTATTTCAGACACGTGTTTAAAATGGTCGGCAAACGTGTGCTGACGGCAACACAAAAGGCAGCAAATGCGCAAAGGTCACGAGCGTACCGAAACATAAAACAGAATGGTCCCAGCTACATGGGATCACAGGCTTTGCGTCACAAAGTAAGTATTAACATCTAAATCTGAATTGAATTTTAAATAATCGCTTGGCGAATACTGCATGTTATGATTATTTCATTACCTACGTAATAATGAGTATAATAGTTATTGTATAACTTATTTTCAGGAGTAAAGAAGTAGGCCAAAGGTACCTATGACCAAAGAAAAGAAAAGGGCTTTCCTAGCAGGAACAAGACAGGTATGTTGATATTGTGCACACACTTACAGTGTTAAACTATGGAACATATCACATTGACCATACACATTATGTAACATGATATCATTATAATGTATAAGGGTATGTATAAACAGCATTAACGCACTTGTGCATTATTATAGCAGCGAAGCAAGAGCACGCTAAAACGTCACGAGAGGAGGGGACATCACAGCTCAGGTCCTCCAAGAGGAAACGGGGTATAGCTCCAGAGAGATCTTCAATCCCATCACGTAAAAGGCGACCAGTTCACACAGAGGAGTCCATGTGTTACAACCGATAATGTAATAATCGCCCGTTAATGCAATAACTGCCCGATAATGTAATAACATCAACCGATAATGTAATAACCGCCTGATAATGTAATAATATCAACCGATAATGTAATAAACTTGCTCTTGCCTGATAATGTAATAACTTTCGCCCGTTAATGTAATAACGTACACATTTCACGTAGGACTTAGTCGTTTTCTTGGATTTCATGTTGATTTCTTGCACTTAGTCCATTGTTCTGTCGCATGTTTCGCAATACTGTCATGTTTACTAATGGGTAGTAGTAATCTTTTTTTGAGATTAAATTCAATATGTTGATTCCAAACCTGAAATTAGATTCGTCGCAGCAGGTCAGATTGTTGGATTATACATTCTCGCACCACGTTATACATTCTCGCACCATTTACGAATGACGGTTTCCCTTTCCATGCTATAATGTTCGGGTATCTAATGCCGCAGGCTTGGTGTTTGCCGGTTCAATGCTATTTTGAAAGCCAGATTAAGAAATGGTTGATTAAAGAATGTTTTATTATGTAATTTGTTGTCACTTTCGTGTCTATAAATTCTCGCATGATGTAGTCTCGATCCAATTATATATATATATAATATATATATATATATATATACATTTATATATATATATATATATATACATCTAAATATATATACATTTATATATATATACATTTATATATATATACATTTATATATATACATTTATATATATATACATTTATATATATATATATACATTTATATATATATATACATTTATATATATATATATATACATTTATATATATATACATTTATATATATATATATACATATATATATATATATACATATATATATATATACATATATATACATATATATATATATATATATATATATATATATATATATATATATATATATATATATATATATATATATATATATAAACATGTTTGTATATGTCAATAACATATATAGTATGTCATAATCTTGTAATATGTATTTGATATACGAATACGAATACATTTATTTCAGGTAAAAACCCATATACAATCGGTACATACATTAGAACATCTAAGTAGCCTAATTAAAGAGCCAATATGTTAAAAAAAATAAAAAATGAATAGATAAAAAAACAATAAGGTTATGAGTTAGATAAATGTAAAATTGTAGAAAAACAGATAAAATAATGAGCAATATACAGGATGTGATTGTACAATAAATATGCAATTAATTCATACAAATAAACACCTTTTGAAAAGTAAGTTATATAAACAACTTACTGACTTTAAAATATATATATATATATAATAAATAATAATAAAGTTATATGCGAGAGATGGTGACTATCTTACATATCTACTGTATACAATTAATTGGCCCAGCTAATCCACATTGGGCTATTTACTATTTCAAAACAATTGCACATAGCCCTAATCAAGTCATTATTTATGTTACAAATGCGTCTTTTAAAACCATAAATGTTCTTACGTAATAGGGCGTCAAATGTATCAATAGCATTATCAGCAAACATGCCACTCGCACTGTCCCGTCGGCTATATCCCAAAATCCGTCTATGCATATTGTTGTAGGCAACTTTAACTTTTAAATATGAGCCCTTATTAAAGTTAACCCATAACTGGCAACAATAAGTTGTACAACAATACGCATGAAACAGACGTAGTTTAACACCCACGGAACAGTGGTGAAATTTTCTGATAATGCTATTTGACCTAGCATAAAAATTACGTAGATGTCTTAGAATATCTCCGTCATCTTTCAGGTCATTGCATATTATCACACCTAAATATTTTGCTTCTTTGACATATGCAAGCTTGTTTAGGTTCATATACATATCTGGACATTTCAGGTTAAAACCACGTGGTTTGAAGACCATACACAACGACTTGATAGGGTTATATTCAACATCATTTTCAAAGCCAAACTTTGCACATATGTTCAGCAAACCCTTGAAGCCCACTAGGACTGGGAGCAATAACACATATGTCATCGGCATAGAACACATGGTTTGTGCAGCAGTTGTGTATGTGACAACCTATACCAGCACTATTTAGCATATTGCTCAGATCATCAATGTATACGATAAATAAATATGGGGACAAAATCCCACCTTGTCGAACACCATTCGAAACATTAAAAAACTCTGATGTTGTTGAACCCCATTTGACACAGAATGTTTGGGTTCTGTACCAGTACAACAGAATACGTATAAGTACAACAGGCACACCTCGATTAAGCAATTGTCTAAAAAGCGTCCAATGGTTGACCCTGTCAAATGCTTTTGACGCGTCTAAAAAGCATGAATACACCGGACTATTGTTTCTTTTATTGTATTGAATAACATTTTTTAAAGCAAATATACAGTGGTCAGTAGAGTGTCCCTTCTTAAACTCAAAGTGATTGTCACTTGTATTAAGATATGGTGTCAACATTTCTAGCAATATAATTTCAAATATCTTAGAGGCGATAGTGACAAGCGCTATTGGTCTGTAGTTATTTACGTTGCTCGTATCTCCAGACTTATTTTTTTATCAGTGGAATTATAATAGTTTTCATAAAGTCATCAGGTAGATAACCATGAGAAATCACTCTATTATAAAAAATGGACAACAGTATAGTTATGCGCCTATCTGAATGAATAAAGTGTTCGGCAGATAGCCCATCGTTACCACATGCTTTTCCACATTTCAACTTATCGATAGCATATTTTACCATGCAAGGAGTTATGGCTATGTTATTTGCATAACACAAATATTCATGGTTATGTACACGCTCTTTCACATTTTGCATATTTACATCTGTGGTTAGTTACATTGTTTAATAAGGATTCAAAATGTGTTTTCCACATGGCGGATATGGCTGTAGGTTCATTAGCGCCATTGACATTTGTAGCATTTGGTATACCTTTTTTGTATGTTTTGGATACGTTTTTCCAAAAACTGACTGCATCTTTAGCTTGCATGGACTTAGCCATGGCATCTGCTCGCGCCATATCTTCGCGTTGTTGGCACTGTTTAAGCAGATATTTAAAATGTAACCTAGTTTTCCGCATTAGTTCACAGACTGGGCCATGCTTAGGTTTTCCCATATCTAATAGTTGTCTGTCAGTCTGTTGTATATTATTGACACTATCAATAATACCGCTACCTACGATATTACTAGTGGAGTAAATGTTACTGGCTGTTTTAGAAACCAAGTATTTAGTTTTGGCTAAGTTAACAGACACAGTGTTAAGTTTGAGTCATTCATTAACTATTCCTAGTTCTGTATTTAACGCATCCTCTACGTTTCGATATTGTTCATTACGTTGCAAATGAATCAAGAGTACCTAACCGTACAGAAAATAATATGTTCACTGGCCTTGGCAAAGTCAATAATGTATATAATAAACAACAGTGGGCCTAACATCGAGCCTTGAGGTACGCCGGTTGAACTATCATGTATTTCAGATTTTTCGTTCTCTACTTCAACATACCTCTTTTTGTTAGTTAAATAATTTCTAATTAAACTTAATACTATTCCACTAACGCCATACTATGTTGTCAAGTAATATCCTATAACCCAAAGTAGCAAAGACTTTTAAAAAGTCCAGCTAATATTTGTGGGAATTCCATGTCTATCCATGTTTTATTACTATCACATCAATGAATTGAAGACCAGCGAATTCAGTGGTATTCGGGATGCTAGATTTTACATCCTAGATGCATGGAAACGTACACATAATAGCGTTTATTCTGGCCTAGTTACCACTTTTTTTAAGTGATGTATAATATGTATCCAAAAATGCACAGTAACGTGTATGCAATTCTACAGCCAATATTGTGTTTATGTACTGCATCATATTTAGATTATAATTTTTTTTGGGAATAACCATCTGTAAATAGTGTTCCTAATTCTATAGAGTTTGTGTATGCACAACATCTAGATACTGTGCACACATATTTTGATATGGTATTTATAAATTCATATATATATATATATATATATATATATATATATATATATATATATATATATATATATATATATATATATATATATATATATATATATATATATGCCGGTTGAATAAAATTCAGTACAATTCAATCGAAACAATGCAACATAATCGTTGTGTCCAAAGGGACGTGTGCGTTTCAGTAACATGTTGCCTTTAACTTGGTTGTTTATTTCCGAATCAGTTCGTTTGATATTTGTGTGTCGAAGCAAGCGATAGTATAGAACGGTGACAGATTTGATAGACATAATTTTTTAGTTCATGTTGCATAGTTTAGGGGATATACATCGTGTAATATTTGAGAGGGTTTCCTTTTAGCGACATATTATTCAAATTAGACAACTGTCCTACGGCCAATCAATTTGCTTGCTATGTTCACAATGCGTGCGAACTTTATCAAATCTCAGTAGATAAGCTAAATGAAATTGCTGACTGACGTATGTCAAAGCTTTGATCTAATAAAGCAGGGCAGACAGGGGATAGTTGTCATAGTTTTTCGAATTTTCCCTATATTATTTTTTATAATAAATGTTACCTTGAACATTATTGTTATTAAGATTAATTGCAATCTATAATTTATGTACGAATATTAATATCGATGTACCCTTATTCAAAATAGTATATTTATTATTCAAAAAGGTTCTCTTTTGTGAGTCTACCCGACACCCTGTTTGGTTGTCTCACACAATGTGGGTGTGTTTGTCACAAAATGTTATAAGCTAAGCTAAAGCGTTTTAGTAAGTAGCTAAACGCTATATAAAAAAGTTTCACGTTAAGCGTAATTAATCAATTTTACTCACACGCTACGTCAAAAAAATGTTTGTTGGAATCGTAGACCATTTCAGGACGACATATTTGGACATGAATAGGATAGGTACCCATTGTATGAATCTAACCAAAACGGTTTATAAAATACTGATCATAACGTAAGTATTCTATATTACAATTTAGTCAAGCACAACTAAAATTATAATAACATATATATACTTTACTTTACATAAACAAAACGAAAGACGTCGCAAGCGCTTCAATATTCAGTTGCGGAAACACAAATTACAAATGGGGATTCATATTTACTAAACGATCATTGCAGTGTTCTCGCTTTCTAGGAGATGCACTAGTTGCTTTGTGACAACCAATCCGTGTGATAGCCAACCCCGGGTTCACTTATCCAGGTACTTGAAGCTAACGAGTATTCCGTAGGCTACTCATCGCAAAATGGGAATTCTTCTCCTCACTACTAGTTTCTCTTTTCATATACCAAGACATAAACTATATATATATATATATATATATATATATATATATATATATATATATATATATATATATATATGCATGCATAAATAAATACCCGGACAGACAAATACATTCGGATAATTGAAATGACAAAGGTCATAGAAGGATATCCTGTGCAGTTAGGCCATTTGGCCTATTTCATCTATTTTTCGTCTATTATATATATATATATATATATATATTCTCGATCCAATTATATATGCACATATATTTGGCTTATTTCGTCTACTTTTCATCTATTATATATATATATATATATATATATATATATATATATATATATATATATATATATATATATATATATATATATATATATATATATATATATATATATAATAGATGAAAAATAGACGAAATAGGCCAAATATGTGTGTGCATATATAATTTGATCGATAATACATCATACGAGAATATGTGGACACGAAAGTGTCAACAAACTACGTAATAAAACCTTAATAAAACATTCTTTAATCAACCATTTCTTAACCTGGCTTTCAAACTAGCATAGAACCGGCGAACACCAAGCCTGCGGCATTAGATACCCTAACATAATAGCATGGAAAGGGAAACCGTCATTCGTAAATGGTGCGAGAATGTATAATTCAAAATCCTGACCTGACAAATCTAACTTCAGGTTTGGAATCAATATATTGGATTTAATCTAAAAGGATTACTACTACCCATTAGTAAACATGGCAGTATTGCGAAATAGGCGACAGAATAAATAGACTAAGTGCAAGAAATCAACATGAAATCCACGAAAACGACTAAGTCCTACGTGAAATATGTACGTTATTACATTAACGGGCGAAAGTTATTACATTATCAGGCAAGAGGAGTTTATTACATTAACGGGCGAAAATTATTACATTATCGGGTAGCAAGTTTATTACATTATCGGTTGATTTTTTTAGATTATCAGGCGGTTACTACATTATCGGTTGATTTTATTACATTATCGGTTAGTTATTACATTAACGGGCGATTATTACATTATCGGTTGTAACACCATGTCGTCTAGGTACAGGGCAACCTGCATGCTTCCTTATAGTGGGTGTACGTGTTTGAGTGTATATGTGCGTGTTGCTACTGTTATTTCTGCGTGTTTTTATATTATTTACTAGATACCGTTAAGATAGGTACGGTACGTAATGTTTATATGATATACTACTAGAAGATATCCTACATAGCATTGATAACAATTTAGGTGCTGATAAGGTGTTACACTTGAAATGTAAAATAGGTTAATTTGTTTACATATGTTCACATGTTTAATGGAACATATTATATCAGACATACAGCAAGCATGAGACAACAGTTATATTATAGTCAATTAATCAGTTTCAAATTCAAATTGTAGGTTGATGGTGAAGCTGCCGCTCTCACGTGATCCTAAAATGAGAAAGATGAAGAAAACGATAAGTGAAGCAGAGGACGAAATAAGAAACTTGAAGATGATGTTGTCGAAATATCATACCCTCCCAGTGTCTACTCCAGAATCTTCACCGACCTCGAGTATAGGCTCAATATCAACTGTTTATTCACCTTCGCGTACGTCATTTGGTTCCAAATCACTTACACGTACACCAAGTAGATTTCCCCGGGTTCATGCCAACCAAGAAGGTGTTTCTGAAATGCGTTCACCTACAACGGCGGCAATGGTGCTGGGCCTGGCTGGAGGCCGGCCACGGCAAGGGACCCTGCGACGGTGTCGGGGGATCAATAAGGAAGAAAGCCGACAACCTGGTTAAAAGTGGCCACATCATGAAGAACTGTGCAGAGCTGTGCACAACCCTGCGCAGCGTTGAGACACAGTTTAATATATTGGATGTTCTCGAGGAAGACGTAGCCAGATGTAAAAAAAGTCGAGTCTTGGAGCCCGAACGCAGTGAATGGCTTGTTGGAGGCGCACGCCATTGTGCCAATGGACAACACCCTTATGATGAGAGACACGTTATGTTAACATAACTGTTGCTGTGAAGGGGGCGGAGTATTTCACCCACACTGCGACGGGTGGAGAATTGTCCCTGTCGCTGTCATCCGGGATCAGTTGGACGAAGATCCGCGTAAGAAAAACTCCAGCAATGGCCGTCGTTACAATTTGAGACAATAGCCCAAAATGATCAGATGATGTTAACTATCCAAGACTAAACATATGTTGGCTATGTTACACACATTCCTGAACAAAGGATAAGTTTAATTTGTCGAGGCGGTGACTGCATGGTTAATGGCTTACTATTGCAGCAAATGACTTTAGCAGCAAGTACATTAGTAAACTAATTTGTTTGGTCTTCTGAGTAGCAGAAAGTACTTAATGCAAAATTACTTATTTTGGTTGAACATCACGCTGCCTGTTATTGAATCATTAAAAATACAACAGATCTGTCAGATGTCACATATTTATTGAAAAAAACTGTATACACTATTAACATTTTCTTATGTCACTAGAGGACCAACTAATCGTGGCGGTGTCCATTAGCTGAAATGTAGACGTTTCAATCATTACAAAATAACCGACATGATATTTATTTGGATAAGACATACTTCTTGTCATTAAGACGACATCTGAGTTAAAACAGAATTTCTTCAGAAAAGGTGATGATTAGGAAAATAGTGCATGTAGCTGTCTCAGAGCAACACAACGAAGCCAAGTCGAATAAGACGAAGGCCCCTTAGATCGATTATTTTTATTTGGGATATATTAATGAAGAATGCGATACCGAGCGTGCACATTTATTTAAATATCCCCATGATCAGTACAAATGACAGTATCCGCAAAAACTGTGTTCCTTTTACAAGATAATTGTTAATTTTATACTTGCATTTACGGTGATACCATACAAGCTTAGAATAAAAAGTAATTATATGATCGCTTTACTCTTTTTACAGGAGACCGGAAAAGTATTATAATTTCAAAATTGCATGAAAACCAAGGATTGTTATACACATGTTGCCATTGCTGTCCATACTGAACCATAAAGCTGTTACATGCTCAAACAAACAAACAAACTAAAACACATAGTGGAAAAATGAAATACTATAGCATGTATATTACATATACGCTATATAAGAACTTGCCTTCTTTTTTTACGATGTGCATGCATACGCTCGGTATCGCGCCATACGGACACCAAACTTCAAAACGTTCCCAAAGAACGAGTTTTGGTAATTAAGCTACCCAAATTTATTTCCCGTATACCTTGACATTATATATATATATATATATATATATATATATATATATATATATATATATATATGGTCAGTTATCACGAAACGTCGTCAGAAACTGCTTTGCGGGGTAAATTTAGAATTAAATATTTCACGATTTCCTTTTAGTCACTAATAAATAATATGTCAAGGTATACGGGAAATAAATTTGGGTAGCTTAACTACCAAAACTCGCTATTTGGGAACGTTTTGAATTTGGGTGTCCGTATGGCGCGATACCGAGCGATATATATATATATATATATATATATATATATATATATATATATATATATATATATATATATATATATATATATATATATATATATATATATCAAAATCAGTTATGCCGCCAGACGGCTTACAACATTGAAACTACATCAGGGCAAAGCACCAGATTATCTTCTCGGCGGAGTTACGCAGCCAAGCGAGAGTTGTTTAAGCGAGTCCATCCATAGGAGCGTAACCAAGTCCCGCAGTGCGCATGGGTCACACAGGCACCTGTTGTGCATGTCTTGGTGACAGTGTTCTCCCAAGAACATTCCAAATGATCGTGGCATAGCTCTACGTAAACAATTAAGCACTCACATAATGGAACTTTAGTACTGCCAGAGAATAATCATTATTATTATCATTTACCATTATTATTATTAGTATTTACAAATGCATATTGACTATGTGCAAGTGCGCGCATGAGTGCTTAAGCCTATATTAGTGCTCAACTGACTGATCATTTGATTTTTATCTATTTATTATCGTTTACATGTTTTACATTAATTTAAAAAATGTCATAGTCATTATTTTATTATCAATATACCATTTATTTTAATAATTATTTTTAGCTAACTTATTCATTTTATTATTTATTACTATTACTTTTTATACATATTTTAGGTATTTTATTTACGTTAACCACCTTAATATTATAACTATTCTACGACACATAGATATATACTCATGTACAGCGCCTCCGAATGGATATTTCTAGAGTTATGGCGCTTTATAAATGTTCTTCTTCTTATTATTAAGAACAAGACAGGCCTGATCATGACTGTACCTTCAAGGTTCGCTTCATCGATGATGTCAGTGCCCAGAATGAGGGCGCCGTTGAAGGACAAGCAACAAGACAGTTTTGTGATGAAACTGAAGGGGTTTCCGTCCCGTACAACAAGGGCCGGTGCAGCAAACGCCAAACTAATGACGGCAGCAGCTATGGATGAGTTGCTTACTACAAACAGCAACAGTAATAAATCAGTATCAAGTTTTAATTACGTTGTTGTCAAATACATTTTAATTAAACAAACAAATAATATTCCCTTTGTATCCCACTGCCATAATACAATACACTACATGTGAAAATAACAATACTTGACAACAGTTGCTTTTTTCTATTGGTAATACGCAGTTTAGCCTATTTCAATATACCAATAACTTTAAAAATCGTCTTTATCCATTTTCACTTCGAATCAACAGAAATTAAACCCATCCAATTTCTCAATGTGTGCACTGTTGTATTTTAAGTGTCATGGGGTTGTATACCTTTACTGAGAACATGCACATTCATATTATATATAATTATATATATATATATATATATATATATATTAATTTCTAATGGTTAACTTTTGATTCAAATTGAAAATGGATACAGACGATTTCTAAAGTTATTGGCATATTAATATATATATATATATATATATATATATATATATACACATATATACACATATATACACACATATATATATATATATATGTTTAATTTTAATATTTTTTACTTGGTGGCTGGTGTTGGTGCACATGGAATTATATAGTAAAATAAAAAGAGTATGTTCTTATATAGCGCAGTATCCAATTCCAATATATATATATATATATATATATATATATATATATATATATATATATATATATATATTTCACCATTTCAACTTCTCTGGAAAGCATCCAGCAACATGCTGCAATTAATGCGCGAAGACTGCTCGTATACATATCCACCACGTCTATAGCCAGGTACTCATTTACACAGCTGAGTGAACTGGAGAAATTCAGAGTGAAAAAACGCGACCAAGGTTTTAACACCACAGCACAGGATTCAAACCCGGGTCTTTTTAGTCGAGAGTCCGAAGCTCTACCCTTGAGCCACTGCGCAATGTAATATAATATGGAATCAAGCAATAGGCGTTTTGATTTCCTTGCACCAATTACTGCACCACTATCTTGTTTGCTGTGTCACCTCATATAACTCCCGTGCACGTACACAGACTCATAGAACTGTGGAAATGAAACATATATAATAGTTTGACAAAGAGGAGTTTTTGACAAATTTGAGGACGAAGATGAGGGATACAAGAAATATAAGGATCTTTTCACACGTGTGTGTGTGTGTGTGTGTGTGTGTGTGTGTGTGTGCGCGTGTGCGTGCGTGCGTGCGTGCGTGCGTGCGTGCGTGCGTGTGTGTGACAAGCACTGTCCAGTTGTCACTCGACGAGTCAGAAACTCCTTTTGTCCGTGGATAACTGAGGAAAATAAAGATTATATTAAAATTTCAGGATTTTCGTCTCAAATTCTCTCAAGAACGGAAAGCAGGATTATAACACTAGCCTAATTCTGCAAAATAAGAAGAAACTAAAATCAATGTGGGAATACGTGAAAGAACTCGTGGAAGAAAAATCTAAATCCAACCATAAAGTGTCCTTTTTGATAGTCAAATAATTACTGATATCAAGTATAAGGCCAATGCGTTCAAGAAGTATTTTACATCCATTGGTCAGGAATTGGCAAGTCGGCTCTCTTCAGCCACAGTTTCCATTTGAATCACCCGAAATACCAGCTTTTGCTTTCCCTATTGTTACTCCTGATTTATTGTGCAACAATTAAGCAATATACCTAAAAATAAATATGTTGATCTGGTGAGACTGGTTGGCAGACCTCTGCGCTCAGCAGTACCATCCACATCACATCCAGTTGCATTCATTCTAAATATCTCTCAACAACTACATTACAGGTAACTCAGC
>OZ024854.1:50222323-50287323 GCA_964017155.1 Oasisia sp. SBJ-2009
GACTCTGTCCTTCTTCTCAAGTGCCTTCCATGCAATGCCATCTTGAAGGAAGAAATCTTTTAACTTTTTTATGACATCACCAGACAGACCTCGTTTGCTCGTGGGGGCGGAAGGACCTGAAACTTTCAAACCAACTTCTTTTGCTAGAGCATTAGCTACAGCCTTGCATTTTTTAGGCAAGCCTGGCAAAGAAGCACGCACTCTTTTAGATGCGTTGCCTAGGGTTTGAGCTGAACAATACGGATATGGTTGACGTTTGGCACAACTACCATCTTTAGCAGGATTTAGATACTTTCGTAGACGAGCATTTTCGTGTGTTCTGTTAGTTTCCCATTAATTCTTATTCAGCACTTGTTTGGCCTTCCGTTTTCGCAGCCTATCCTCGTCCAATTTCTGTTTGTGAAGGTGTGCATCTTTAATCTGTCTTGCTCGCTTTCTAGCTTGTGTGGTTCTGTTTGTGTAAGCCCTATTTCCATGGTCTGTAAAATCAATATGAAATAAATAACCACATATGATTATAGGTATATAGAACAAGCAAAGTTAGCATCACTACTACACCAATAGATCTAGTTACTGCGTTCATAACACACAGTGAAATATATAATATTAAATTTAAAAGTGTTTACTGAATGAAAATATAGATCATAAGATAGTTTTTGGGGAATTTGCTTAATGTGCTTATGATGATTATGATGCATGATGATAAGATGCTGTCAACACTACTATATATGTTTACCTACTAAGGCACATTAATAAACACTTTCGGTACAAGTGCATGCATTTGACAAAACAATAATTTGTATTATGTTAAAAAAACTCACCTTCGTAATAAAACAGAAAGGCTGCTGAGAACATGCATGCAGTAACAATCAATCAAAATGTGTTAACCTGGCAAAAGAAACATGACAACTGCCTCTTGCCTAACATAATATGCAATACAGGAAATGGTGTCATATGGCATATGTTAATCACACTAAAAACGTTGTGTTGTTTCTTGTAGCTTCAAGGTTGTTTAGACCTTGCAGTAAACCAGCTTTGTAATTGTTGTTCATTATCAGTGTGATCCAAAGGCATTCTTCAAATGCATTTGGGCTTAGTATGTAATTAGTTCGATACTGTTGTGCTAATGAACGTACATGGATTAATAATTGCTTTGATAATCATAATACTTATTAATATATAACGGAAATGGCAAAATACAGATTTGGTTTTGAGTGAAGTCGGTAAGTGAAATCAGTAATTGACATTGTGTATGGTTTCGGACGTGTATTCCTATGTACGTCTGACACCAGTTTATCCAGTTAATTATTACACAATAAAGCAATTGTTTTAATTTTCTTAGTAAAACACGTGCAATTAACATTGTATCTAAGTTAGTTGGTGATTTCAACAATGCAAGATTAACATTGTATCTGAGTTAGTGGGTGATTTCAACAACACAAGAGCTCTTGATATAAACCAATGTCCCTGTTTTGATGTCGAACGTACATTAGACACATTGCCTATTATTACCTTAATCAAACGTCAACTTAAAATACATGTTCAAGGTTTATATTAATTACATCAGTGAGTTAAGCATATGTATATAAATCAAAACGTTTCATCTTTCATATTCAAAATCAAGATCTTTCTTTGTACCTGTAGACACTGTCGTCTGATGTTACACGTCGACTTCTTTAGTACTAATGACGAATTACGTTATCGTGTACACATGTGGTAGCTCGTAATTGCCCTTGTCTCTGTTCATTGGTGTCTTTGTCTTTCTGATCCAGACGGCTTCCTTTATTTGCCGGGTTCTTTTGTTTGGCTCTTTATCAATGATTTTCGCTCCCTCCCTGCGGCAATGAGGGTAATTACGAGCTACTCTACGTGTACGCTAACGTAATTAGTACAGTAGTCGACGTGTAACGCCAGACGAAAGCCTAGACAGGTAAAACGAAAGATCATGATTTTTGATATGAAAAGTGAAAACTTTTAATTTGGAAAAGAACTATCCTGAGAAATGTTAGTTGCACAATGAATTATGAAATAATGTCTGCCGAAAAACAGATTAATGTGATATGTGACACTAGGGAATATTATCTTTCTTGTGATACCCTACATGTCCAAATTTCAACATTTTCTAAAACTGACATGTTGGTTTATCTGAGTGCGGAACTGCACAGTTGCGTCCCGAAGTATTGCAAGGGTCAGTCACAACAGCATTTCGACGTACTAAAGGTGGAAGTGCACTATGGAGCGCTAACATTGTGCACTGGATGAGCACGTCTTAAACTAAGGGGAAATGCATTGTACTGCAAGTATGCGAAGATTGCGTTGCCGCCTAATGCGTTGTGTTACCTGTCTCGCTGCCAAAGGCCTGAACCACAGATCTAGTTACGTTGATATCGGGTGCGTAGTAGACTTCCCACGGACCGCTATTATTACAGTATCGGCTGTTTATCGTAGTTGCAAATCGCATACACACACGTGGCATTTCCGACATATATATCTTCGGATAAGGTGTAATATGCAAGTTGCTATCATAATGCGCCATCATAAGTCCGATCGAGAATAGCACAGGCAAGACGATTGGCTTGGCCACGGTGAGTCGATCATTTCGCCGTATGCAGAAACTTCTCCACAGCAACACCAACAACAACCGCATTTTCTCTATTATTTCGGCTCAATCATCTGCGTAACATAAGAAAGTTACACGTGTATATGAATACTATTAATCAGCATGTGTACATGTATGTTTTTTACACGTACACACGCATTGTACATTCACGCACGCACGCACGCACGCACGCACGCACGCACGCACGCACACACACACACACACACACACACACAGTTCTAGTCTTGTGCTAAATGTTTTCCCTGTTTCCCATATGTACCTGTTCTTGCGTGTCATAAAGAGTCTACGCAGTCCATCTTCGCGTTGTCTTCTACTTTATCTTTTGAGTATTGGCTTACTAATATTTGGCTGAATATGACAGCTACACAACGCTAAATCATAATGTGTTTTTTTGCGCTGTAGGTTATCACACCCTGGACTTATTGTATATCATGCCTCTGGACTTGTCTTGTTCTTCTTGTGATTGGTCTTTCCCTTCTAACTTTGTTTATTGTTCCCTCGTCGTCTTTATAGGGAAACTACTATTGTCATCCATCTCTTTTTCTCTGTTGCCTGACGCTAGTAGTATTATAGGTTGAAATGATGATATGGTGGAGGGTTTGGCGCAGCGAGGAGGGGAGGCAACAAGGTCAAAGTTCACACAGCACCCCTGGTGGATAGGTTGTAAACTACAAACTAGGTCAAATAACAAGTGACGCCCCACGCGGATATGTCGAGAACTGTTACGGTAAGAATTCGAGTTTTGTCTAAAAGGTCACAGGTCATGTAGTTCCCTCAGACGTATAGGTGATGAAAAACTGCCACTCCTGGCAGATTGGTTATAACCTACTACTCCCAAAATTCGCGTGTATTATTTTAAAACTAGGTCCACAAATTGTCAAAGGGTAAGTTAAGACCCTGATGGAGATGTCATCAAATACACAATTTAGTAAAGGTCAAACATCAACGTCAGCGTTAAGGTCAAATGTCATGATCACGTTCGGCACGTAGGCCACTTGGGTCACGTTCTTCATGTAAGTCACCTATGCATCATTGCATGTGCGCAATGTTAGAATTAATTATGTATCTCTACCGAGAATATGTAATAGATAAACATAATTGCGCATGCGCAATGTTACAATTTTCTATCTACCTTATGCACTATGCAATATTATAACAGTGAGCTAATGCAACTGGAGAGGAGTGGAGTTGACGAAGGTCAGAAGTTATAAATTACTGCGTCTTATTTTCAAACTACGCTAAATAGAACCCCAATGCAGCGCCCTATGCAGTGTTCCCTCTACTGGTAATTAGGTTGTGAACTACAAATATACGTACAATAAAGCTACATTTTCTGTCTTCCGGAAATAGATAATCCATTTAGGTCATTGGGCGTGCGCAATGTTATATTTTCTATCTTGGCGGGAGGGAATTGGCGGGAACATTGGCGGGAGCAGATGTTTCAATTTGGTGGTGCATAAAAGTTGAAAAACAAGAGGAAATATTGACTGATAAGTATTATTCTTATGTGAAGATTATTCATAAAGTAGTACTAGACATATATTGGGTATTAGTTTAGTTAAAAGTTTGTCAGTTAACAGTATTTTTGAGCAGATTAGCATCGTGGGTGATAATAAGAACATGTTATCATGTACATGTAAAGCGCCCTGAATAGTTTTTAAGCTAGATTTGGCGCTATATAAGTTTATTTTATTTATTTATTTTATTTAATAGGGTAATTTAGCCTTCGACAAGTGTGTAAACAAGAGTTAGCAAAACTTATTATTTGATAGAATATTTAACAGATAAAGTAATCAGCATAACATCTACAGTATTATTCTTATGTGAAGATTATTAATCAAGTTTTGGTAAAAGTTTGTTAGTTAAAAGTATTTTTGAGCAGATTAGCATAGTGGGTGATAATAGGGTAATCTAGCCTTCGACAAGTTTGTTTACAAGATTGAGCAAATCTGATTATTTGATAGAATATATAACATATAAAATAACAAGCATAACAGCTACATACGTAAGATAATACTTTGATCAGGTAGCATTGTTATTAACAAAATAAGCAAGCTTTTTAGTAGAAACCTTAGAGTAGTTTATGCAGGTAGTGTCCATCGTATCCGCTAGGGAACTGTACCAGTAAATACCACATTTGTCAGTTGTGTATAACATAAAGTGAGCTGCAGTTACTGTCCACATAAAACAGCCTTTCTAAAGACTAAATTGGTATACCGACTGAGTAAATTTTGAGTACCTGGGTAGTCATAATATGGCCCCTTGCAAGCGGCAAGCGAAGGCAAGGAGGCACCTAGTGTGTGACTATTGTCACAGCTTTGTAGATTTTGCTCTATCCGGATGCACAAAGTCATGGGCTGAGACAATGGAGGAAGACTTTACTTTCCAGTGCACAAGGTGTTTGAAAGTGGAATGTCTTACATCAGAGTTAGCTAGGCTAACCGATATTGTGAAGGGGATGGAGATGAGAATAACCAAAGAGACAGATGGAAGAGGTCGGAAGGAGCAATGCAGTGACAAGAAGGGTGAGGACAGTATACTGAGAGGAGGGAGGGCGAGTGCAAGGAAAGCAAATGGAGAAAGAACAAGTGAAAACATGGCATGCAGGAAGGTGACAGGGGAGAAAGTGACAGTAGATGAGGGGGTGACAATGGGACAGGAGATGATAGAAGCAGATGCGACAGGAGCAAAGACGAAGGGAAAAAAGGAACTGAGAGTAGATGTGACCAGACGGAAGTCAATAACAAGGATGGTGTCATGAAGAAAAGAGGCAGGAAAGAAAGGAACAGAGAAAGCGGCAGGGGGAAAAGCCAGCAACCAGGGAGATGCAAAACGGAGGAGTTACTCTGAAGCAGTGATTGAGGGGGCATTGAGAACAGAAAGGGTGTTTATGGGCGACTCAATTTTGCGAAAGACGGACAAGACGTTAAGTAAAGGAGAAGATGTTGTTGTTTGTCTTCCAGGCGCTCGGATAGAGCATGTGACAGATAGGGTAGAGAACGTGTTGGGGCATGGCCAGGGAGGATCTATATTAGTACATGTAGGGACGAACAATGCAGACAGGGAGGGGACAACTAGAATAGTGCAAAGATACAGACAGTTGGTAGGGAAACTGAAGAAGACAAGAGTTGAACAGATTATTCTCTCAGGAATCTTGCCAGTAATCGGAGGAAGGGGAGCAACCTATAGAAATTGCAAGAGGATGGCAATCAATGCTCTGGTGGTGCAGATGTGTGAGGAGGAAGGGGTTGGATTCTTGGATTTGTGGGGGCGCTTTGTTGGGAAGGAGGACATGTACGTGAGAGATGGCCTCCATCTAAGCCGAAAGGGCGCATTAGTTTTCTCTGAGAACCTGCTTCAATCTATGGACAGTGGAACAGGTTGCAATTATTTAAACTAGATTCGCAGGGGGGATTCACAGAGAAGCCAAATACTGGAGGCACAGATAAGGACAGCACAGCTAAAACGGCAAAGAACAGTCTGGAAAACTCTACAACATTTGGTTATAAATGTGTGTGTTTAAATGCAAGGAGCATAGTAAACAAAAGAAATGAACTAAACATTATGGTAGAAGATAATGACCCTCACATAATAGGTATAACTGAATCTTGGGCCATCCCCGATATATCAGATGCCGAATTAGGAATGACAGGATATGTCATGTTTAGGAAAGATAGAATAGGGAGAAGGGGAGGTGGCGTTATTTTATATATTAAAGAATCCATTCAGGCTTACGAAATAAAATTAGAAAAACAAGCAGAATGTGAAGAAGCTGTGTGGTGTAACATAGTTACAGGAAACTCAACATTAACTGTTGGGCTAGTTTATCGAAGTCCAAACATAAGCACAGATGAGAATGAGAAAATACAAAACGCTATAAAGGAAGTCAGTAAACGGGACTGTAATTATGGGGGATTTTAACCATGGGCGTATACAGTGGAAATCTCAACAGAGTACTGGGAGTGAAGATCAAAAGTTTTTAAATTTAGTACAAAACAGTTTCCTTACTCAACATGTGTTAGAACCAACCAGGGGTGAGAACGTATTGGACATAGTTTTGAGCTCACAGAAGGAATTTATTGATAATGTCAGGATATGTGAGCCACTGGGGTGTAGTGATCACAACCAGATATATTTTATCATCAAAGTAAAAGGAGAACAGAATCGTAAAATACGGTACATGAAAAAATTTCACAAAGGAAGATATAAGGACATGAGGAAACATTTAGCAAAGATAGACTGGAATAACACACTGGAGAATAAGACAGCAACAGAATGTTGGAATATCTTAAAGAGGGAAATTGACTGCATTGAAAAAACAAAAACAGGGGAAACGGTCAAAAAAGAAACACTTATCAAAAGAAGCCATTAGAAAAATCAAATACAAACAAATGATGTGGAAGACATATAGACATAATGGAAGTGAAGAAGACTATGCCATTTATAAAGAAGCACTTAACCAAGCTACAGCTGAAATTAGAAATTCAAAGAGAAGCTATGAACAAAAATTAGCTTTTAATATAAAACATGACAGCAAGAGTTTGTATGCGTATGTTCGAAGTAAACAGAAAGTTCAGGATAAGGTAGGACCTCTAGAAGGTAGTGATGGAAACATAATAACAGAGGGATTCTTAATGGCAGAAAACCTAAATGAATACTTTAGTTCGGTGTTCACCAGGGAAGATACTAGTGCATTACCAGTACCAGAGACTAAATTTGAAGGGAGAGAGTCAGACTATTTAGGACAACTAATTGTAACACCAAAAATGGTAGCTAAGAAAATAAGGGATATGAAGGAAAATAAGTCACCTGGAGTGGATGGGATTCCTCCCAAATTACTACTGGAAATTGTAGAACAAATCAGCATACCACTTGCAAAAGTGTTCAATTTGTCAATAGAGGAAGGAGTAGTTCCATTAGAATGGAAAGAAGCAAACACCATACCATTATTTAAAAAAGGATCAAGAAGCAAGTCAGAGAACTATAGACCAGTTAGTTTAACATCGGTGGTTTGCAAACTATTAGAAAGACTAATTAAAGATCACTTGGTTGATTTTCTTGTTAAAAATAACTTGATTAACCCATCTCAACATGGGTTTCTAAAAGCGAGGTCATGCTTAACAAATATCTTATGTTTTTTGGAAGATGTCACAAAGTGGGTAGACGAGGGATCACCAGTAGATATAATATACTTAGATTTAAAAAAAGCCTTTGACAAAGTGCCACATCAAAGATTACTACTTAAACTAAAGGCACATGGCATAGGCAATGTTATGATTAACTGGATAGAAAAATGGCTCATTGATAGAAGACAAAGAGTGGTAGTTGATGGGGAGGTTTCAAACTGGAAATCGGTTTTGAGTGGAGTACCGCAGGGATCAGTATTGGGACCTATTTTGTTCTTAATATATATCAATGATTTGGACGATACAAAAGTGTTTAGAAAAATTAAAAGTGATGCAGATAGACAGCAATTACAAGATGATCTAAATAAGTTGAACGAATGGTCTGATAAGTGGCAAATGCTGTTTAATTATGGGAAGTGTAAGTGCCTCCACACAGGACATGGAAATGAAGATGCACAATATACAATGGGTGATACTGTACTAAATACTACCGTAAAGGAAAAGGACTTAGGGTTAACTATTAGTGCTGATATGAAGGTATCAGAACAGTGTGCAATTGCAGCAGCAAAGGGAAACCAAATTCTTGGATTAATTAGGCGAAATATAGTGTACAAGGAAAAAGAACTAATAATACCGCTGTACAAAACAATAGTTAGGCCTCATTTAGAATATTGCATACAGGCATGGAGGCCATATTGCAAGAAGGATATTGATATACTAGAAAGAGTACAAAGAAGAGCAACCAAAATGATACAAACACTCAGGAATATTAGTTATGAAATGCGTCTAAAAGAATGTGGATTAACAACACTAGAAACCAGGAGATTGAGAGGAGATCAGATAGAAGTTTTTGAAATATTGAATGGGTATGAAAATATTGACAGAAATATTTTTGTCTCTGTTAAGGAAGAGAGAAGGACTAGAGGACATGGAATTACATTAGCAAAGAAGCAGTGTAGACTAGATATTAGAAAATTTTCACAAAGAACAGTAAATGAATGGAACAGATTATCGGCTGATTGTGTAGGTGCTAGTAGTGTTAATATGTTTAAAAATAAAATTGACATGTACCTAAGAAGGGCTGGGTACATTTAGTTAGATAGGTTGGACTCTCGATAAGCCAAAGGGCTTCCTTGTCCACCTGCCATCTAGGGTTGATTCTCTAGGTGGCAATCTTGTTAAATCTTGTTAAATCTTGTTAAATCTTCCAGGCAATATAAAATAGTAGATCACATTTTTCACCATGTTCGGAACCTTAAATTATGTTCCTCATATAGTCCAGCTGTCATATAACAAAGGCTAAGCGGATTTTAGTCGGTTTACAACGAATTCGCGACTTCAATGTGCCACACTATTCCTCATACGGTTGTATCAACAGTACAAGGAAATACAGTATCAGTGAGCTGTCTTTTTGTTACCGTTTATATCGGCCAGAGAACTGAAACAGTGGTCCAGTAGATTCGTTAAAATTAACAGCCTCAATGCGGATGCCAGACAACCGGGCTGGGTTGACTTAACCATGAAAACGACCTCCAACAGCCGCAAAACGTGTCCTCACATATCTTACATACACATACAAACACTACGTTACAAACAAAATTCTCTTGCATTCCTCTAACGAAGAAGAATAACAAAACAAACGTGCAGATCTCTACGGCAACTTCTTCGGCGGCCGCCGTTACCGTAAATTAAATCGCTATATAAGTTAGCTTTACTCAACATATTTTCTTTAGACGACGCGTTTCTACGCGCGAATAATTATAAATGTCACTTACAATAAGAAGAATACTACCCACAGATAATATTTCCAAAATAAATAATAAAAACAAATGTGTATATGCAATTAACTAAACTGACCTACTAGTAATAAAAATACCATACATATTCCATAACAACAGTAGGGATAAATGAATGTAATAATAAAAATTGTAAAATTATTTTAAAGTAATTACGACGTAACAAATATGTTCATTCATCACATACACACATATTATGCATACTAAAATATTACTAAAACTATTTTTCTATTTATGAATACTATTTCCACCACCAGATATTTAATAATTTTGGACAACACTTTATATTAAGTAGCGGAACAATAAATCATTGAAATTTAACAGAATATGGACACTATATGGGAAAAATATGATAGAAGAAAAAGAAGGTTTCGTTGCATTTACAATAATAATAATATGTTATTGTTTTAGTTATTATTGTTAAACACATCGCTTATATAATATAATCTTGCGTGCTCGCAGCACACGCGGGACGTTCGTGTAAATATTGTTAAAACAAGAATGTGACATCGTCGAACAAAACGTAATTTCCGTACCTATACATTATATTTCGGGCGATAAGATGAGTAAATCAACAGACTTTAGGCTCTACAGTCACTTTCGTTTCTCTTGTGCCTTCGATGTGTAGCTACTTCTGCAGGACAAACGAACACATTTTCTAGTTGGCTAGAAATCAAGAGTATCGAAATATGTTTACAAGAGCGGGCTTTCGATTGGCTGCAATCTCTGTCGGCGACATTCATGAAAATGTGCATATTTAAGAAGCTGAAGGCAAATCGTGTTAATTTATGGCATACATGCTATTTAGGGGTATTGAGGGGTGCTGAGCTCGAATCTGCTGTATGCCCAGCTCAAAAATGGCTCATAAGCCCGAAAAAATGAAAAATCCAAGATGGCCACCACCGCCGTGCTAAAATTCGTAAATGTTCATATCTTTTTTACTAAGCATGGTAGAAACATGAATAAAGTGTGTTTTTGTATGTTATCTAATATGTTAAATGCAATGCAATACTCAAATATGTAATAAAATAAATACAAACTACAAAAAATCGAAATTGTTGAAAGAAATTTGATTTTTAAGAATGAACAATTCTTCAAGCAGGTAACAACAACTACCTTTATTTTTCTATCTCTCACACGAACAAAAAGAACCCACTTGGTTTAATTACATAACACACACATATTTATGAAGTGATCTTCATATCATATATGATGATATATACATATATTTGTATACATATAGTTATACAGGTCTCATGATATGAAACATTATATTTAACAATTAATATCAACATACACCCAAACTTGATCAAACGCGTTTTCAGGTTGTTTACATTGCGGCCCATGTGAGAATTCAATCCCGGTCCTCAAGGTCGTTCATGTCGTCGTGAATATTTCGACAGACGTCAGCACGTCTCTTACAAGAACACATTTCGATGCACGCTATGCGAATTTTCCTACAGCTGCAGCGTTGGGTAAGACATCCATTTGTACAGCCATATGAGGTGATCTCCCTACATGATTTCGGTATCGGCGGCAGAGATAGGAGCCGTGGGACTAGCTTGCCATCCAGGTGCATCCATCCCATTTCAGTGACAGGCAGAAGATCAGGACATGGTAAATGTGCTTGGTTCCAGACATTTGCTTGATAGTGTGTTCGCATGATGTGGAACTTTGTTGCATCTGAGTTTGGGGAGAGAGTTTCGTGTGCACGACCGATACAAAACAACTTCACACGAGCTTTGTTGCATGTGTCAACCTCTGGCACGCCGTACATCTTGGAAATGAATTTCTCGGTTGACATTACTATGTGATCAGTGAGAGGGCCCTTGCCAAGGCCAATCAGGTCAGTGTGATGTTGTTGGAACATTTGCTAGGCTGTTTTTATATACCGTGACCACTGAACTGAGACACACTATCACAGCCTGTAACAGCATGGAATCCTAGTAGGGTGTCCAGTTGTTCCACTGAAAGGTTCTGGTGGATCTCATGTACTGGGAAATATTTTGGAGCCTTTGATGTTCCAGCCTTCATGTATAGTCGTGTGCAATCTATTCTGCTATAATGGGCCAGCAGTAGGAGAAGCACGACGGTGTCACGTACTGATACAACTATCGTGTTCAGATGAGCATGAATGCAATGCAGGATTAGTCGAGTATCACCTTCTTCATGATCGGCTCGCAGAGAGGAAACATCAAGATCTGGGTCAGATGACTTGACGGTAGTTGCTTCGCTGAACCCACCTGCCACTACAATCACTGGGCTTTCTGTTGAGTTATGTTCAATCAGGCGGCTTGAAACCAGCATCGCGAGATCTGCTTTATTTTCCTCAAGTGATGTGAAGCTAGACCAGTCTGATGGGAGAGGAACTGTTGAATCGTTTTCTATTTTACGACGTACTGGCCGGTGGCGCTGCTTTCGTTTGACTCTTGTGCCTGATTTGATCGATTCATCTCGATACCTGTCAAAGACCACGTCGATTCTCTGGTATTTTGCTCCCATCTTGAACACAGTTTCTGCGAAGATGTTTGCAAAGTCACCAAAGGTCTTTATACCCGGAGGCTTTCCAAGTGCCATCACAAGTGCTTGGCCATCAATGACCAAACAGCTGGCTTCATCGACTGCGACATTTGCTGATGTTTCAACTTGTTGTGTCAGTATGTTTGCTAACACAGACTTGTTGGTGGAATGTAGACTGCCATCCGTTGTGGCCAGAGAGAGGGGGATTATTCATGTTGGAGGATGTTCTCAAGGTTTACATCGCGTCCCGCTCGATAAGCTGTTATGAGCCTCTGTAAACTGTTCCTGCCTACTTTGATGGTGTTTTGGTTGCCCTTGGAAACTTTCACAACTTCATACAGCGAAGCAACTGTCTTGGCTTTATTCTTCTGAATGGGTGCTTTCAGAGTCAGGTGCATGTCACTGTCGGGGGGCTGACACAGGCATTTGTCCACAAAGGTTCTCATTTGTGAGAGGCCAAGACTTTCTCCAGCAAGCAAGGGTTCTTGAATCTCTGGTGTTACGATATCTTTGTTGATTATGTTCTTCAATGTGACATCACTGTCGTGCAGCACACCATGTTTTTTCATGGACTGGGCTAGCTTCTGTTCATCTGAGTCGTCATTCTCCAGCCGACGTTTTGTACACTCATTGTGTGTATACTCGTCATCATCTTCCGCTGTAAGATCCATCGTGGCTGTTGTCTGAGATGTTATGACTGTTCTCAGATTGTATGGCAGGGTCCATCTATTGAGTGCTGAGGTTATTCTCGTTATCCCGACTAAGCCACCACTTTTCTTTCCTGTAGCGTTTAGCCATTCTGTGCTTTGGTCTTCTGAGACCTGATTGAAGCGTCGTTCGGTTCGTTTCACTACGAAGTTGCCTTCCTGAAACTCCAAAAGGACGTCTGGTGGGAGAGTTGACATCTAAGCCAGATACACTGTACCCCATCTGGCGTAGTTGATCATACCTGAAGAAATACGGTAACATACGCTTGAAGGAATACTGGTGAAGATCCCACAACCTATCACGTTGTGCTCGGGTGAATGAGTACAGGATGCTCACCATGGTCATATACTGCCACTTTGGAAACAGCGCCTCATCCACAGTCAGAACAACATGCTGCTGCTCCATCGAATTGGCTACGTGAACTACTCGTTTCATGACTGTGTTCAGTGTATCGGGTTCAGATGCAGGAGCTTGTACGATAAGTAGGTAACCTACAGTGGTCTTCTCTGGGTTGACTTTGCTAGCTGTTTGGTTGTAAAGTGTCCAGGAAGGAATTGGTTTGTGTTGTTTGCCTGTGCAAAATGATCAGCTGTGATCGCACCGACAAATGGACGCTCCTTGATTCCTCTGTTTGGCGCGGGTATTATCTCAGTCATCAACTCAGGGATGCATAGTGTGGCTATCTTGGACATGTTTATATATATATATATATATATATATATATATATATATATATATATATATATATATATATATATATATACATGGTCAGTTATCACGAAACGTCGTCAAAACCTTTTTGTAACCTAACCATTATAAAAGCATACACCACGGCATTGTAATGGTGGTCACGACAACCGCCTCGGTGACAGGTACCATGGGAACCCAACGTTTACTTGTGTATCTTCAAAATTATGGAAGATACAGGCAAATAAAGGGTATTTTTGACACATTTATGGAAGTTTTTTCTGTAGTACTATTATACTAATACGAATTATGCATTAACCAATAATCACAGGTGTGTGGTTTATTTACCCATTTATCGGTGTGTAGTTGACATAGAGTCTTCAAAAAAATTAAGCGTTTTGTTGAATGGGCGCGCCGCAAGAACAGTATATATGGTGGGGTAGTTTGGCCGATACCGAGCGTATGCAAATTTTCAACAAAGCGTATGCAAGGGTAAATAAAGTAGTACAAACATACTAATTGTATCTGTATGTTGATACTTCCATTTAGACAATACTTGTATAGGTTATATTGGCCTTCCAAATTTTTTAATCCTGAAATAAAATATAATAGTCTCATATTTCGACGTGGGGTAGTTTTTGACGATACCGAGCGAATGACATAGACTCACTGATTTTGGAGAGAGTTTTAAATATAAGTGGACGTTTTTTCACATATTTGTCTGGTGTTACGTAAGGTATGTGACACTGATAAATTAGAAATGCAGCCATCTGTTTCTTCTATATGTTATGATGTTTATACGTGTGGTGATACCGAGCGTATACACGAGACCGAGCGTATGCAAATCAAATATATCAAAAATGACGTACTGCTGCCATTACCAGAAGAATGGGAGAGACACAGGAAGGCAATAGCCAAATCACGCAAGATAAGATGTAGGTAGAGGAATTTCTTAGGAGATCAGAAAACAGCAATGAGTTACTTTGAAAGAATTATTAAATCAGGGGAAGAGAAATCTTCTCACCGACAGACACTATGCAAAACATCTACAGGAAATTCAACCTTGAATTCAGCGAGAGTAAGATATCATTTACTGCATTCTGCAGGGGGAGACCATCCAATGTCAAGCTCAGAGATACGTGTGCCTATGACAGCGTCACGCCAAAATGTCCATAACGGCGAATGCTTCCAAAGTACTGCCAAAGTCCTTACCTGAATTAACCTCGATGAGTGATGAAACTATAACGCATAAACTGAATGACGGGGACTGCACAAGACCAATCAAATATAAACTGTGGATCAAGAAAGACGTGAAATACAAGACCACCCTCACCACAAATTGAAGTGGTGGAGGACATTGACACATTCTCCTAAACACTGATGAGAGAACTCCCAGAATTCAGAGGACATTGCGGCAGGGCCTTCACACAGTACGAGCAAATCAGACATATCAGAGGTAATCTTAAGCTTATGACGGAAGCCACGTGCAGTGAATGGCTTAATGGAGGCGCGCGCCATTGTGCCAGTGGACAACCCTCTTATGGTGAGAGGCAGCTCATGTTACCATGAATGTTGCTATGAAGGGGCGGATATTTCACTCAAACTGCGACAGGTGGAGAATTGTCCCTGTCGCTGTCATCCGGGATCAGTTGGAGGAAGATCCACGTGAAGCAAGCTCCAGCAATGGCCGTCGTTACAATTTTAGACAATAGTCTCAAATGATCAGATGGTGTCAACTATCGAAGAGTAAAAACATGTTGGCTGTGTTGCACACATTGCTGAATAAAGGACATGTTCAGTTCATATCATGCTTTCGTAGAATATGAGTATTGTACCAGACAAGTTTAGTTTGTCGATGAGGTTATTGCCATGGTTATCACTTACTAATGCAGCAAATTATTGTAGCAGTAAGCACATCAGTAGAATAGGTTGTTTATTTGTTATTGTGATTAGCGGAATGTATTCGATGCCTACACATAACTAATTTGGTTAAGAGTAGAATTTCACGCGATCTCCGCCTGTTATTGAATCATTAAAAAGTATAACAAATTTGTCTGATGTCCAATAGTTACTGAACCACTGTGTATATACTAAAACTATTGTCCTTTGTCACTCGACGACCAACAATAGACGACCAACAGTTCGAGACGGCGTCCATTAGCCGAAAGGAAGACTGTTTAATCATCCCGAACATTATAAAATAATCGACATGACAATTACTTGGTTATAAATATACTTCTTGCCACAATGGCGACGTCTGAGTTAAACGAGAACTGCGTTTCCTTAGAAATGGCGATGACTGGGAAATAGTGCACATACCTGTCTCAGGGCAACACGCCGAGGCCAAACAGAATAAAACAAATGCCACTTAGAACAAGTATTTTCTATTTTGAAAATACCAGTGAAGAATGCTTTTCAGCGACACCGAGCGTATACCTAATTTAAACATCCTTACGAAGACTACAGAAGACAGTATCCGCATAAGATTTGTTCCGGTGAAAAAGTAATTGTTAATTTTATACCTGCATTTACGGTGATAGTATACAAGCAGTTCCCCTTAGAATGACAAGTAATTATATGACCGCTTTACTATTTTTGCGGGGTACCAAAAATGTATTCTAATTTGTAAATTGCATATAAACAAAAGAATGTTTACAAACATTGCCACTTCTGTCCATTTTGAACCATACACCTGTCACATGCTCAAACAAAATAAACTAGAGCACTTAGCGAAAATATTAAATACCATAACAAATACACTAGGTACACTATGTGCGTGCATACGCTCGGTATCGCGCAACACAGACACCAAACTTCAAAGCGATGCCAAAGAGCCGATTTTACTAATTAAGCTACCCAAATTTATTTCCAGTATACCTTGACATGTTATTTATTAGTGACTAAAGGGAAAACATGAAATATTGAATTCTAAATTTACTTACCCCCCTAAAGCAGATTCTGACGACGTTTCGTGATAACTGACCATATATATATATATATATATATATATATATATATATATATATATATATATATATATATATATATATAATAAGTGTAAAGTTAAAAAAATTATGTCTAAATATATGAGGACATTAAAAAAATAAGTTATAAAAATAAATATAAAAACATTGATTAAAAAATAAATACAATACTAATGTCATGTGTACAATAACGACCTCCAGTATGAGTACATACGGCTCTTAAAATGAATATCGGTATGGAGGTAATTAATAATAAGAATATTATCTGACTGATGAAGACGACATAAAAGACTGAATATGGATGAACGAATGCGTTCATTGAAGGATTTAATGTAGTTGGTGGCAAACATGAAACTTGCACTACATCTTGAGGGTAAGTTGAGTAAAATTCTGAGGCTATTCTTGTATGCGACGGTAATGATTTTGAGGCTATATATATATATATATATATATATATATATATATATATACATATATATATATATATTATATATATATATATATATATATATATATATATATATATAATAATAATAAATTTCAGACAAGACGTCGTCCATATATATATATATATATATAAAATACAATAACAAAATATGAAAAGTACAATACATATAATACAATCAAAGCAATGATGTGATCAACGTAAAAATATAAGTGTAAAGTTAAAAAACTTATGTCTAAATATATGAGGAAATAAAAAAAATAAGTTGTAAAAATAAATATAAAAAAATTGATTAAAAAATAAATACAATACTAATGTCATGTGTACAATAACGACCTCCAGTATGAGTACATACGGCTCTTAAAATGAATATCGGTATGGAGGTAATTAATAATAAGAATATTATCTGACTGATGAAGACGACATAAAAGACTGTAAAACTTATTTTTTAATGTCCTCATATATTTAGACATAATTTTTTTAACTTTACACTTATATTTTTACGTTGATCACATCATTGCTTTGATTGTATTATATGTATTGTACTTTTCATATTTTTTATTGTATTTTATATATATATATATATGGACGACGTCTTGTTTGAACTTTATTATTATATATATATATATATATATATAATATATATATATATATATATATATATATATATGTATCCACGAAGAGTCCAAAATAACATTGTGCATGCT
The DNA here is from genome assembly GCA_964017155.1 of Oasisia sp. SBJ-2009. Taxonomy (NCBI): domain Eukaryota; kingdom Metazoa; phylum Annelida; class Polychaeta; order Sabellida; family Siboglinidae; genus Oasisia; species Oasisia sp. SBJ-2009. Next base: position 50,239,917 of record OZ024854.1, read on the forward strand.
GAATACAGCTGTAAATAATGCTGAAAGGTAAGCAAAATTATTATTTTGTTAATTTGTATTGGTGCCAATATGACGGTTGGTGCTGGTATTTAAAAGGAGACAATAAAATATTTTACAATTTGGTACACACTGCACATACAGGATATATCTGCAAATAATGTTGAAAGGGGTGAATCAATTATTTATTTGCACACAATATCAACATGCCTGACATAGTTATTTTATTTGTTATTTTATTTGTTATTTTATTTGTTATTTTATTTGTTATTTTATTTGTTATTTTATTTGTTATTTTATTTGTTATTTTATTTGTTATTTTATTTGTTATTTTATTTGTTATTTTATTTGTTATTTTATTTGTTATTTTATTTGTTATTTTATTTGTTATTTTATTTGTTATTTTATTTGTTATTTTATTTGTTATTTTATTTGCTTTGTTTAAATGACAATTTGGGCAATTCATATGAGTTTTAAGGTGTTTTTGATATTTTATCACAAATCTGAGTATGCTATTGTATTCCTCATATTAGAAAACATGCAAAAGCACACTTCATTCATGTTTGTACCTTGCTTACTAAAAAATATATAAACATTTATGAATTTTAGCACGACGGTGGCGGCCATCTTGGATTTGTCATTTTTTAGGGCTTATGAGCCATTTGTGAGCCGGGCATACAGCAGATTCGAGTTCAGCACCCCTCAATACCCCTAAATAGCATGTATGCCATAAATTAACACGATTTGCCTCCAGCGTTTACATTTCTTGAAAATTGACCCAGTCTAAACGATGTAAAGACTGTTCGACCAATACATGTCTCAGTTCATCATCAGATCCGGTCACTGCTAACAGGTGAAAAAAAACGATCGCGTGAACAATTATTTTGTATGGTCGCTGCTTGCGTTTGTCAAGTAGTCCTTCACTGCGGGTATATTTTAATCAGAAACGACCCGTGGCTAGGAAAACGGTCGCTCAAGACGAATAGTCGCTCATGACAGACGTCGCCTAAAACAGGTTTTACTGTATTTACTAGATTGCTCATCTACCAGACTGTTATGACTAATAGGTAATTTTAATTAATTATGTTGACACATGTATTTTTATTATTTATTTTTAATTACTACCTGTGGGTAGTATTCTTCTTATTGTATAAAGATTTAATAGCAGCATACTGTGAAGCGCCACAGATAATTAAGGATGTGGCCCTATATGATATAAAATATTGTACTGAATAAAACATAATTTCCTGCAGGTCATAGTGATGATAATAATAATAATTATTATTATACTATTTATTATTAATTAAACTATTTCGCGCGTGCGAATGCAGTAAGTAAAGTTAATAGCTATGAATAGTCGCGCGCACAAACGCCTAATGGAATATTGTGTAAAGCTAACTTATAATAGCGAGTTTACTGAGCATCGGAGCTGCATGTAGCCGAATATGACTGTCATGTTTCTAAAATGGCGTAGTCCTTACACTTGCTATGGCTATGTATTCTAAAATCGTTTTCTAGTAAACCGCTGACGTTAAAAATATGATTGTTGTTGGAAGTTGTTACTTTTTATTAAATATATTAGGCCCATATCACCAAAACATTGAATTTTGTTACCCTTTAAAAATAGTAACTTTTTTTTGAATAGGAAGTGATGTGGAATGACATTTCACACAGATACACATCAAAAAGGTAGTAAAAGGCACTACTAATTTAGGCCAGTTAACTGGAACACTACCGAATTATGGTGCACGAAATTTGGCATAATTCGGTGATCTTCAACGTGTCCAAAATTGTTTGGCAAACTTAGTTTCATGTTCTCCTCATTTTTCTCGCTCAGTGCCGCTTCTGAAATCATTGTCTGGGCTGGGGACATTGCATTGGCTCCCCGTTCACTGTCGAATTATTTTCAAGTTTTGTACAATGCAACAGCCTATTAATTTAAGCTCTCTCATCAACACAACCAGCATATCTCAATTCGATGCTCACTTCAGCAAGATATTCCAGAGAGCTACGATCAATCAGTAGCCTCTTCACATTCCCCAGATGAAACCGAAAGCTGGAACCCGAGTCTTCTCTGTTGCCGCACTGGTCAACTCTGTGGAATTCGCAGTGTTAAATTAGAAGAAAATATAGTTTAATTCCGCCAGGGTTTAAAAATCTATCTCTTTAGAGCTGCCTATTCTCCTTAGGTTTGCTTCTTTAGACATCGCACCTTCATTCATCAGTCGACGATTCACGCATTGTGTACGATTACGAAATTGCTTAATCCCTGCCCTTGTGCCTGGCCCTTGGTTTTGTCGCGTTACTGAACTTCAATTGATCTTCCAGGATATTGGCGCATAACTAATATTAATAAGTAGTCATTCTTATTGGCGCATAAATGATAAATAATAAGTCATTCTTATTAACAAAATGTGTCAGAAAATCGGTTTGTCTCGTTTTAATAATTTTTATACAAATAACGTTGTAACACTAACACTAACAAGTTTGTAAATAATCATAATCAGGCAGAAACCGACATGGGACAGAAACCGAGTCCGAGTAGACTCAGTAGTTGATTATAATAAATCATGATAATTTTATACTGGTGACGGCACATATCGTGCGTCCTGGTGTTTCACTGTGTGTGTGTGTGTGTGTGTGCGTGCGTGCGTGCGTGCGTGCGTGCGTGCGTGCGTGCGTGCGTGCGTGCGTGCGTGCGTGCGTGTAGTGACTAATACTAGTCTTGACTTTGCCCTTGCTCTTTGGTCAATGTCAATCGAACACGTTCGTGAGTCGAATACGTATCATAATATCGCTTGTAATTAGGGCCAGATGTAACATAGAATGCGCAAAACAGGTAAATTTGGCATGTACACAAAAAAGTTGATTTACAAAGATGTAAAATGAGGTTTGTGAACATACATTTTCAAAATAAATAACATATATTACACGAAATACTCATTGGCCCCCATTGCGTAATGCCTAATGGTCCCTCTGCCTGTCTGGGTCTGTTGGGAGTGTGGCGTGTCTAAAATCAACATCTACAAATAACTCAAAAGGGCGGTATATACATAGTCATAGATAATATCGGTTGGATATGCCAAAGGCTTCCTAATCCGCTTGCCATCTGGACTCGCGGCACTGAAATTTATTCGCGCGACATCGTCTCGTGGGGGTATATTTTGTAAGTCTTTCGCCAAAATATAAATTTTTAGCAGTTCGTTTACATAACTGAACTAAAATAATTGTTACATATTTTGAATATCGGTATACATATTCAAAATATATTACATATTTTGATTATTTCTTCATATATTGGAAAAATCGGCATGTGTTCGACACGCGGGCTGGCCAGTAAAGGCAGTATTATGAGTATACTAAACTACTAGAGTCTAGAATTAGTATTAGTGTCAATGGAATGAATGCATTTGCCATTTCATTTGCAGTGCACTTCATTTCAATGAGTTACATATCAACATTTTAAACTGTTTTTAATTTAAAAATGCGAATCAATCACCAGTAATTAGACTAAATAAAACGTTAATAGTCGCGTTTGGCTTGTGTGATGTACCCTACCATACAAGATGTAGTGGAACGTCCACTTTCGGGAATAAAAAAAACCTACCCGACCTTCGGACGCGCGCGTTGCAATATGGGAGGGGATCGATCTGTATTTCAACGTTATACCTTTCAACATCAGCCATATATTGATTTATTAGAATCTGTACAACGAAGGATAAACATGATTATACATGAATTAAGGCGTTTAGACTATCCAAGACGATTAAAAATGCTAACAATCACAACTTTGGAGACAAGAAACATGAGAGCTAATTTAATGGAAATAATAAATGGGTTGCATAGTATTTATCCTCATATCCTGCCGACTTCTTCAGTTCTTGTTACGGAAAATGAGCATAGCAAAAGAAGAGGGTAGCCTTACAGGATAAGCAAGTTACACTCCAGGCTAAATATACGAATGTACTCTTTCACTCAAAGAATAGTTAATGATTGGAATAAACTTCCTAGAAATGCAGTTATGTCCTCAGGCGTCAACCAATTTAAGGGTCACATTGACAAATATCTTAGAAATAGGGCGGAAGATTACACGAGTCAGCGGTTGACTCCCTTCCTCGGCAACTCCTCGACTGTGTTCGTAGAAGAGAATTCACAAAGTAATTTCGTGTGTAGACCCAGGGCAGTGCTCGAACCAGGCTTAGCCTTGTCTAGTCTTAGACTATAGGGCGTGCAAGTCTCGCGCGCGTAAACGAGGCTGGGGGCAATTGGGGGCAGGAGGTCCATATCCTCCATATTAACATACAGGACTTTGTTTTGTTTTTGGTCGTAATAATCGAACTGTTCCCAAATAGCGTATTTCAGTTATGTTGCCCGAAAGATTATTAAAAGCAGAAGCAGTGGAACACTTTGCCGGTGACAATGATCACGGAAATCATGAATTTTAATCGATTATTATGGTGGTTGCCGTGGCTTAGCGGCAAGTACTTGTGTTTGGCGATCTTGACTAATAATGAAGAGTGCCAGTACAACCTGTTTGGGGGAAACGTATAGATGTTATAAGTATGTGCATTTAGACAACTTGTCAGATATAAGAATTAAACACAACATATTTATGACCTGATTTTCCTAGTATTCATCAGTCCACCTCACCTTTGAGATCACGTCAGCACCTGAGTACGTCCAGAAGAGGATGACTAGAATGCTTGACGGTCTTCCAGGCGTTCTATGTATGATGAATGACATCATCATCTCTGGAGACTCCCGTGAAAGGGTGAAAGCTGTGTTCAAACGTCTGGAAAAAATGGCGTGACATCGAACTTTGGAAAGTGTGACTTCGCGAAATCCAGCGTTTCATACTTGGATCACGTGGTTTCAGCCGAGGGGATCGAGGCTGACCCAGCAAAAGTGCAAACGATCATGGAGATGGAACAGCCTAACAACGTGGGTGACATTCGGCGCTTCCTTGGCATGACAAATCAGCTGGGAATGGTTTCGCCGAAGCTATCAACCATCACCAAGCCACTGAGATATTTGCTGAGTAAACAATATCAGTGGACATAGGGACCGAGTCAAGGTCACGTGTTTGAAGAGGTGAAGAAAGAGCTCAGTCATACACCTGTTCAATCGAGAAACAACAGTATCTGCAGATGCGTCATCGTTTGGGCTAGGAGCAGTTCTCCTACGACACGAAGAAACTATGCGCCCAGTAGCGTATGTCTCAAGGGCGATGACAGCGACTGTACAAAGATATTCTCAGATAGAGAAAGAAGCTTTGGCGACGACATGGTCTCTGGAGAGATTCTCAGATTACCTGTATGGGATCCAATTCTACGTGGAAACAGACCATAAGCCGTTGGTATCTTTGTTAAGCTCAAACAAAAATCCTAAATGAGCTGTCTCCAAGAATCCAACGATTCCGCATGCGATTGATGTGGTATGCAAACACTATCAGTCATGTACCTGGCAAGAATCTGGATGCAGCAGATGCTCTGTCCCGCTCTCCTTCAATACGACCACTGACAGCAGACGAGTCGCAGTTCGCGGAGAAAGTTTAGTCATGGGACAGATTCCAGCAACGGAGACCAATACAATAAAACATTTAAGAGAAAGAAAATGTGTTCTCGTTTTTCCTCTCTAACTCCTGTTTCATTCTATCAATATATTCGCAGTTAACCTTTCTCAGTATAAACTAATATATATTACGCTTGCCTTGCATGTCACTAGATGATCAGCAATATTAATTTCATGCCATGCCATTCTGTGATATACTCAACGAACATACGTCTTTCTTTACATAGAAATCATTCGTGAACCTGCCTTCAAAACTTGCCATCAGCTGAACGAAACAGAGAATTGAGATACATATTGAGGTCACATAAACGCTAACTTTTAAATCTATTTATCCTTTATGTATCAATTGTACATGTTTTTTACCTGTATTAAATGTATTAATATTGCATGCAGCTACAGTTTTGATGTTAACAATATATACGACAATGCAGTTACACACATTTTAATGCAAATAATCCTATTCTCCACCACAGTGATTCCACCAAATAAATATTCATGATTTATTGACGCATGATGTTCAGAAGCCATACTGTGCAATTGCCTATTTTATAGTTTTGTGTGTATGTGCAATGACAACCGACATACAATGACGTCATGTTCATAGTTACAGCTCAAATGCATATCAATCAATAATCCTTCCATACATAAATGTATACACAGTCAAAATCACTCTAGAATGCCACCAAACACAAGATACGTACCACTAGTCTCAATACAAAATTTCACAGTCGAGGATTCAAGCTTCATGTTGGAGCCACCAAGCAGTCAAGCAACCAGCTTCAGTCGCAGGCAACAGGCGTCATTAATTCAAACAGCAAAACAAAAACAGCAATATCGTCATCACAATTAGTAGTCGTGAAACGGTTATGACGCATTCGGGTTTTCTAGCGTTGATAAGATGTCACTGAAAGCACGAGTTACAAAGATCTCTTCTGTAGGGTCAGTCGACGGCGTCCATGTCTGTGAATGAAGCGGGAGAGAGCTCCGTGTAGGAGAGGCTACTGTCGGGCAGCGTAGAGCCGTAGAGCCGACCACACGGCAGCGCCACACCGTCCAGAGTGTCGTCGTCGTCGTCGTCAGACAGCTGCTCGGGCGGCGCAGCGAGGGCGGGCGACGGGCCAGACGTGGGGGGTGGAGCTGAGGTCGCGGTCCGGCGGCGGTAGAAGAGAACATAAGCAGCCGGCGTCACGACCTGCTTGGCGCTGATGCGCGACACGACACTGTCGTCAAACATCCGCCAGTCTGCACAGACGTCACACGAGCGTTATGTAACAACAAGAGCATTTATAAAGCAATGTGACTCCAGGTTACCCAAAGGCAGACAAAATATAACAATAGCACTATAACATATATAGAATAAAAAACATAAATCTGTTTCATAAATAAGATTCAAGATTCAAAATACTAAGTTGATGTTATTGAACGTAACACTATGCATATACATCATTATGCCAAACAACATAAGTGAATAGTTCGTCCGTGTTAGTGAGTGTTGAGTGGGCGCGTTTGACATGGACATGTGTGCCGGTGGGAGCGTTTGTGTGCCTGTGTATTGGATATGTATGCATGTCATAACAGTGGTAGTAGTAAACAAAACACCTCAACATAAAATTAATGTATTACACATACATACCATTATCATTATTACAAAAACAGCTAAGCCTATTACAATAAGCCTAAGCCTAAGACAATCAGGAGACGACAAAACAATCAAGAGAAGACAACACAATCAGGAGAAGACAATAGAATCAGGAGAAGACACTACAATGAGGAGAATATAATACAGCACAACGAGAAGACAAGACAAGGGGAGCCTCCAGGAGGGCTGGGGTCAATTCAAAAAGAATTGGAATTTATCAGGTCAATTCTAATTCAATCCTGGATTTGGAATTGAAAGATCTGGAACAAAATGAATTGAATTGGAATTGAACAATTTGGAATTGAATGAAAAGGAATTGAGCATCTGATATTGTTGTGATGCTGCAAAGGATATTTTACACACCAAGCAATTAATCAGTGGATGAAACTGATGAATGAGAAGTCAATTAGGCTTGTCCTATTGCCTTGGGTGAATGAGTGCTGGCTGGGGACTGCTTCAAAGAACCACTGAAATTGCCCAGATAACAAATAAACTTTCTCAGTGTCACATGCTAAGCAAATACTAGGACTATCCAGGAACCATGAATGAAGCCAGGATATCTCCAAACATTTCAAACTGTAACCAGTTAAAGTCCAAAGATTACCAATGAAAACATAAGCCCAATGAAGACTGACAACACACCAGAATATGACAACCGTCACTTAAAATATGTAATTATATTTCACCCAGCCAGTACTACCCAGTAGGCACTCAGTAGTTTTCTATCTTCTTCCTAGCTACTCATCAGTTTGTAACACCTAGCCTGTATTGACGTTTAAACACTGGATGATGCATTGAAATATTTTGAGTTAACTGTATATCTTATTTCTGCATGCTTCATTATGCTACATGTCAGTGAGTCAAAACCATTTTAAAGTGCTGATCTAGTGTTTCAACTAAATTATTTTGTAACCTTATTTCCTGTAACTTTTTCCTAGCCAAAATAATGACTTTTAGTCATGGAATCCTATGACCATATTTCTGCTATTGACTATTGAAAATAATCGCAATTATTTGGTCACCATAGGTGTTTATAGTCCCTTTAGTATGTACTACAGTATAACAAACATGATATTTGGTAATCTAGTATTCATTTAATGGTTATGGTTTCCTTATCTTAATAGATGTATGAACTCAAAAGTTTCAATAACGCAGTGAATTGAGTGATGCCTGGATTAAAATGCAATGTAACAAAATGTCAGTGAATGAATTTTTTAGTTTTGGTGATTATATCTGTACATTATATACTGATTATATAATTATATAAATTCATCAATACATAACACACAGTATCACCCCCCCCCCCGTATGCAAATTAATTGTATAATTTTATGGTTAACTTTTGTTATGTGAATTGGTGCTGCAATTTGAATTGGAACTGAAACATTATAGACAGAATTGAAAAAACTGAACTGAAAGAAATTGAATTTGAAAAACATTGAATTAAAAGAAATTGAATTGGAATTGAAAAGGAATTGTGATGAACTGGAGCGGGAATTGGTATTGATTGAATGGAATTGACCCTAGCCCTGGCCCCCAGGCGAGGCAAGAATGTAGAGGTGACACCGTACCATTGAGCTTGGCGTCTGGACAGCGGGCGTAGGCTGTGTAGTGACCGCCCAACAGCCCGCCGTGGTGGTTGATCACCCCATACAACTCGTACACGGGCGACCGACCGCTACAGGTCAGCTCGCCTATCGAGTAGGCGCTCATGTCCAAATCCCTGTCGTAACAACGGTGCACAAGTCAGTGAAGGCAGCCTGACATTCTCACAACACGGCATAAATAGTGTGTTTCACCTAGACAATGTTCACAAGTTGTCTTCTGTGACTGGCAGAGTAAACGTCAACTTACAGCATTGAAACAGGCAAGTACTTCAGTTTTGCGCTAATACATGTTGTTGTCATATGAAGGTTAAATATGCAGTATGTTAAATTTGGCATAACTCTAAGTTGCAGCAAGTCTTGATGCACTGTTAGCACTCACTACTGGCCCTGTAGCTACAGGCTACCACCATCAGGGGTCAATGCTACCACGGACCAACAGGCTGAAATAACCGTCTAAATACTTTCATTGCATTATTAGTGTCATAAAGTGCTTAGGAAGAACGCGAGACATACGTGACTGGGAACTGGACGAGTTTGTCGATCTTGCACCGCCAGATGTAGTTGGCGAAGGAGAACCGCTTCAGCTGCACGATGAGTAGGTCGGGCAGACGCCAGATGGACAGCTGCTTCGAGGCCTCACGGTGCTCCTTGCACTGCGGGCAGTACCTGGCACACACACGGCACACATCTCACACCTGTCTCCTCCACTCATTTTACATTTTAGTCCACCATGAATTAAATTAGAGCTAAAGCTACAGAACAGTTTTTGGAAAAAATAGGAAACCTGCAAATGTACCAATTCTTAAGTCATAGAGGAACCTAGGAGGCTTTCAAATTAGGTAACCTGACAGAGGACGACAGAGGGCACGTGCAGAGTGATGCCATACGTCCATTTGGAAAATAAATCTTCAACGGTTTCTGATATCTGAGTGCTGACAGAGGACGGCAGAGTGGTGCCATAAGTCCACTGGCACAAAGGACTAAAAGTTTCTGCAAAACTTGTGCAGAAATGTGCGAGACTTGCTATATAGGTGTGCTGTTTCAGTAACATTATTTACGAGACAAACAAAAAACTTAATTGAGGAGGTACCTTTCAATGTATCATCTTGTTTAGAAACTCCAATTCTGAACAATACAGATACGTTTGCAGAATTATTTTGTTGTGGCAATACTTTACAGTAAAAACTTCTGATCAATGAACCTGTAGATTACTTGTAACAATCAGTGATATAAACATTATTATCACAATACGTAGCAATATTCATAAACATCGTTTTTTCACGTTATTTTCATGACTCGACTGATTTACCAACTTCATATGTCAATAATCATTGACCATATAAGTGTTATTACACCAATTCACAATTTAATAAACTGCCTGGAGCTGACACGATGGCATTACACACAAGTGATGGTTTGGAATGGAGTGTTACTCTTGGGTACTTGTTATCCTGTCGTACTATCACAAGAGTTACGTGCTATCGTTGCAGTAAATAAACATTCTAGCCACGTGTATGGCTGACAGTGTCCGCTTCTGTGGGGAGCGGTGGTCGCGCGGTAAAGCGCTGGACTGTCAATGGAGGGGACGGTGGTTCAATCCCACCTAGCGCCGTTTCGAAACTTAGGCAATTTCGTTCACCCCACATTTGCCTGTGTCTTCGGAAGAGACAGTAAAAGCCAGTGGTCCCTTGTATCTGGTGTCTATGCCAGGGGAAGTAAAAGATCCCACACAGGGGGTAAATGTGTAACTTGTAGTGGACTCACTAATTCTAGAGAAGAACTCCTGCGTTAGCCCAAGTTTGGGCTGTTTGGAGGAAACCAACTTAGAACCAACTGACTATAACAAGACACCACTTGTCACCTGCACTTACCAGGCGTGCTCAGGACTGAGAATCTCTGGCTCTGTGAACAGTGACAGACACTTGTCCAACGTCACTGTCATGCTCTCTACAAACACATGTCACTTTACCTATACGTAGTTTCCTGAGAAATAATTATGAATACTAACAACACACAATGACACATGTGTATATCTTCTCGCTAAGCATTTAGACGTTTTCATGACCAGTGATGCAAATGGAATTGCCCCTTACTGAGGTGCACAATCTTAAACGTCAGGTTTCCTATGTGATACAACATTCCAAATTTTATATAGTTGAGCTGTAAAATTACTTTGTAATGCCCTCAAAAATCAATACATTATACAGTTGACCAACTGAAACCCACTTTGTAACCACCAAGCAAAACATAAGTGAACATGCCCTGGAAATAGGAACATCCCACCAGCAAACCAATAAATATTGACTCTGACAAGATAATTTATATCTAGAAACACAAAATCAATGTTTGCAATGAGGTAGGTGATTCCTACTAAGTTGGCTGTTATCATACGACGCAGCTAAATTTGAAATAACAATATTTCTAGTGTAACTTCTGCTAATTTTATAGAAAATATTATAACAAAATATAAATAAATCTGAATAATATTTAAGCAACGTACCATCCTCGGATGCCTTGTTGCTGCTCGAGTCGTGTTCATACTCCTGGCAACACACAGAATAGAAGACATCAACAAACAACAAATTTATGGAATTTATATTTACATATGAGTGCCATGAAACACCAATCAATACAAACATTTGCTAAAGTTTCAAGCCCCACCCCAGTACACCTGTCAAAACATGTAGACAGTGTGTGAGTTTGTCTTCACTGACGTTCCTTTGGTCTCACTGCAATTACGCAAAAATAATATATTAATATGAACTATCAGTGAGAGAGTTAATTATCAATGTAAAATAAGAAAACATTTGTTTTATGATGTCCAAGCTTACAAAATGGCTATTAAGGCTACTGTAAATATTACATTGTATTTTATTAAAAATACTGACAACATTACACAAAAAACATGTATATTATGTGTATATACAATGTTTGAAGGGGCAAACAGAAAGTCATTGACTTTTTATTAAGTTTATCCCATACAATCTTATTAAGGTAAATATATTACATATGTAGTTTTGTTATTTACAGTATCTACAAAATGTTAACTGTCTTTATACGATATGTACAGTAGAGGACACAACACTGACATAAGACTTTGACTGTTGTCACTGGTGTAGACATTTTATTTCTTGTAATATGCAATTATCCATGTATTACAGTATATAAATAAATGTATTAAATTTGTGTAGGGCGAATGGTGCCTCACATTTTGCATTAATGTCAGACTGGCACCGCAATTCAAAATCTTCATTTAACTTTGCATTTTCTCTTTTATTCGTTGTTATGCAAATATAATATGTAACATAAGAGCTTTAGAAAAGCCTGCATGATGAGGCTCCTGTCAAACCTTGGTCTTGTAAAGTAATAGGGAATAATTTTTTTACAATATTTACAGTAACATTTTGGGTGGGACAATAACCTTCTATAACTACTTGTCCCGCAGATTAATGGACACAAAATTTAATGTCAAGCCCTGAATTACAACAAACTACATAATGGATTATTACAGCTGTATTACATTTTCCTACCTATTATTTGAATACACTGAATCATTATGATTACACATGACTACTACAAACCAGGCACCTGTCACATGACTACTACAAACCAGACACCTGTCACATGACTACTACAAACCAGGCACCTGTCACATGACTACTACAAACCAGGCACCTGTCACATGATTACTACAAACCAGGCACATGTCACATGACCACTTACCAGATCCTTGGACTGGACAATCACATAGGGCTGACACTTCTCCATATTTTTCCAGTCCATGGCCAGAAAGTTGACATTTGAAAAATTGAGTGGTGTATCTCCTGTCGAAAAAAGTTCAACACTTATCAGTTATCATTTCATTATGGCCAACCTACCAATTCAACTGGTTCAAGACCAAGTTGTCTGGCTTTACCAGAACACTTTTGGTTGTACGAAGTAACCTTGCATACACCGCCTAGGTTGCCATTATAATAAAATATTTACATTTTCATGGTAATAGCGTTTGCATGTAAATGTCCTTCTTTGACTACTGATCTTTTAAAATTCACGACTGCCAAACATTTACGTATTTTAATAAGCTCCAATTGTTCTATTTTAAAGCTGCTTGTGAACTGTTTATAAGATTTTTCGCAAAAAAACTTCAAAGTGACATTGTCATGTTCTCTTTATCTCAAATCTTTCTCTCATGCAACGGGTGGTGATTGCATTCTTACCATGATCCTCAATCCTCTGGCCCAAGGGTCTGCTGAGGTTTCGTCCTTCTCTGTCACATGGCTTCAGATAGAACTGAGGGGGACACTTATCTATGTCCTGCTGCCTTCCCATCACATAACTCATTGGCACCTTTCCTCTCTCCTCTTCCGTGCCCTTCCTGGTATCTGTTCCTGGTCCGTTGGCCTGCCATACGTAACTAGGTCCTTCCCCGAGCGCCATGCTGGTCGAAGCAGAGCCATACCCTGTGTCAACATCTGAAGAAGTCGCCGACAAAACCGACTGTCCACCATTGTCAGTCGCACCAAATATACCGCAAGGACCCACAGTTGCTGTGGAACTATCCCCATTGGTTTCCACGGTAACCTCAGAAAAACTTGTGTTAGCGCAAGACGCTGTTTCGTTGTCAGTTGGGGTTGCCTCTGTATCTGCGAATGATGCCGAGCCGCCAAATGTGGTGGTGAGGGATTCGTCCTGGGACAGCAGTGAGGAAGACTGGGAGGAGAGTGGTTCCCCTGACCCTGTCCCCAAGGCTGACTGGCTGTCTTCCCCGTCGCTGCCATTGGGCTGGCTTGGAGTCACCACTGTGGACGAGGCCATCATCGTAGACGCGTCTCTCTCGGAGCACGTCTGTACTGGCGGTTGGAACACATCCACCGAGTACCTGCAACAACACACCGCGTCACAACACACCGCGTCACAGCACACCGCATCACAACACACTGTGTCACAGCACACCGTGTCACAGCACACCGCATCACACACACAGCACACACTGCATCACACATAGCATCACAGATACCAACTGATAGGGTGCAGCACTGCTACACTACATCACACCTTGTGTGCATCCCACACAACGTACACAAGTCTGTAGTGTACTTCATCCCACTTGCTGTCGTACCTTGTCATCCCACTCACTCGACATCATAGTATGCTTAATACTGACTCTAGGAACCACTCAGCCACTTGGATGGGAAAAACACAGTTTGGAAAAGTAGAAATTTCACTGGTGGATGGCTAAAAAATAAGGCACAAAATAGGTCTTAAAAATCATAGATCTTGTTAGTTGTTGCTACCTAGATTTTTGAGGTATTTCTACCGCTGTATATATATATATATATATATATATACAGCATAAATATAAATATATATATATATGTATGTATATATAAGCCTAAAGGCAGCTTATGTCGACCAGTGCCTAGAGGTCCGGCTTATGTAGACCAGGCATATTTTTTAATTTAATACATTTTCCAAAGATGTAAAACTGGAACATTGTTTCTAATACTAACATTTAACACATAATGAACGTTCATCAAAATATTTTAAAATAAATAAGGTATATGCAAAAAATCGGTCTACACAAAAACCACGTATGCATAGATGCCGATTTATGTAGACCGGAGCAACGCTGGAACCTGCATATATTTATTTAGCCTTTTTTGCGGAAGACCGCAGAGTCTAATATTTGATGGTACATGTTTGTACATTGTATTTAACAATTTAGATTTATAAGAACGTTGACCCGGCACACAATATACTAAAAAATATGCACGGCGCTGGAGAAAACATGCTCAAAATCACTTAAGATATTGTTCATTTAAAAATTAATTATGCACTGTGTGCACAAGCAATGGTACTGATCCATTCAATTGTGTTAGTTGTGAACTAACACGTCGAATCTTTTTGTAGACCAGTTTTCGTCTACATAAAACAGCGGTCTACATAAGCCGGTCCTATATGCATAATCGGTCGACATAAGCTGCCTCTAGGAATATATATATATATATATATATATGTGCTAACACATGGACACTGACCTGGAGAAGCGTTCAACGAGCTGACAAAGTCGGAGGAAGGTCGCGTGAGACCGAGGCAAACTGATGACAAATGGCTGACCAATCAACTCAGGGATGAGACGACACATCGGCTTATGACGCGGCCAGTCGAGTTTCTGACACTGTCTGTAAACACACGACAGACACCTGTAAGAGTTTCTGACACTGTCTGTAAACACACGACAGACACTGTAAGAGTTTCTGACACTGTCTGTAAACACACGACAGACACTGTAAGAGTTTCTGACACTGTCTGTAAACACACGACAGACACTGTAAGAGTTTCTGACACTGTCTGTAAACACACGACAGACACTGTAAGAGTTTCTGACACTGTCTGTAAACACACGACAGACACTGTAAGAGTTTCTGACACTGTCTGTAAACACACGACAGACACTGTAAGAGTTTCTGACACTGTCTGTAAACACACGACAGACACTGTAAGAGTTTCTGACACTGTCTGTAAACACACGACAGACACTGTAAGAGTTTCTGACACTGTCTGTAAACACACACGACAGACACTGTAAGAGTTTCTGACACTGTCTGTAAACACACGACAGACACTGTAAGAGTTTCTGACACTGTCTGCAAACCCATGACAGACACTGTCACAAATAGATTTATACAGACCCAAGCCAGTCATACCTCAAACTACAGGGACAGAGAAATGCAACAACAATTTAGAGAACATAGAATTGCATGTATGCATACAAAACAGAATAATTTTTAAAGATTTTACATATTTATATAAATATATATATATATTAGATAATATGTAGGTAGTTAGGTACGTATTTTCAGTGTGTCATTGATACACAGAGAACAGTGGTTTACACTGGACATTTATTGCTTCACAATGATGAATACCACATAAACGTATCTTCTGCATTACACATTTGTTTGTGATAACATTTCGTGAAAACCTAGGGGAATAATTATGATAATCTTACAACATGCCAACACACAGTAACACATTCACACACATGCACAATCACTTCAGTTGGCTCCGTGTTAGCCTACTGTTGATATGCATGACAGAAGCTTGGCTTTCATAGTTCAATGATTTTAGCCTACAACATGAATTGCACAACATAAAGAACTGTATACAGAACTTGTGCACACACACACATGTATGCACACACACACACATGCACACACGCACGCACGCACACACACACGCATGCACGCACGCACACACGCACACACACACACACACGTGCGGCAGACGTACTGGTTGCAGTAGGCCGTGCGGTAGCAACGAGTGCATCTCTTCAGAGAGTTCCCCGCCTCACAGACTTTCTTGCAGCAGGAGCAGGAACTTGGAGGCTTGCGGGGAATCAACAGCCGCTGCACACACAAGGAGGACACGTGTGAGTCGGACAAGGCAAGGCTCCATGACACCAAGTCAATTATTTGACCATTAATTCCCATATCTGGCTACATATTATAATAGAAACACTGTATCTAGTCAAACACATTTTAATTTTAGTGAACACTCAAAGACAGGAAATCCTCGATAAAAATGGCTGCACAAATTTATGTAACATCTTGTTAGAATCTGCTGTATGATTATGTCTCTCGTGCTGCCACCTACCTGCAGTACAGCTACTTCCACCACTGGCTCCCCGGCTGTCTTCTCTGACAGTACCTCAGACCTGTAATCACAACACATGGAGTCTTACTCAACAGTATTGTACTTAGTCTCCACCTGTGATACACACACTCACACACACACACACCACACACATACACACACTCACTCACACACACACACACACACATGCACACACACACACACACACACACACCACACACTCACTCACACACTCATACACACACTCATACACACACTCATACACACACTCATACACACACTCATACACACCACACATACACACACTCATACATACCACACATACACACCACACATACACACACAAACAAACACACCCACACATACACACCCACACACACCTACACACGCACACACACTAGATGAATTAGACACATGCACTAGCTGAATTACAGTTAGATATCAGCAGAATTATGACCAAAAGGATAAAAACGACTTGTCGTGTGTAGCTGATTTTTTAAATGCTTGAGTTGCTACTTACACAAATATGCGGTCTGATGGAGTGACATTGACGAGAGAGGTGCCGCGGCCGTAGAACATGAGGGTGCGGTTCTTGGACACCTCGTAGACCCGCAACTACAACATGACAACCACCAGTGTCTAGTACCATCCACATCAACATGACAACCACCAGTATCTAGTACCATCCACATCAACACGACAACCACCAGTGTCTAGTACCATCTACATCAACACGACAACCACCAGTGTCTAGTACCATCTACATCAAATCTAAATCAAATCTAATCAAAATACCTTTGTTTATCCCTCATGAGGAAATTCTCTTGTGATATTCGAGAGATAAACAATTATTGATAAATAAAGTATAGTGATATATAGTAAATAGTATAGTGAAATAGTGTTGTATGAGAGACTACTATAAACACAAGTTCTAAGGGTTATGTATGATAAAGTAATATAATTTACACAGCAAAAAACATAATAAATAATAGAACCAGTTCATCATACAGCAGTTCATCATCTGACATCTAAGGGATTCCACTGGGAGCAATAACAGTGGCCAGACATGTGTTGGAAGCGAGATGGAAGGTAGATCATTTGTATAGAAGATGCACAGTGGATGGGATGAAGGAATGTCAAAAGCAATCGAGTCTCAGCCAAGGCAGCTGTAAACGATGGCGAGATGGCAACATATTGTAACAGCAATTTAGGGAGTGTGGCCACACTCGGACACAACCTGTGCAATTCATGGATCACGAGAAGAGACTAACAAAAATCAGCGGAATACAGGATCGATACAAAATTCATCTCTTTGTGGGCGAGCTAGAAGAAATTTTAATGATGAGGGTAAGTTTACTTGTCACCATAACATGATGTTTATGTAATCATACAGCCACGTCACACGGTTAGTTCATGTGACTAAGTGAGGTAGAAGTACTGCTGTGACGGGACGGGGTGACTCACATCAGTCGGAGAGACAGCCGTCCTGTGGGACACACACTCCTTCAACTGCTCCACTGTCGCATCCTTCGCTAGCTGCAGCTGGTACTGGAACACAGAGCACACAGTGACCACAGGGTGACCACACGGTGACCACACGGTGACCACACGGTGACCACACGGTGACCACAGGGTGACCACAGGGTGACCACACGGTGACCACACGGTGACCACACGGTGACCACACGGTGACCACACGGTGACCACAGGGTGACCACAGGGTGACCACACGGTGACCACAGGGTGACCACAGGGTGACCACATGGTGACCACACGGTGACCACAGGGTGACCACACAGTGACCACAGGGTGACCACACGATGGCCATAGGGTGACCACAGGGTGACCACACAGTGACCACAGGGTGACCATACAGTGAACACAGGGTGACCATAAATAATAGTGACCACAGGATGACCATAAATTATAGTGACCACAGGGTGGCCATAAATTATAGTGACCACTGGGTGACCATAAATTATAGTGACCACAGGGTGACCATACAATGACCACAGTTTAAAAACAATACTACACTGAATTAAAAAGTTAAACTACAATTTAAATACAAGGTTATTAGACCGAAAAGGTATATGTGAAATAAAATAATTTAAATAAATTATACAACTATGACACTGTCATCTGAACAAACCTCCTCTGATACACGTAAAACATAACTACACGGCAGTTCCAGTATTGTCACTGTAAACATTAATTTGTAGCAGTGACACTGCAAGCCATACCTTGACGGGCTTTCTACTTGGGTCCATGGAGAGGAAGGTCACCGACAGCCACCTCTGCTTCTTGGGCAGGGGCACAGGCAGGGTCATGAACGGATCAAACGTGATTGACACCTGTCAATCATGCCATATATTCACCAGACATGCAACACAATCCAATCCCTTGAAATGTTCTATTGTAGCCTAACATGCTACGTATTTGAATTATTTGAAACCTTATATGGTGTCTACCATTGGTATCTGTGCAAGAGGTTGTTGGTTATTAGACATCCAAGATCTACTCTGAAGAGTCATGAACACAATAATGCGTCATTCTACAACTACGTTGACAATCACTTTGATGCAAAGCCAAAACCAGACTACAACATTAAAAAACACACTTTCTCCAAATAGATGCTTTAAAATTGGAAGTATGCACATCTTCGACACACTGGCTGCATGACACAAGTTGACAGAGAATGTCACCAGAGGACGTACCTTGCCACAGACCGGACATACGAGTTTCGATTTGAACTGCCCTTGAAAGAGGTCAACAATGAATGAGTCGTTGCGCTGTTTGTGTACCTGCCAGGCTTCGTCTGCCACAACCTGAAAGTGATACATGGTTCATTGACACAGCAGCGATGTCAGGTTAAAAACTTACAGATTTTTACCATTCTTCATTAAGCACAATTTCACCAGCACATCAGAATTTGCCATACAAAATTTGTGAGTTTCTTTAAGTCACATATTCTAGCAATGGATGCAACTGTCTTTATCTCTAGAGCAATGATGTCCATGGAGTTACTATTCTAAGTCTCCTACATCTACACAGGTCACAAGAGTGTCATACTTCATCAGGTCTTCCATCCGAGTCAACCGTCTGGGTGTAGGGCTTGTCCTCAACACGGTTCAAATCCTGAAAATTGCATTCATTCATGAAGCATTTGTATGAATAACAATGACACGAGGTAATGTTATTGACAGTAATTATAACTGTTGATGTGTATCATGAACATTAAAGTGAATAGCCAACCTATGGCATCCACTAATGAATGTTTATGAGCAACGTTTTAAAGGAGGACATTTCTTAACTCCAATAATCATTTTAATATGTTATCACTTAAAATAAAATACTTTTTATTGCTTCACATTAAACTTCATAACATGTGGGTTGATACTTAGTTTAAACTGCACATGTTTACCACAGACGCACTACTAATCGATTGGTCCCACCTCATGCAGTCCGTCTAGGAGGAAGGCCATGAACTCCTGTGCATCGTGCTGTGCAAACCCTGTGAATTGGCTCGCTTTCATTGCTATCAGGTTCTGTAAGACAACACGCAGAGTCACAATGCAATACTGTTTATAGCAGTAGTGTGTGCGTATGTGCATGTGCGTATGTGTGTGTGTGTGTGTGTGCATGCATGTGTGAGTGCATGCAAGCATGCATATGTGTATGCACCAATTACTGCTAATCTGAAAGTAATTCTCAAGTATTCACACATGGCCAACTGATAAAGTCAGCTATAACTCTGTCTTTGAAAAACGGCTGAACCCCATAACATCAGCTCCATCAACAGGCTAGTGACATCCGCTATGTGCTACCTCCATATGTAAGTACAGGGAACCGTAATGACAACGGAACTGTGCCTACCTTGAGCTTGGCCGGTGCGTACGAGTAGTGCTTGCCCGACCACAGAACATTCATGAGTTGCGCAAACGCCACGGCTAACTTTCCACCCATGCCCAGAGGGTTCTCAGAGTTCAACTCATTCTGGTAGGTGTCATCTACGGCAACACAAGAGACAACTGTCAATATTTACATATTTTTGAAATTATTTATATGCACACTTATTCCTCCCAAATACCATCAACCTGTAGAACAACTGTACAAAACTTGTTAGCAAGTCATCTGTTGACAAATCTAGAAAGTCCCTTGTTTGTGTCTCAGGTGTTTTCTTCAAACAGCCCAAACTTGGGCTAACACAGGAGTTGTGCTTCTCTAGAATTAGTAAGTCCACTACAGGTTACACATTTACCCCCTGTGTGGGATCTTTTACTTCCCCTGGCATAGACACCAGATAGAAGGGACCACCGGCTATTAGTGTCTCTTCCGACAGACATACGCAAATGGCGGTAGGTGGGATTGAACCACCGTCCCCTCGATTGACAGTCCAGCACTCTACCACGCAACCACCGCTCTCCTTCTCGACATGTTCGCTAACTTTTATGGGTTATCTAGTGATTGGAGGACTGACTATAAGATTATACGTATCAACAGTTACAATTACTATCAATAACATAAGCCTCATGTCATTGTTATTCATACAACCTCAAGAAATGCGATCCATGTTAACCATGGACCACTACTTCACCACTCACAGGTAACTTATTTGTTTTCAGTTTACTTTGGGGATTATTTATCATAAAACAAACCGAGAGATTTTAATATACTAAACACATCTTGGATACAGTAAAGTAGTTATGGCATGCTTTGACACGCCCAACTCTTTCATTTAGAAAGTGTAACTACTCATTTTGTTGGCATCACAATGTTGTTACAAACGTGTGTCCACACGGTACGTGGCAGCCTCATATATTAATTTAATTATTAATATTATGTTCTTATAGAAAGTATGCAGGCCTGCAGCACCATGTTTAGCTACATTACTACAAAGGTAAGCTCATAACTACATTCGTCATTGGAAAGTTTCCACCATGCAGCACAATTAAATGTTTATCAAAACATCCAGTTTCAAACCATGCTTTCCTGGCAATAATGCCAAGCTGACCATATTAACCACACAATACTCTGTAATGTTCACCATTCCCACATTTTGCTGAGCAAACTTTCTGTTAAAAATATCTCAGCGGATAATTCCTGGTAGATGAGCAGAAGCCCTCCCTTCAACTTCTAGTGCTCTAGCCATCTGGCATGATATTATGGAGACTATTTGATAGAAGACTGAGACAAAGGCAGAGTTTGTGATTGCCACACGTACGGAGGAAGTAGTTCCGTAGTTCGCTGGTGTTGGCAAGGACCTGCAACACACTGTTCATGAAGCACGTGTTCCCGAGATTGTCGAGGCCCGTCATTCCCGGCACGACCACTGGGGCCTTCTCCGCCTGCAGTGGCGACACCTTGCAGGTCGGCTTCTGAAATGCAAGTCTACGTAAACCATTGTCCTTTACATGGGAAATCACAAATAGCCTTTTACATAAATATTACTTCCCGGTATTATAAATACTGGTTTTTCGATATGATGTGCCATTAAAACGTTACCTGTTTCATGCATAAACCCAACTCAGAAACCATGCACATACATTATGTAAGAATTTTATATTATCACTGCCAATGGGGCCACACAATACAAATTACAGTATTTCGATGAGTGGAAAGATTGTAACAAATGACAAATGGTCGATGTTTATAGCCTAACAGACGGTGCAACTTAACTAGGTCAATGAAAACACTAACATGGATTAATAGGGCTTTATAATGAATTCAATTTCAAGTCAAAAATATGGATTTCAACCAAAACAGTGGGATCTACAAAATTACAAAAACCTTGATAATGATCAACAAGACAAGCAGCTGACTGTATCAGATGAGGCAAGCCCTAGTCTCACTTAACCGACTGTCGGTCGGCTGCGGAACTCCCCCGAGAAGACAGTCTTTTGTTTACTCAGCTTTTGTTTGTTTATCCGCGTGATCTTTACAATGCTGCCACCTCACGGACACTGCCGTAATTTTTATTTTTATAAACAACTGCAAATTTTTATTTCTATTTATTTTGTGTTAATATAAGTTTCATTTTGAATAGTTTTTATAATACAGCATTATTTGATAAAAAGGTATCCTTATTTAATTTGTATGCTATACGTGTGGGGCTAGACAATGCTGCCACCTCACGGATACTGGTTAATCCTGCCGTAATTCTTATTTATAAACAACTGTAAATTTTAATTTTTACTTTTGTGTTAATATAAGTTCAATGTTGAATACTTTTCATATGATATCATTATCTTGTAAAAGCATATCGTTATTTTAATTTCTATTTCATAGTTGGCCTGAGAGCCAATCAGTGTCTCTACCCTAATCTGGG
Organism: Oasisia sp. SBJ-2009; assembly: GCA_964017155.1. Taxonomy (NCBI): domain Eukaryota; kingdom Metazoa; phylum Annelida; class Polychaeta; order Sabellida; family Siboglinidae; genus Oasisia; species Oasisia sp. SBJ-2009. The sequence goes on from OZ024854.1 coordinate 50,262,712, forward strand.
GTAAGGCCTCCCTGGCAGGTCAAAAATGCAGACCCATTGTTTCCTCAGGCGGGTGTGAGGAGCTTAAAAGTGCTGCCACCTCACGGAGCCTGGGTAACCGAGGCTAGGCAAGCCCAGACATGGTGCATCGTGCCTACAGACTACAGACATGTACAGGTCATGTGAACACTTGACCTTGACCTCACCTTGAGATCCCTAGCCGTATCACTGATGATTCTCAACTTCTGTGTTGACGATGTAAACATGTCTGCTCCGTCCCCGGTCCCCCTTGATGTGTCCCCGGCTGTCCCAGCGTCCGTGCCGCTTGCTGCCATCTCGTCAAACATGACCTTTGACCTGTCGGGCTGAACCGGGTCGCCTTTGACACCCGGAGAGGCAGGCATCCAGTTGTTGACGACTGTCGGACTGACAGGAGCTGGGGGAAATGTGACAATCTTATTCAGTATATTGAACAATTTCTTATTAGCATATCCAACGAATGATTCACCTAAAAAAGGCAAGTTCTTACATAATACAGGATCCAGTCCTCAGGACCATTCAAAGCGCTTTACACTTTACTTCACTGACAGACCTGTTCACTCAGACACCATCTCGGCTTCTCTGGGAAGCATCCAGCCATATGCTACAATGAATGCGCGAAGGCTGCTCGCACACATATCCACCACTGTCTATAGCCAGGTACTCATTTATACAGCTGAGTGAACTGGGGCAATGTAGAGTGAAAACACTTGCCCAAGGTTTTAACACCGCAGCACAGGATTCAAACCCGGGTTCTCGTAGTTCGGGAATCCGAAGCTCTACCCCTGAGCCATTGCACTCTAGTTATGGCACAGGTGGTTTCATCAGTGGACATACATCTTGGCCAGGTGATGTGATTGTATACATGACAAGGATTGTTACACGAGAAACCACGTAGTTCCCCATGTTTAAGTTGTTAATGTAAATACAAAATACAAGAGACTACACTTAACTAGAGACAAGAGCAGCTATCAGCTTCCATTTGCTCACATGATACTACCAGGATTTCAGTAGCACTGGTGAAGCCATTTTGACAACAGGCAAAAGTTTATATCAACACACAATGTTATTTACAAAATATGTTAAGGCAACACCATAGATTGCAAAAATAACCGGAATTATAAGTTTTCAGTCTGCCTGTCATATTCACTAGATGGTGCTCCTATATTGTGTTATTTTGTCATGTTCAGTAGGAAATTATTAAATTCATTACATTTATTTCAACAAACCTGCAATTGTTTCTTTATGCTAAATTGTGTCTAGTTGCTTTGACAGTCAAATACAAAACAGGCACGCCAGGTTTCCGCTTTTTGTGCATGATAATGAACAAGTCCTCTTGCAAAAAGCTATCAAAACACACAAGGACCCTTGATTTCATAATGAAACCCCAGGAACACCAACACATAGTACATTACATCTACATACACATTCAAGCAGTTACTTGGAAGATATCGATTTAAAAATGTGGTGGGCTTAGCCAATATCAAAGAATACTTTGTACACTAGATATCCAAAACTTTGCTCTGGATGGCTGGCTATAGGGAACGTGTTCTAACGAAATAAGTCTGCAAAGCTGAATTCAAGAAAACACTGTATAAACATACAACGATGATTTCTGACGATTTTTACTTTTTGTCATCAAAATATACTTTGATATCTTTTCTGTCTGTCATCAATGCTTATTTTTCATTCATATTATTATTTAGTAAATTTTATAGCCTTTTTAGAAACACTACATAACATTTCACGCATGAATTTCGTAAAACAGAACATATTTGGTACTATGCTAAAGCCAAGGACGCCCTCTTTTGGATTCTTGTAGCAGGAATCCTCACTGATGTCAACGTTAGCCAATACCAGGACTTATGCGAGAGGCCTATCTGTAAACAAACGTCACTGGACGCAGGGCATAGCTGATAGCGAGCCACTGATTCGCTTAGAGCTGTGAGAGCAGACGCAGTGCGCACTCGCAACATGTAAACAAGTTTGATCGATCGGGTCCCTGCTATAAAGCATTGCTAAGTAAACAGTGTGATATATCTTCGACAACGAACATGATTTGGGAGTTTATTTTGAAAGCGTAAATTGAGTAATAGAAGTAAAATGGCTGATTTTGGAACGACAATGTACTCGATCATGCGCTTATGTGACCGCAAACTTCAAGTGTTTGAGACTTCCTACCCCAGGCATGTTCAGCGTCCAATAACTTTGGTAGTGTGCGAGACAGGTCCATAACGTTTACACCGTTGGAAACCTTAATATAATATTTTATCCAGTGGTATGACTAACTCAATTTGTTTACATGACTCATTTCATTAGAACACGTCACATATTGTTAGACCTGTCAATGCACTCACTGCGCTTCTGTGAAGCCTCCAGAGCCCCCCACTTCTGGGCCACCTTCTTCTTCAGTGTCAACTCAATAGTCTTCGGTCTGACGTGATACTTGCAGCGGTCACAGTCGATGTCATCACTGGCGGTAACAGAGACACAGCGACGTGACTTTATGACACTCAATGACTGCCACCTAGAATGACTCAGGATGTCCACAGCTAGATATCTTTAAGAACCATTTGTTACCAAACTGTTTACAGGTCAACAATGACACCTTGTGTCTGATTGGGACTCAATCTTAAACAAATTACTGTTTAAAAAAATAGTTTGTTCAATTAATTAGTGATGTACTGTAAAAACGTTTTACATTTTATCTCAATGTGATGAAACAGAGCGAGACAGATGATATTAGATGACAGGTGGCACAGGATGATAGATGACCTGAGTGACAGGTGAAAGACAGAATGACAGGTGACGTGAATGACAGATGACACAGAATGACAATGAGTGACAGGCAAGATGGAATGACAGACGAGACAGAATGACAGACGAGACAGAATGACAATGAGTGACAGGCAAGATGGAATGACAGACGAGACAGAATGACAGACGAGACAGAATGGCAATGAATGACAGGCGGGACGGAATGACAGATGACCCGGACTGACAGGTGAAACACATTGACAAGTAGCAGTGAATGACGGGTGAACCAGAATGACAGGTGACAACGAGTGACAGGCAAGACGGAATGACAGATGACAATAAATAACCGGCGAGTGACATGTGACACTGACACGAGGGAGACGTTCCAGTGGAAGACTGTCCTCTCTGTCTGGTGGCCGTGCATCTGCAGGAACTTGTCGTCTCTGTAACAGACAAAAGCATGTCATAAAGCCATTCAGAAGATACCACACTTCAGTTCTCAAAGGACTCTCTATTATATGATGTTAGAAATAATGTAATGGACATCACGAATACCACACAATAATAACTTTAGAGAGTTTGAAAGATTAACCAATTAATCTCATTCATTTTTCAGATCATTTATTAAACATTTCATATTGTGGACTGTAAAACACAACTAACTTAATTCATCACGTCTGCACATGTGTCCTACCAACATATTTCTACTTAGTCTCTAACAACGACCTTCTTTTTGAGGTCATGACTTTCGGACATAAACAAAATACAAAACAGTTCACACTATTAGTGTGTCCAATCTAAGGTTCAACCAGTTGCAAGACTAATGATCCGTAATGAGGCATTATGCAAAGCAGACTCATGCCCAAATCCTGGCTGCGTGATATGGCCTAGAACACACGGTAATGTATACGTACTGTGAGCAAAACTTGACGGAGATTTTGCGGGTGCTGAAGGTGACCTTGACTGAATCCTTGATGACTTCCTTTACGTAGACATGCACCATGACAGTGTCAAAGGAATTGCCTAGTGCTCCCTAGCAACACGACGACACTGTACATATTACATTCATTCCAATGATCTCTTTCACATTTGGCACATTGTGGAACAAAAAATCAACACAAAAACTGTTGGCCACGAATTTTCATATATGTATTTTGTGTGATATGTCAATTAAATAATTTTATAATCCAGACACAGGAAATATTTACTATTCCCTCTTTGATTGGCTCTCATCAAGGTGATAGACAAGAGGCGGTTTATCCGAATAAGACCAAAGTCAAAATAACAACTTCCTTGCAGTGATTTCTTGTTAAAATAAAACTTTGCTATCAAACAAGTTGTCAAGTATCATTGCTACCAGACAAGTGGTCAAGTATCATTGCTACCAGACAAGTGGTCAAGTATCTTCGCTATTAGACAAGTTGTCAAGTATCATTGCTACAAAAACAGAAGCATTAACTAGTGCAAACTCCATTAACTCTGAGCCATGACAGGCAGTGTTCGTATTCTTATAAAAATGTGACACAAACTTACCGGTTCGTACCAGTCGTGTTTCACATAGGTAAGTTCATAGCAAGTTTCTGAAAGCAACAACAGATGTCAACAGATACAGACTCACACAGCAAAACAAAACCACAATAAAAAACGTACACATTTTGTAACAATTGATGCTAGATAGAGTCAAGTGTGCAAAAGCGGACCTGAAGCAAAACAACCATAATTTGAGATTTGGAACTCCATACAGATTGTTAAAATACTCTCTGTTTTCTTCATGGTGCACAACTAAATATTTTTCTTTAAAAATAATGATCACTTCATCAGAGTTATGTTAGGTAAAAAAAAATGTAATATCCAAACGTTCACTGGGGGGGCAACATGCACGCACGCACGCACGCACGCACGCACGCACGCACGCACGCACGCACGCACGCACACCCACACACACGTGTACATGAGTTCACTGACGGCAGCGTACCATCTTCTTTCTCCTCACTGCCCCTTTCTTCCGTGAGACCCTTCCCCTCCGCCCTGCCGTCTCCTGTTTCCCTCTTCTCCTGCCTGCCCACTGGCAGTCCCTCCGCAGTGGTCACTAGTGTGCTGACCAGACCATCTCCGGCCGATGCAGACATCTCACTAGTGTCACTAGTGACAGCCGATGGCTGTACGTGACATAGATCATTACATCAGAATTGTAATCAATTACAACATATGAATATGAGTAGAATTACCTAGAAAAGCAGTGTGAGTATAATAATCCTTACAGGTATGATTATAAATATACCAGACAACATAATTAATATAACAGATTGTTACAGTCTTGGTTAGTCATTGTCAACATATAATATTTAATGCTATGTAGCTGTTACCAGGAACAGGTAGACGCAACAAATATACTATTAACTGGGGTACAAAAAAGATCTTTTAGACTGGAATTAATAACACGTCTTCCTGTTTGCGTTGTAACTGTAAATGAAGAAAATTACAATTACTTGGCCTCCTAAGAAAAATAACCAGGTGCAAGATACGACAACACTCAAAAGTAAAATTGCTGAGAACAATCACTCCCAGTTCTGGTACCTGAGGGTGGCTGCCAGCCCTGCTTGCTGCCAGGTTGTTGTGTGTTGGTTGTGTTGCTTCAGGCAAGCTCGTTCCTGCAGTAGATCTCGCTCCCTGGCAGGGAGACATGGGAAGCATCGATGGGGTGGACTGTGCCTTTGCGGTTTGTACCGGCGGCTCCGACACGACGTGCTTTGACATGTCGCTTGACATTGTCGTGTCCTGGTTGTTGATACAAGGAGGAGCCACCTGCACTCGAGAGAACTCTGCCTGGGACACCTTGCTCTGTGATCCCTGGAGGTTCACTCGGGACTTGCTGTCTGTCTTACCTACTTCATCTCCAGAGATAGTATCAGTGGATTTGCTGGGAACTGGATTTGGTGACACTATTTCTGTTTCTGGTATGGCCTGGAACAAATGATTGAAGAGATGACTTACCTACATTTGGAGAAAGGAGGAGGGCAATATAATGGATGTGGGAATAAATAAGATAACATCCCCAAACAACTTGTAGAAGAAGTAAGGGGGACAAAGAATGCACCTAAGTAGGGACTAAGGAGCAATGCAACCTGCAGCCCAACAGAAGTTGACATTTCTGCTTTCAAGGTGATTTGCACCAACAGGCTGAAAAAGTACAGATTACATGCAACTACTAAGGTATTACAGAAACTGTTTGGAAGCCCCTATCTTACTGAAACTGAACACTGTATTACCCTTTCTCAAAAAGTTGAGGGAGACAATATCAGTAATCTGTGTAACATAGTCAGAACTTAAAAAAAAACTAGTTAAAATGATTGTTTACTATGTATACTAAACTAATTTACACTCCAGACAACTTTAACAACACCATGCCCACCCAACCACAGGAGAAAAAAATATGCCATTGTGATCATCTGCTGTTCTCAAAAGCTCTAATATGTGAAGTCGTGGTGACCTTTGATCCTGATGACATACCTTATATGACTGCCATGTCTCATCAAGCTGCCGCTTTTTCACCTTCAAATAGATCTTCATCTTAATGAGCTGGACTCGACTTGCCTCACCGTCAATCTCGCGGAAGAATGTACAATTGAACCGGCGGCCATCTACAATGTTCAACCAACTAACACGTTACATGTTCTGTGTTCTATTGTGAAACTAATCAAATATAAACAGCTTCGGTATTAAGCTGTCTGATGCCACCAAGAAGCTGGTTCACTTTCGCAATTAATATTAATACACTCACTAGCAAATAAGAAGAGAAGAGTGTGTGATGACGATTTAACAAGACATGCGAGAATGACACAGGACGGTTACAAATGGTGGGAGGTCAGGATTTGTCCAGCCTTTGACTGACAAGTTTTATTTTGTAAGTCTTAAGATGCAGTGAGAATAGGAGTGCTTTCTGACATGAAGGGGGATGGTTTGTTAGCATGGAATCAGTTTGGTGCACTTGCCTGTCAGTGTGACCCGCACGTCAACATCGGTGTAGACAACATCAATTTCATTCGTGGACAGTTTCTTTCCAGCAAGGAGAATAATCTGTATGTATCCTGTTTTGTTCTGCTTCCAGTCAACAACTGCAATAACAATTGTGCAACAACGTGAACATGGCATCAAAATTGCGTAACGTTTTATATAAGCACACATATAATTAGGTCTAGATAGCTTTGGGATAAGTTACTGACATATTAGTGATAAACTAACAAATAACACATTTACATGGTCTTACTGAAAGCAATCATTGTCTTTATGTGTACACCAATTGACAATTGACACATATAAATTAATTATAAATTATACAATTAAAATGTACAGGCTGTTCCAACTTCCAAGTTGCTATACAATAGGGCTAGGTACCACAGGGTGTTATAATGCACATACCATATATTTTACACAGCAGGATTCAACAGTAACACTTGTCTGCTTGTCTGGGACAAGTTATGAGTTAGTTACCCATGTATGATAAGTACGCTGTCCAATGGGACAAGATGACATTACCCTAACACCTTCACACCTGGTGGCCATTTATCAACAAATGAAGCCACGGACGCTGTAGCAGTTGGGGAAAGGGAAACCCTATGGCTATTACTAGAGAATTTTGTTCAGTGTTTTAATGAATTGGAATTCAGCTACACACAGATCTGTGCATGAGTTAGGGTTACTGCCTACATGGCCCTATGGTGCAGTATTGTAGTGCTCACAGCTGTGACTAAATGATGCAAACCGACATCATTGCTACTGGTCAAGGAATGGTAGTAATTGATGACTAAATATGTGCATGAACTCTTTCTTACTCTGAGGACTGAGTATATCTGGGACTTGCAGCTGATGATTAATGTGTACCTAAACTCTCTCTGTACAAGGATTCTCTGGACTGTTGACTCTAAAATTGTTTTCTCATACAGTATCAATTAATAATTTACTTTCACAGAAAGCTTGTAATTATTCTGTTGACCATATAACTATAAAACACTCTTTGGGGTAGTCCAACTATTACAACTAAAAACAAAACAAAGTATTTTATGTTTAACATGGAGAATATGGACTTCCTGCCCCCAAGTGCCCCAATCTCGTTTTCGAGCCCGCCACGTACATGGCCTATATAAAATTCTACAGAAACTGCAAAATCCTACATAAATAGTGGGGAGCGGTAGTCACACAGTAGAGTACCGGACTGTCAATCGAGGGGACGGTGGTTTAATCCCACCATAGGCAATCAAAACTTAGGCAATTTCATTCACCCCACATTTGCCTGTCTTTCAGAAGAGACACTAAAAGCCGTTTGTGTCTTCTATCTGGTGTCTATGCCAGGGGAAACAAAAAGATTCCACACGGGGGTAAAAGTGTAACCTGTATTGAACTCACTAATTCTAGAGAAGGACAACTCTAAAAACCAATGACAATAATGGTCAGCAAGTTAACCGAGGTTATTTAATGAAAGAAGATAAAATGTAGATTATTTTTAGATATTTTATTCAAAACTTTAAACTGAAATTGTTGCTAAGGGTTGAAAACAAGACATGCCAAAATCAGTGCAGCAGCTTGTACGTGGCAGTGCACCGTATCTACGGATAGACTGGTGGGTAATGTCTTTCTTAGAGTCGAGACCGAATGCCTTTAGACAAAGTTTAGTCTAGCAACAGCTATATCAATATCAATGTTAAGTCAACAAAGAACTGTCATACAAGTTTTGACACTTCCGAAGGCATAAATAAAAGCCGGTACTTTTGCAGTTTAGGCCCGCACCTCGAAAAAAACATCAAAATGTTCACCTACGATGACCAAACTTCGCATGGTATATCTACTATACATGTACTACGTGTATGCAGTTGTCACATGATCAAAAAATAATAATTAATGCCTTAAATCGATCAAAATGTGTACGTATATAATGCGCTTTCTTCGTCGAGTCACTACTGTCACAGTGAACTCCGTCAGGTGGCGCCGATGAAAGCGCGTTATTTACGTACACATTTTGATAGATTTCAGGCATTAATAATTATTTGTGGATCATGTGACAAGTGTATACGCGTAGTAAAGGTGTAGTAGATACACCATGCGAAGTTTGGTCATCGTAGGTGAACATTTTGATGTTTTTTTCGAGGTGCGGGCCTAAACTGCAAAAGTACCGAAAAGCCAATGTCAACAGTGTGGCTTTTGCATGACTTTGACACTAGGTAAAACGTGAATTACCCTTCAACAGTCTCTTCAAGTCCTCTTGGTCTTCTCGTTTACGTTTCGTGTGATTCGCCGACGTCGTGCTTCCCGATGGTTCACTTGGCCTAGGCGACTTTTTATTATGTTTTGACGCCATTTCAGCAGCGGCGTTTTTGTTATCATTCGAATTGTTATTCCCGTCGTCCAGCGCGGGACGCTTGCGTTTTCTACTTTGCTGCTCTATTTTGATATTTTCGCCAAGTTTCAGAATAACGGCGCAGGTTCATATATGACCCAATGTTTACTAATGTTGTTACATTACGGCATTCCCTCTAGAAACGCTACACGACCCACGCAGTTCCAGAATCACAACAGAATTCTTTCCGGCACATGGCCTTCTGTTCACCCAATCAAATCAGTCGTAGTTTCCCACGTTTCAAGCAGACCAATAATATTTGCTCTGTCATGTTGGATGCGGCGAAATATAAAAAGGACGAGACTATTCGCAGAGCAGCTCTGCGGATAAGGAAATATTATCCACTATCCGCAGAGCAGTGACGTCACTGCTCTGCGAATTAGGGAACAAGTGCCACAATTCGCAGAGCAGTGACGTCACTGCTCTGCGAATTGTGGCAATTTGCAAAGGACTTGCGATATATAAGAAAGAATATAAGAAAGAGTTGCGATGCATGCATGTTGTTATAATAATAATAATAATAGCTGTTTAGACATTTTAATGTAAAATTAAACTTTGTATCAATTGTATTAACGGAATCATAAAGTAATACATGTAAATAAAAAAAATATTAATGAGTAAATAATTAATTAAAGCTGATCTTGTTAAAAATATAAAAGAGTGAAAGGTCATAGTTACATAAAATGCAATGAATTAGCGTTTAGTTGCTATGCGTGCATGTTGTTATAATAATAATAATAATACTTACAATAGTACATTTTATTTAGACATTAAAATATAATGTAAAACTCTGTGCACTCACTAGTTTTTCTAATAGTATATATATATATATATAAAAAATAAATATAGCAAAAGTTAAATGATTGTTGTAGGTAACTGAACTAGAGAAAATGCAATGAAATCAAGCTGGGTGGCAGTATTATAATTTATATTATGTATCAATAATATAAATAGAATAGGCTAATTGTTTTCATAAACGCGTATTATATATCTGTGACATGTGTGAATACCTTTCTATCTAAATTCTGATAGAATATATCTTTTTCAAGCATTTAACGAGTAGCTCTGCGGATAAGGGAATTTCCTTAGTTTCCCCAATTCGCAGAGCAGTGACGTCACAGCTCTGCGAATTAGGGAAACCGTTGTGGTATTCGCAGAGCAGGTCGAAAAGAACCTTTGACTAGTGGCTTTGGTTTCATAAATGCGTATTATAAATCTGTGACATGTGTGAATACCTTTCTATCTAAATTTTGATAGAATATATATTTTTTCAAGCATTTAACGAGTAGCTCTGCGGATAAGAGAATTTCCTTAGTTTTGCCAATTCGCAGAGCAGTGACGTCACAGCTCTGCGAATTAGGGCAGGTCGAAAAGAACATTTGACTAGTGGCTTCGGTTTCATAAATGCGTATTATATATCTGTGACATGTGTGAATACATTTCTATCTAAATTCTGATAGAATATATCTATTTTCAAGCCTTTAACGAGTAGCTCTGCGAATAAGGGAATTTCCTTAGTTTCCCTAATTCGCAGAGCAGTGACGTCACAGCTCTGCGAATTAGGGAGAGCAGGTAGAAAAGAACCTTTGACTAGTTGCTACGCGTGTTGTTTTAGTTTCATAAATGCATGTTACATATCGATGACATGTGTGATTATTTGTCTACCTAAATTCTGATAGAACAGATGTTGGAGAGAATCTGACTAGTTGCTATGCGTGTTGTTACTTTTATAAATGCCTATTACATATTTGTGACATGTGTGAATATTTTTCTACCTAAATTCTGATAGATCAGTCATGAATGAATAAAATGCAAATAAGAAATGTGGCCACAGGAATTTATTTCAAACTGTACCGCTAGAAATCCTGTCACACCATACTAATATAGTATATGACACTACACTAATAATCTGCATTCTAACATAGATATATCTATACAAACATATACATCTCATTTACTTTATTTACCACACCAAAATCCCTGTCATAGTACTGAAAACTTGTACATAAACAGGGAAAAGCTTCAAGGAACTAAATTGCGTGCAATGTCTAAATAACTCCCTATCACAACATACTAAGAAACTAAGACAAATACATAAATCATGTGCAACGTCTAAATACTCACTTAACTCCTATCACAACATACCAAGAAAAGACGCAAAACTTACAAATGCAAATGTAATTATACATGGTGCTTAGTAATGAAAGACATACACACACATACAAATGTAAAACATATATACACATACAACTGTAAAATATATACACGGCACTTACAATGTAAAACATATACACGGCACTTACAATGTAAAACATATACACATACAAATGTAACACATATACACATGGCACTTACAATGTAAAATATATACACATACAAATGTAATACATACATATACATGGCACCTACAAATGTAAAATATATACATGTGCAAATGTAAACATCTACATGGTGCTTACAAATGTAAGACATATACACATACAATTGTAAAACATATACATAGTATTTAAGTCTACTGAATGATGATGATTTGGTTAATGTGTGATTAAATACCGCAAATGCCATCCTGGCATCATGGTATTTTAATCAATGTATGCATTTGACAGCAGTGTTTATATATATGGGGTGAATGAATGATAATATATCACAGAACAGTCCAGCACTGAAGAGTTGACGCGGTATCTGAGCGAGTGGTTTTGTAGGTGGTTTGTCAAGGTTGTAGCATGATGAAGAGATGCCAACCTAAAACAAAAATTTCATAACGTCAATAATACGGAAAGGATGTATTGCCATAATGTATAGATAAATGCAGATTAGTGAGTTATATATACACATTTACATGCATTAAGATTATATACATTTTTACAGCTAGATTAACACAAACCCTGTAATACAGCTTTGCTGTAACTACCTAACATAATGTTATTTTAGGGGAGGAACCCTTGCTCATTCACTATCTCCACGACCAGTTGCCCATCTGCAGATGATGTCCAACCTCTGTTGACACAATAAAATGCCAGGGTTACCTGGTTGGGTGGCATCAAAATGCAGGGCTTTATGCAGGATAAAATTATTGCCAGTCACACATGTTTTGGTGGACACATGGATGTTAACTGTTAAACTAGTTTACCAACTTTCAAATGTGCCTGATGACCTGAAATGGGCTACAAACACATATATGACACCATTTACACTCACTTTCAAGGCATAAATAACGATATCTATGGTTTTGGAAGACATTTTTTCCTTTGCTCCTTCATTTTTGTTACCAGTCCACCCATATTGCTACCCATCCATATTTGTTTTACCCGTCCAAATGATGGGTGGATGGGTCTCTACATAAAGCTATGTCAAAATGGCAAACAGGGCATCAACATATCTGGTCATTTGGCTGAACTAACAGACCCAGACAACATAAATGACACCACCTGTTGCAATAGTCACAGCAGATCCAACTCGGAAGTCCAGTTGGTTTTTGGCAGAAAGGGACGTCACAGTAGTGCCGCTTGCTGTCCCGCTTCCGCTCGGCATGCAAACATCTCACAATGTGGCGACGGTAAAAATCCGTGTGGAAAGGCTGCATCACGATGGGTGGCACATTGCAGCAAATGGCCTCAGCATTCTACAACAGAAGATTGTGCAGCTGGTACAATTTGAATCACAAATGCCTGAGATCAGATGCTGTAGACCTGAAAATGTCATAATAAATTATGTATAACCGCCTCTCATTGACACTGAAATGTACACAAAGCAACAGTTCAGACAAAAGTGCTAAGTCCTTCAGCCAACACCACTTCCCATCTGTCCAAGAAAAGAAGTCTCTGCAAGCATGCAAATAAATATTATCAATAATATTATTCATGCCATTCAAGGATTTAAAAGAGATTAAAGTGATAGCTGCAAGCATTGAGTTGTAGAAAAAAAGATCAAATTAATTACAATTGAAAGAGCTGCTTACATCTGTACACAACGATTCATCTTGTATGTGATGCTCCCACATCTCTGGATAATATGCCGGAATCACATGCACTGATCCAGGTTTGGCTGTGTTGACATTTCAGCTGACAAGACCAATGTAAGCATGGACCACCTAAAAAGAGCAACTTCCTATAAAAATATTCTAGTAGCATCAACAAGATAGGATATTTTGCAACCACAATTTTAGTGTAGATGTGAGTAAATAAATATATTGACACATAATTTATAATAACCAATATCTAATCCTAAACATGAGCAATCAGCATTCCCAGGTATATGTATATTTCACAAATATTGCATTTTGAGACCCAAGCAGTGAAGCACAGCGGAGCGCAATTGCCAGCGGTGCACACAGGATGAGCGATAAACAGTTTATTTAGGCCGACCGCGTTGTCTTTTCGATCTCAAAAGTCTACTAAGACGCGCTGTTCATAAAACATAAATATGCACAAGATGGTGATAAATGATTTAATTAACAAAATCAAGTATTAAATGTTGGCAAAAATAGTTATAATGGCAAAACTGAGGTGGGTCCAAATGCTGCGTAAGTGCCGGAATGACTATAAGTATAACGTCACTGTCAGGCAGGCTGTCAGCGCCGTTGGCGTAATTGATTCACATTAACAATTAACGCACAAATACAACAACATTGCTCCCACATGGCTATGAGAACATGCGGCACTTCCTTTCTGGGGTTGCCGATCGAAGTGCTTGCAACCTAGCCTGATGGTCCGACTGGCGTGCTACGGGAGGCGGACAGGACAGCTCGCAATTTGTTTGCGGTGGCGACGGTTCTTGAATTAACGCAGCTAAACTTCACATGGCGATCTGTGGCATACTTGTCTAAATTGATTGCCAGTTGTCAAACGTGGCGCCTACTTCTAAACGAAGCGGCTCCATCTTTTTGAACTATCATTTACAAACGTGCATCGCCTCAGTGAAAGACCGCAACAACGTCTACACATGCGCATAAATTCCTGTGCGGTGATTGGATGAATCCTGCTCTGCGAATAGTGGCTGATATTTCCTTGGCCGCAGAGCTGCTCTGCGGTTAGCCAGTCCGATATAAAAATGGCAGATACTGGTGGTAGGTGGAATATGATTTGCAATGAAATTATCGTCGTATCGTTTCAAATGTATCTGTCCCTATCGAAATCAAACAAGGGTTGACAACAATTATGTTGAGCAATACATTTTCTCGCATTAATATACGTACAATTTGCTGACGTTCTTATGAATGCATTTACAATCATCGACTCGAGTGACTAGCACGAATGAGATTTTGACTTGAGTGTTGGACTTGAGTAGCTTGTCGCCCGCTGGCGTCAGCTTGGCTAAGACTGTGCTTCAGTTCAACGTCAGAACAGTCAGTAGATGAGCATGTGCAACAGTACAGTCAGTAGTTAGGCGATCTTTTACTTTCTGATCTAACTATGAAAACGACAACCTACACTACAGCGGCCAAACTTCTTACAGGTCTCATATAGACACACTAGTACTAGTAGTTTACAAAATAAAAACACGTTACCGCTCGTGAACGTTAACTCACTGAAACACCTCATAATGAGTGTGGTCCGCCTCCAGGCACGTGATATAATTTTTGCTGTGGGTATTGGTCCGGCCCAGGAAGTACATGAAAGTAGCTATAGCTCTGGCATTTCAACTGCACATGCGAATCTTCCGGTGCCCTGCAACATGCATTATCCAGCGTCTGTGTAGTGTCAGGTGCACGTTGTTGCCAAGTTCGTAATTTCATATATATAACTCTAAATCTGAGTAACTACTAAAAGTGTCTCCATCTGTAAACAACATAACAAATGGTTCAAAAAGGAAGAAGGCCCATCCATATTATATATGCTGCGGGATATATGCTTACTGTGCATGCAGTGCGGAAATGTGCTGGACCAATAGCTGTAAAATTGCGCTTACAGGTCTGGACCTATAGCCACTTCATATCATTTTAGGTTATTTCGGCAACACACTGCTCGTTTTACATGCAACGTTCGAGCTATAGAAGCAAATATTCGAAGACACAAAACCATTCGGCTACTCTGCCTGCTCATGGGATTGGGCAGACAGGTCGTTACACTGGAATTCTCAGAAATTGTTTATCCGTCTTAAAATTGGGGTGGGTATTTGCAGTGTTCTCATAGGTGACACAGTCATGATTGGTGAAGTCAGTAAACTAGTTCAACCTGGGTAAATTTCAATGCATTAGGGGATGTGCCAGGGCTAGCATCGCAACAATATCGGGAGTAGAGGAAATGATTACAGCAAATATGGTTATTTTGCTATTCAGATCACTCAGGCCGAGTCCCACCGGTGACCTTAATATTGAGGTCGCTGTTAGTGTACTGTAACTGACTGTGAAGCTGTTGATTGTGTATAGACATGGAACTGGAAGGTGAGGATGCAGCTACGAGTTCGTCCAGTGCTCAGCCCGTCCGCAAGAACATTGCAATCACACTGAAGCCAGGTACAAAGACACATGGCCGCGCAAAGAAAACTACGGGCCGTGGCAAGAAGGCAGCAAAACAGAGGGCATCGAAGGAAATGGCAGAACAAGAAAAAGCACGTATGTTGAACAATTTGTGACTATTAGTACTGTACTTCTCCTTCGCTATCCTGCTGTGTAGATACATATTTTAATGTTTAGCTTATATCACCATGTGCCGTAACTTTGTGTATAGCATAATATTGTACCAGTAATATCGTGTTAACTCTGTGACCTGAAATTTATATTTAGTCCCAACTGTGCTCAGACATTGTCTTTCATTGATACTTTTATGTGAATGCTGCATTGTCAGAAGAAAATAATACAATGAAATGACGTATTTAATATAGTTTTAAATTGTGTTTTTTTCTGCATCAATGTTATGCATAATATGTGTCCGTTCATACTGTAATATCACATTGTTATTGTACTGCCTATGTTTGATTAAATTGAGCAATCTACTCGTTTCCATTTAACTAGAGGCATACGAGCACGAAGGAGATATGGACGTGGATCTCCTGCCCATCAAAATGTCCTCATCCCCGCCTGAACCACTGCATCTCAACCAGAAGTTACGCTGGGATCACCAGGTCAGAATCACTCTCTTGTCACCCTGTTTGCCCTCTTACAAAGAACCAATCTCTTTTCACCCTCTTTTCCGTCTTAAAAATAATATGAAGATTATTTGAAGAATTTGGTATATATGTGCAAGAATGAAAGACAATGTTACTTGTAAAAATAAAATAAATTTAGCATTGTCACTGGAGATGCTTACATATTATGGTAAATTGCAATTTTTGTGTGAATGTTGTTAGATTTAGAATGTATCCATCTTCTTTTACAATTTCCAAAATATGTATCATTGTTGTTGACATTAACCCCCGTGAGAACTTATTTTTCGCTCAAGACTGAGCAGTGCTTGTGTCTATGTTTAGGTGAACCTGATTGGTGAGAAAGTTGTCGACCCTCTGATTCACTGCTGTGAGATATGTGCCATGCCAATACTCATCTTTGGTAGGATGGTAAGTTGTCCTTGTACACCCAGTCATAGGTTAGTCAGCCCAATATAGTGAAATCCTATTTGGCTATAATTAATAAAATTAAAAATCCTAATTTAACTTCATGTTCTCGTATCTTATGTTAATTTTGCACAATGAATATCCACAGATAATACTTTCACAGAAGTCTACATTGGATCAAAATAACCTTAATGTCGAGCCCTTATTACCAGAACAGTGTACAAAACCATATTTTTTATTATGTTGATTAATGCATGGTGATTTGTGCTGTTTGCATATTCCGTCTAAATATGTCTTCTGCAATGAATATGTTTAACGATTCTTAAACCATCTGTTGCAGATTCCATGTAAACACGTCTTTTGCTTTGACTGTGCCAAGAAGACGGAGAAGAACTGCCCAAGGTAGACCGTTATTCTTTCACACGGTTTGAGTTTTCCACTGTGTAATGATGATTTGGAAATTACGTCTGCATTCTGAGTGCAGACGTGACCTCCACTTTCGAAGTATTTGGTAGATGAAACTGGTGAAATAATATATATATATATCTATTATATATATATATATATATATATATATTAATATATATATTTATATATATATATATATATATATATATATATATATATATATATATATTATAGAGAGAGAAAGACGAGAGAATGTTTTATTGATGCACCAGAAGTTCCGCCAGTCCTGTTGAAGTCAGTTGCGGCGTGTTGTAGATGCAGCGAGGCGGTGTCACGGATCGAGCAGTCGGCTCTGGGCACGGTGTTCGTGTGCACCTACGGTGGTCCGAAGCACAGCGCATCCGGCTGTCACCGCACCTACCTGTCGCAGCGGGACCTGCAGGCACACATCGACTACCGCCACCTGCGCACACACCACGGCCCCGACCCGCGCGCCCCGTCCACGCGCGACTACCCTCTGCCGCCCAAGTCGTCCCCACTGTCACAGCGAGCTCCGTTCGTCTCCGAACCTCCGCCTGGCGTCGCCTACCACCAGCGGGGCATGGCCGACAGCATGCCGCACCCCATGCAGCAAATACACCCACAGCCGACCATCATGGCGATGGCGGGGATGTCGGCACCGCAGGCGATGACGGCGCCGCCGGCGCATCAAGCGATGTCGGCGCCGTCGGCGCACCAGGTACCGCCGCCTATACAGACAGTGGCGGCGATCGAGAGCTATCACACGATCCCCGTGATGTCGTCGTCACGGACAAACCTCATCACCGTGCCCGTGCAGGACGAGAACAACTACCAGCACATCGGCGGTTCGCCGCAGCAGGGCGCGCCGCCCGGGCACTACCCGCCGCCCACCAGCACCACGCTCGAGTACATCAAGTCGCACCCGCCGCCCATGTCCGTTCAGCCCCCGCACATGTCCGTGCAGCCCCCGATCATGACGCAGCCCCCGCCCATCACGTCGTCCGTCGGGCCACACGTCGGGCCCCCTCCGCAGGGCGTCCTGCCCCACTTCTCCAGCCCGCAGCGCCCCTACATGGACGAGTTACAGCAGCCCCAGAACTTGGCGTTCGGTCAGCAGGGAGCTTTGCCGAACGCCCACCACCCGTGGCCCGGCATGTCCGTTCCCGGCCCCACGCTGGTCCAGGGCGGCATGGCACTTCCGGTGCAGGCGAACTCACGCAGCGCGCAGTGCGTAGCGCCGCCGTCCGGCATCGTGCACAATCGACCGCCCAACCCAGCG
Source organism: Oasisia sp. SBJ-2009 (assembly GCA_964017155.1). Classification (NCBI taxonomy): domain Eukaryota; kingdom Metazoa; phylum Annelida; class Polychaeta; order Sabellida; family Siboglinidae; genus Oasisia; species Oasisia sp. SBJ-2009. Next base: position 50,281,077 of record OZ024854.1, read on the forward strand.
ACTATGATGCCAGCCGGCATGTTGGCCACACGGCCACCGCCGGCAGGGCTGCCACACCAAAGTGGCATGCCACTGCCGACAGGGATGATGCCACCCCAGGGTGGAATGCCCCCAGTGGGCATGATGTGTGGACCCCCGCCGCAACATCCACCGACGAATAGTGGGCTTGGACCGCCGTCACAGACCAGATACTACCAGTAGTTACCACTGGGGCATTGCCGCGTATGTAATCGGCACGTGATTGGGCTGAGAGACATTTAATGAAGTTTTCGTTGTTGGTACATGTCGTTCGTGTCATTAAGATTTGTGCAATCAAGTTGTGTGATCTCATGTGTTGTCTGTGCTAGTTTAATGCAGTGCAAATAAATGACTGCGCAACAATATTTGTGGGTGTTGCATCCAAGGTGTGTGCCACAGTCAACATTGATTGTGCGAAAATCAAAACATATTTTATGTATTGTTCGCCAGCCGATTGTCATAAACTACTGCTAGTCATGGTATTGGCCCATCAACGCCAGTCACCTCACTCATCAGTAGTCCACATCACTCGCATCATGTAGAAGAACCAGTCACCATAAGCAGCGTATTGATTAACATGGAATATCTCGGTATACCAATATTTATTTATAAGATGCTCAAATTAGCACAAATTTAAGATATTAACCTCATTAGAAAGATTATATATTTAGATATACATTCACGCATAAACAGTGTCTTTAAATAGTATTATGTTCAAAGGTGCAGTTAGATTATGTATTAGATTACAAAAAAATTGGCCGTCATTGCGTAAGCGCAATCCTGAATAAATGGGCGGTAAATTCGAAACGACTTAGCTACAATGCACTACATGCGATTCGTATGAAATTTTCAGGATCTTATTATTAAATATTCATCTAACTACAAGGCAAACTTCCTCAACGTGCTACAAAGATAATTATCCGAACATATATCGCATAATCACTCTTTAAAATTAAATAACTCGCTTAAAAATTTACAATTCACACGGTGGCATTCTCTGTCATCTTGGGTCTCAGAAAAAATGTGGTTTCACCATCATACGATAAATGCGAGGTTCTTAGAAGGAGTTTCCCTGGGCCTCCCCTCATGAGCAGAAAGCTAGTGAACACAAATTGCAGCCGACATACCAATGCGCCCATAACGGATTTGGAGGTCCTATTTTAGCGCATTTGGGATGACGTTGAATGATTGACCTAACGCATTAAGGTACGCAATTTAAGAAATATAGCAATAACCAGCGATATCAAGATGCGTCCGGATAAAACAAATGTCAAATCATGTCCTGGTAGCTGAATTTCGGGAACATTCATTCTTCAAAAAGCATTAAAATTAAGCTCTACCGTTTGCCACAGAGTGTACGACTCGTTTTCGCTTCAGCCACCAGGTTTGTTTCATGATTCATTTCACGTTCATGAAGTAGTTATTTTTGATAATAATTATAGAACGGGTTAGGATTCTTCGAAATAGATGACTTTAAATTTGGGTGCGGGTGTCTTTGGGTGTCTGCATTGTTCTCAAGGAAAAAATGTAGTAGTGACCGTCGAAGTGAGTTACTACGTCAGTGACGTGACTTCCGTACATTGCTTAGGATATCAGCAAGTGCCTACACAACGTTGAATTTTATTCACCTTTCACCAGACTACCTGTTGTATGATGTACACTTTATTTTATAGACAAGAGAAACCGTTAAGCTACATTTATCCAGAGTGATATTGTATACTGAAATCCATCTAACATATTCGAGGCTGAGTTCCTTCGCTGTAGCGTCTTCCGAGTTGGACGGGTGTCTGTTGAGAACTGAACGTTGGCCGTGCCCATAGTAGAGCGGCTACAGATCACCACTGACTTCGCTCGGTCGACGTCTCACTGCTGCTTGCATTGTTCCTTGTCTGGCAGTCCGCCGTGGAAGCGAGACAACATCATGTCCTTCACGTTCACCAAGCGCGCCGCTGCGGTGTCGACGTCCTTGTGCCCACCAGGTGGCTCAGGCCCTTTGACATCCTCCCTGATCACAACAACAATATGGATATACACATTGCACTTAGGAGGATGCATAACACACAATATTTAAATCACGTAGTAATGTAAAATCAATAAAATACAGTAAAATCAAGTCTATAAATATGTAAACGGTAGTTTTAAATTGATTTATTTTTTTATCAAATTTTGGAATAAATATGCTAAAACAATATGAGAATATTATAACATACATAAATAAATATGATAAAACATTGCAGTGGCATCGGTAGGGACTGTGGTAAGTCGGTCAAATTTCTGTGGCAGGTTCAGATACTTGGTGAAGGATGGAGTGAATGATTTCAGGGCACGCTGCATTTTTACAGCTGACATTCCGTACCTTCGTCCAGGTACCGGTACAGGAAGATCCAGCAACGGGTCCCTCTCATTCTCCCTCTTTTGGCGCGCCACCTTCTCGAGACGCCTCTTACGACGTTGCCATTCCTTCAGCTCGATGGTGGTGTAGGGCCCTCGGTGCTTGCCGCCCCGGTGATGGGCGTACATGTAATTGAGCTTGTTTGCGAGGTCCTCGAGACTCGTGCGTCGCTCCGCCTCGATCTTGCTCTGGCAGTAGGCGACGAGGGCGGCCGTCACGACCAGCATGGTGATGATGGCGGCCAGCACGATGTTCGTCAACAGGAAGTCGTTCCGGCGGACTGCGGGACAGACGACGGTGTCATCACTCCTACTACTAATATCTATCTACTGATATTATATTATTTCGTTTTTACACCACTGCACTGCATTTATTCTTGATGGTTAATTGTTAACTGTTAATTGAGATTGTGTGATATTATATTATTTCGTTTTTGCACAGTTGCACTACGTTTATTGTTGATGGATAATTGTTAAATGTTAATTGAGATTGTGTCATATTATATTATTTCGTTTTTGCACAATTGCACTGCGTTTATTCTTGATGGCTAATTGTTAACTATTCATCGAGATTGTGTTATATTAAATTATTTAGTTTTTGCACCATTGCACAGCGTTTATTCTTGATGGTTAAATGTTAACTGTTAATTGAAATTGTGTGATATTATATTATTTCGTTTTTGCACCATTGCACAGCGTTTATTCTTGATGGTTAATTGTTAACTGTTAATTGAGATTGTGTGACATTATATTATTTAGTTTTTGCACCACTGCACTGCGTTTATTCTTGATGGTTAATTGTTAACTGTTAATTGAGATTGTGTGATATTATATTATTTCGTTTTTTTGTACCACTGCACTGCGTTTATTCTTGATGGTTAATTGTTAACTGTTAATTGAGATTGTGTGATTATATATTATTTAGCTTTTTGCAACTTTGCAATGCGTTTATTCTTGATGGTTAAATGTTAACTGTTAATTGAGATTGTGTGATATTATATTATTTAGTTTTTGCACCATTGCACAGCGCTTATTCTTGATGGTTAAATGTTAACTGTTAATTGAGATTGTGTGATATTATATTATTTAGTTTTTGCACCATTGCACAGCGCTTATTCTTGATGGTTAAATGTTAACTGTTAATTGAGATTGTGTGATATTATATTATTCGGTATTTGCACCATTGCACTGCGTTTATTCTTGATGGTTAATTGTTAACTGTTAATTGAGATTGTGTGATATTATATTATTTCGTTTTTGCACCACTGCACTGCGTTTATTCTTGATGGTAAATTGTTACCAATTAAGTGGAATTATGTGAGATTATACTATTTAGTTTTCGCACCACCGCGCATTACGTTCCACGTTAATACAGTTATGTGAATAAGGGACATTGAACAAGATTGTTTTTTCCCATTGTCTTCGATGTTATGTATGATATTATATGCTACTACGTATATTCATTGGTTGTATATTAATAACATGGGGGCGATAACTATTATTATTATTATTATGTTCACAACGTGTTGGTCTCGCCAATGCCTGTTGTGGGCACGCCACATTCTGTTACATGTCGTCAAAATGCTTTTTGTGCAAATGTGGGCAAAACTCGGTGTTGTTTTCAATACCAGTGAATGTATACATTTATTTTGGACTCGATGCATAACCTCAATCTTTGGCTATTAGGTAGTACGCACAAATAAATTAAGGGCAATGCTTTTTCAAACAGTTAGAGAGCTGCATCAGTCTGGGACAGTCATTAAGATTACACTTGCCTTTTTCCAAACGCTAGTGGAAAACGTACCGCCAGCCTCCGTCCAACAAGGCCCTCTTGCGTATGCACGCAGTCAGTTTACCCACCTGTGTATGGGCTTTCGAAGCCTTTACGTCCATAGTAGCAATGATCGTAGTTGACACAGTGTGCCGTTTCCAGCACATTTCCGTATTTGTCGGAATGGCACCAGCGACACCCAACGTACTTATGACATTCCCTGCACACATGTCAGCCTTCATTTCTACGCTCACAAGCAACGTGTAATACAATGGTTTCTACAGAGTCAGGGAACTTATCAAACATTAACCCGATCTTATTGCTCAAAACCACTGAAAAAACGAATGGTCGCATGCAACAAGTAGTTCAACAAAGATATTAGCTGCGTTATTCCTGAGTAGACTTAAGAATTGTACGTCCAAAGTGACTGTCTTCCATAAAGATTTCAGCACCATGGTGCTGTTCCCAATGCTCGCCAACGCATTTTAGTCTAAGCAAACGAGTATCTATCCAATTATTCCAATCTGGAGCAGGGAGAATTGACCATTAGTAATATAGGTCGACTTACGATTCGTTCAACAACCGAACGTTACATCGATATTCAAAGCATTGTAGTAGCATGCGCAGATCGGAACCTTCCTCTTCTACCAGTTCCGCAAGCTCTTTGTCAACGGATCGAATCCTTGGTGTACATGCCCTCCAATCTCTACATAGACACCAGTACCCAATCACACCAAATGCCGTATAGTAGCATGCAAAGATTGAGACAAATAGGAGCTAAAATGACATTTGAAAAATTCCATTGTGTTTCTCTAAACGGTTACCGCATAGGATTATACGAGTTACAAGAAGCTTTATTTAATGTCGGATTACATGTTAATTTCATAGCATTAGCTCATCTGAGCTATTTTCCGACAAGTTAAATGTATGACCACCATCCGTGCACTTGATTCGGGTCCCACCAAGACTGCCGTTTGCAAACGCGGTTAGTTCTGTCACGCATCTGTATATTTCGAAACAATTTCGCCAACACTCGAACACATGTTTATCCATTCACTAAGACATTCTACCTCAACTGTGCAAACGATTAGTTACTTAACATAATAACGTGTTGTATTGGTGAGGAGTAGGTTGAAGCGGCCCGGTCATGTGGAGAGAATGGGAGATGAAAACTGGAGAGAGCAGATGCCCAGAAAGTGGAGGGAAAAAGAAGGTGAGAAAAACAACAGAGATTACGATGGGAGGACTACATTAAGAGAGTGGGAGAAGAATGGAGAACACGAGCAAAAGATAGATGGAATGGAAGATTGGTGATAGATGTTGTAATAAGACAAATGTGACGAGCAGAAACCAAGACCATCCTTACCACTGACGACAGGGGTGCAAAGAGGGCAACAACAATGTGATGCGAACAACTGTAAAGAGGACCTTACTCGTTAAACTTGAATTGGGAACGGTCTCCGCACAGGGCTACGTCATCTATCTTCTTGTAACACGGACACTTACATTCGACATGAACGTTTCCGTCGCACTCGGTTGTTTCAGTACCGTACTGTAGATTAAAAACGCACTGCATTAAACAAATGTCATGTAAGGTGCGTGGGATTCGGCTAACTGCAAAGTTGTAAGTGACGATAAACAATAATTATAAATTCCAATAGCGGTTGTTTATAAATTTAAGGTTTTGTTTATAATTTCGAAATTTGCGCAACGACAACAGTCAAATTGCAAACATTCTTTCATGAATACTAAACGCAATTTTGCTGGTATTATCGGGCAATTTAATCGTACTAGTATGTACAACACTATAACTTAACATTAATAACACCGGATATCATACGTCTACCCATCAGTATGTGGCCACTGTAACTTAGCAAAGTGTCTTGCTTTACTCTTCAGAAGTATTTATATTTTTTTCTGTAGTGATCAGCATAGCAGTGGCCCACACCAAGAGGGTGTTGGAACAATGCTATGCTGACCACGAAAACCAAGATGGACGTTTATAAAGCCTGCGTGCTCAGCACTCTGCTTTACGGCAGCGAAGCTTGGACCATGTACACCCGCCAA
>OZ024854.1:50294823-50429823 GCA_964017155.1 Oasisia sp. SBJ-2009
CACCTGATATCGCCGATCGTTTGAAGTATTTGCAAGTGCGTGCTGCGTAGTGGTCAAAGTTGTAGTGATATAGGAAAGGTGTCCCGGACGACGGCACTGATAGTGATAAAAGTGATTCGTGTATCTCAAATAAAACAGCACATATGGTAAAGCTGGTAGACGATATGTTCATCCCAAGGTCGAACTGCAAAGGGAAACAGGGTCGGCTACATTGAATACAATAATACTACCGAGGAAATAATGTGCTGTATGCACTCAATGACCTGCCTAAGTCAGATATTGAATTTGAAGACGTGCCTCTCGAATTGGACACCATAAACGTAGGCACAAAGAAGTGCTAATTTTACAAGGCGGCCCGAACATCCATTTAACAGGCAAAGGTCAAAGTATCAAATTCAGTTAAAAACAATCGACAGTGTCACGTTCCTTGGGTGTTTGCTTTTCGCTGTGTTCATGCGCGTACAAGCGCACTGGTCAACTGGACAAGCATAATAGACATTGGGAATGGTCCTCAAATCTAGTCTAAATCTTTGCTTTGGTGTTTGACTGTCAGTTGAGTTTGTATATTATCTGGAAATAACATATCGCCTGAGCACAAGAAAGATGATTTTTTTTATCCCAACCCCGTCTAGGGGGCCTACTCTAGGCTAGTTACACCGGCAAGATATACTGACCCAAGCCTCTAGAACAATAAATTAATTATTTAGCTTTATTTAGCAAACCAGTGTTTGCGCTTTACTCCTCTAATTCCACAGAAGTCACCAATACACGACTAAGAGCTAGAACGTAGGTAGGATGTTTTCATACCCAAACACAATTTGTTGCAAACTAATTGTAAAATCATTATGACAATACTGCATAATTTTCACTTCTTACTTGCATACACAATGAACAGTGTTTTAATGTTGACGCATACCGACTCCCAGTAATACAGAGCGTTGAATGGCTCCGTTTTGATCCCGTCCATGTATACATTGCCAGCGGTTCTTGTCTGATAACCTAGTCCTAATGCAAACCCAATAGGCAACCTAAAATAATAATAAGGTAACTGTTATGGCATTTAAATCCTTCGAAACCATGCCCATACACGCATCAAGACAAGAGGTTTGGTCAATAGTAAAATCGATCTGCCGTGTTCAAGTTGTTAAGACGTAATATAGCCATTAACAGTTTTGTAAATAATAATAATAATAACAAACTGTATGTATTATATAATAACATAAACATTAAACACATGGAAATGGGTTCGATAGTAGTGTTGGACGCATTAATAAATGTCCCCAACAAATCATAACTTATGCAATTTTACGAAAAAGTAGTAATAACTAATATACTGACACACACATGATGGCTGTGTATTTTCAAACGTGTTGCAAAGGTTTCTTCGAGAGGTCCTGTGCAGCTTTGGGTCGGCCATTACAGTTTACAAAGTGAACGAATTAAAGGCGAGGGGAAACAGTTGTTAAAATGCCAATACAAATGGAAATATTAAATTTAATAAATAAATATGTAAATAAATAATTTATACGTTCGAGTCCACGGATTATTATAAATAGTACACGATATGCGAAGTTGTTGATGTGTGCGCGTACGTGAGCGCGCGCGTGTGTGTACACGTGTGTGTGGTGCGTTCATGTGTGTGAGTTAAAGTAACTATTAGCGCCTGCACACATACAAATCTTCGTGGACATCACAAAACACGTGTGTTACTGGTTAGATCAGAATACGGTCGACACGTGCCCCCTGACGGAGGGACGTTGACGATGACGTATACAGGGGGGCGTTGACGTTGACGTATACAGGGGGGCGTTGACGATGACGTATACAGGGGGGCGTTGACGTTGACGTATACAGCACCTTTTCATTTGTGCGATGATGCCTTGTTTGTCCGCCTCCCGTTCTAGCATGTCTATCTCCAAGACGAGCGCCGAGCCGTCTGAAGGCGGCGCCGGCAGTAGCGGATGGTACACCACAACGTTCTCGTCTCGCCGAATCACGAACAAGTAGCTCTTCTCCATGCGGTTCATCAGGTTATGGAAGGAGAACAGTTCTGACAACGTGATGTCAGTGCCAACGACGCCGACGAGATTGCCGTTGTGTATGACTGGCGACGCGATCGAGACCGTGGGCTCTACATAACAAACACCGCAGTGTGTTAGGCTTCACGTCCCGGTGCGAGACGAGGGGACACGTCACCCCATTTTTTTTAATGTATGGGGTAGCATCCCCCAGCTTTATAGTTCAAAAATAATTCGGACATATAGCGTGACTGATCACTCCTCTCTTTTAAAAGCCCCTATATTTGACTACATGTATACAGTAGCAAAAAATAATAAACTCACGTTATGAAGTTCCGAATACCCAGTGGAACATCGATTACATAAATTGTTTGGTTAACTGCAGCTGCAGGTTTATTTCATTCTGATAAATAACCACCATCCTACTGCTAGGCTATATCATCCTTGTGTTGATATATTAATAGGCAATAGTCATCAAGCACATTGTAAATGTTGATTTTTTTATTGTTGCCCTGTCACCCCTTGGACTGTAGCCTGCCGGATGTTTATCGCCTATGACGGAACCAGCGGGTTGCTGCACTTGGTGTAATTTGATCCCATTTGAGTGATGACAAATTTCTTTGCCAAACGGTGTTATTGGGAAGTTCGACACAGGCACCCCTGTAACCTATGCACCTTGTCACTCTATGAATCAGGCAACCAGTTATATTTCCTCAGTCTACCCTCCACATTGTCCAGTCATGGGGATCTGTCACGACCCCCTTGGCTCCCCCCCCCCCCCGAATACCCCACTGTATATAAGATAATCGTAACCACAAGATTTTTAGTTCGTTATTTGTGCTTGAATTCACAATTTGACGAATACAATTATATTTTGAGCAATATATAAATATATATATAAATTATATATATATATATATATATATATATATATATATATATATATATAATATAATTATATATAAACTGACACACATTTAACTTTGTTTTTATAACAAATATTTATTGTTGGTTTGTTGCTAATTTTGTATGACCCTTAAGGGGGTGTAGATGCGAATATATACACACACACACACACATATATATATATATATATATATATATATATATATATATATATATATATAATTATATATATATGTATGTATATATATATATTGATGTATATATATATAATATATATATTACATATATATATATATATATATATATATATAATATATATATATATTATATATATATATATTATATATAATATATATATATATATATATATATATATATATATTATAAATAAGGTTCCTTCAAATTCTTAATAAGTGAATGGGACAGACTATCTGTTCATCGTGTGAGTGTTTACCGCGCGAATATGCCCAAACATAAACACTAGCATATTATACCTCGGAAAGGCAAATTGAACATGGAAGAAAAGATTGCACTCAAGATAAGTTAAAGATAAGCCTTGTCCAACCTTGGCTCAACATGTTTAGAGATAATTCACGGTAACCATGACGTCCTAAGCGAGACGGCCACACACGTTTTCACCCAGCCCATACCTTTCGTGATGAAATGTTCAAATATCTCAGATAATACGGTGTGATTTTCTTTCGCATTGGACAGATGGCGGTACATCCTACGTAGCTGGGTCACTGGCGTCTTGCTCGTGAGTATGTTATAGAAATGTCCTGCTCGCTGAAACATAAATAATACGATTGTATTCTAAACTATGTATGCAACGTCGATTCCGTGCTCTTAAACATTGTTCATCAAAGATAATAAAATATGTTAATTTCTAAACACATGCCTTGCTTGATAAGTCTGCGAGCGCCTTCATAACACTCAACCCAGTGCTATCTTTCCTCAAACCTGCAGAACAACACGAAGCATTGTTATGCTATAGGCATATGCAATAGACACACAATGCCATTTTCACGTATCATCTCTCTCTACACACACACGCACACGCACGCACACGCTCGCACGCACGCACGCACACACGCACACACACACAACACACACACGCGCGCGCGCACGCACGCACGCACCCACGCACGCATGCGAACACTTAGTAATAATATTATACGTTATACACAAACATAATATGATGTACATACACCACACACGCGCGCACACACGCACAAGCAAGAATGTGTAGTGTATAATCATACCCACTCCAATAGCGATAACGTTAATATGATTGCTGTCATCCTGCGAATGCGCATTTCTGAGTATATCCTCCAGATCGGCCTGTCTTCTAACTGGGTCAGTTCCGGTCACTAATACAAGCACCTTGACTAGATGTATAGAAATTAAACACACTGTCATCAATTGGTCATTTTTACAAAGTAATAATCTCAAAATTAGTACATATTAAACGATTCCATAAATTATGCTTTTGCAAAGGTATTGCCTCGGGCAGTGAACGTAATATCCGGCCAGCAGAATAATAGACGTATGGCGCGCGGCCTTATTTTGTAATCAACATGGTTGTCACCCGTTTTATGGACTGTACCGGTTAGTCGTCGCTCCCTCTTGCTATGCCTGTTATGTCCCACCTGTTACGTCACAACACCATGGTAGCAGCACTGCTAACATACCGTGACATCTGCGCCAACACTGTATTGCCAAATTCACTATACATGCCATAATTACATATGTCATATTTGAGTAGGAATACAGCAGGGGAAAACGCTTGGAGGAAAGTCGAACGGGTGATGGGAGATAGACGGATATCTTGTAAGGTTAAAGGAAAGACGCTCACTTCGTGTTACCCTAGCATGTATGGATTAGAGACGATGACACTAACAGAGAAACAACAGTAGAAGGTGTAGGTTTGCGATTAACTAGATAAGAATATTCGAGAGAGGATAACAGAAGAATGGACGAACTGAGAGTGGAGGTTGGAAGTGAAGTGAAGGAATGTTTTAAGTCGGTACTGGTGAGGAGTAGGTTGACATGAGCCGGTCATGTGGTAAGAATGGGAGAAGAAAAACTGGCAAAGAGATCAGATGCCCAGAAAGTGGAGGGGAAAAGGAGGCGAGGAAGACCGACAATACGATGGGAGAACTGCGTTGAAAGATATCTGGAAAGAGTGGGAGGAGAATGGAGAACAACAACACAAGATTGAAGGAAGTTGAGACTGTTTATAGAGAACATAGTGAGAGAAAAGCGAGGAAAGAAAGGACGAAGAAAAAGACGACGGTAACCATAGCCAACGTCACCCCCGACGACAGGGATGCCAGGAGGAGAGAACCACAACTCACGCGGGGGTGGAGCTGCGGGTTCGGTGCGGCGGAGATCAACCACCGCCTCCCACAGCATCGCGATCCCTTTCTCCAAGCCAGCCTTGTAGCTCGTTGTGCCGCGAGCCTTCAGACTGTCCACGAAGGTAGACAACAGTTTCTTATTTGCCGTTGTCGCTTTACCCAGCAACGTCTTGAAGCAGGCCTCTTTCGCTTCCGGTAACGTTATGCCGTCGCGAGAAAAGCCAAAGACGGCAAACTAAAATAATAATAATAATAAGCCATGATTGTGACAAATAAACTTAATTTATAGCAAAATTATTCGAAAAAACATTTCCGTTTTTATATCCGCAATAGCATCAATGCTCGTTAATAAAATATTTCATTCTAACATGTCGCCATTTGGAAACTTTTTGTGAAATCCACACCACTCCCACCATGGCCAATCCGTAATGCTGTACGGCTACCTTGTCCATTGGCAGATAACTAGATAGATATTTGGGTAATTCTTATTAAACCTCTACTTACACGGTCACCAAGAAGCAGTGTTCTAATTATTATTTTCACGATCGATTTTGCCACTGAGAGGTGGGATGTGTCTTCCAATTGCTTTTTTTCCATCAGTACAGATGTATCAACTGCAATAACCATCATTTTTTTCACAGATGTTGCTCCGATATACCAAGGTCTGTCAGGAATAAAACAAGAATAATTAGTTGATCAGGAACTATTCTTAACTAATTAAAAGACGCAAAATAAACCCAGTTACACAATTGTTGAGATACAACGACAGTACTAGGTTATCACAACACTAGTAACGCACATAATATGTGTAATGTAGGCATGTGAGTAACGTGAATACTTGCTAAAAATGTTGCACTGTAATGAATTTATATGCAGCAGTATGTCTACATTTTGGCACTTTTATCCCAAGACCGACCAAATACGTATGTAAAAATTATCCTCCACTTTTAAATATCAAACTCGAGACACATATTTTAAAGACAGTATAATTTATCAATATTGTGTGTGTGTGTGTGTGTGTGCGTGCGTGCGTGCGTGCGCGCGTGCGTGAGTGCGTGCGCGCGTGTATGTGCGTGTTCTTGTCTAAAATGTAAATCAAAACGAGGCGTCATCACAAATGCAGCCAACAAATCCACTTATATTCTATAATGTATCATCTATTAAATCATGTTTGGTATTTGCCGAAGAACATTCCTGTGGCCAACAGTTGTCTCCCCGAGTAAACCAGACCTTTTTAAGTTGTCATTGGTGTTTTATTTATCATTGCTATAATCTGTGTTTGGTTTCTTTCAAACAGTGTTTGCATAGTATACATTTTTATGACTCCTCTCCCAAAATTACAAATAGCGAGCGTGGCTTATTGTAGTCATTTTGTTGCCTGTTTCAATGACGACGCATCGTTTTGATGTACTATTTTATAACCATTACGAAGGTTCTTGGTGTAGTCCACAGTTTACTGCGTCTTACATTTGATTTAACATACAAAGAAATATTGATCCAAAATACGCATTATACTATACAAATAATGACACTGGCCAAGACTTATTTTGATAGATAACCTTTTTGAATATTTCTTATTCCAGATGGTAAAAATCTAGAAAGGAGGTACCATGTTAAAATCACTCGCTCTGAAAGTTACTCCCATCTATCAAACAGCCTAACTTGAGTAAGCGGATTTAAAAAAAGCAAATATTTCGATCCTAATTTAAAATAATTTCCTTAATTTAAGATAACTCTACCACTGTTTTTAGACAGGCATGAACTGTGATACATGTACATTTCTAGAGGCTAAATACATATATCACATTTAAATATCACAATGGATCAATAATATTGCTGGTTAATGTATTGTGGAATAGTATCAAAACAACAGACACTCGAACCTACGTTAGGAAAAGAAAACATAATAATAATGATGATGACTTCTTAAGCGCCAATATCCTCGAAGATCGAGCTCAGTGGCGCGACAAAACCAAAGCAATCTCGTAATCGTATAACACTGCGCGAGTAACATACCTGTAATTGCGAGTTATCATTTATCAATAATACCTGAAGAAGTGCATGGATCACGTAATAAAAGTGTACAACATGGCACAATAATGAATACTTACGCAAACCTCGGATCATAAAATCGACATTTGCTCAGTCTGGTTGCTGGATGAAGATGCAGGATGCCATCTTCAGTGCCGTAATACTGCTGGGTAACGCCATAGTCGACGCCATTTTTTAGAATCTGGAGAAGTACGGATCTGGTTGCGTACTTTGCATTTTTTCCCTCCAACCCTTCCGCCGGTGGGTGGGTCACACACATGTGATTCGGACCAATCTGCGGCAATGCGACGGTGCGGACAATTTGTCGGATGGATTTTGTCGGAAAATAGCTCATGAGCTGTTATCAAATTCACATGTAAACCGACGTTAAATAAAGCTTCTTGTATCTTGTATTAGACACCATTAGCTATATAAAGGTTAAATAAAATAAACATTTCGTAGATGCATTGTACTGTTAGTAACACAAAGAAAATCACTGCATATGAGAATACAGTTACCTTCTTCTTCTTCTCATTGTAGCTCAGCACTCTGTAATAGCCACGAATGTACGTGGCTAGAGTATTGTCGAGCTTTGGTCGGTCGCAAGTAGAGGGTACCTGCACTAGCCGATCCTAAAACCGCTGATTGGGCGCTTAGCTAATGGTGTTTTATTAGAAGTCGACGCGGTTTACTTCAACTTTGTGGTCACATACACATTTTATATACGGTGGCGGCGCTGTTACAACCGATAATGTAATAATCGCCCGTTAATGTAATAACTACCCGATAATGTAATAAAATCAACCGATAATGTAATAACCGCCCGTTAATGTAATAAAATAAACCGATAATGTAATAAACTTGCTACCCGATAATGTAATAATTTTCGCCCGTTAATGTAATAAACTCCTCTTGCCTGATAATGTAATAACTTTCGCCCGTTAATGTAATAACGTACATATTTCACGTAGGACTTCATGTTGATTTCTTGCACTTAGTCAATTTTTTCTGTCGCCTATTTCGCAATACTGCCATGTTTACTAATGGGTAGTAGTAATCTTTTTAGATTAAATCCAATATGTTGATTCCAAACCTGAAGTTAGATTTGTCAGGTCAGGATTTTGAGTTATACATTTTCGCACCACGTTATACATTCTCGCACCATTTACGAATGACGGTTTACTATAATGTTAGAGTATTTAATGCCGCAGGCTTGGTGTTCGCCGGTTCGATGCTAGTTTGAAAGCCAGGTTAAGAAATGGTTGATTAAAGAATGTTTTATTAAGGTTTTATTACGTAGTTTGTTGACACTTTCGTGTCCACATATTCTCGTATGATGTATTCTCGATCAAATTATATATGCACACACATAATTGGCCTATTTCGTCAATTTTTCATCTATTATATATATATATATATATATATATATATATATATATATATATATAGATGAAAAGTAGACGAAATAAGCCAAATATATGTGCATATATAATTGGATCGAGAATATATATATATATTATATATATATATATATATATATATATATATATATGAAAAATAGATTAAATAGGCCAAATGGCCAAACTGCACAAGATATCACTTCTATGACCTTTGTCATTTCAATTACCCGAATGTATTTGTCTGTCCGGGTATTTATTTATGCATATATATATATATATATATATATATATATATATATATATATATATATATATATATATATATATATATATATATAGTTTATGTCTTGGTATATGAAAAAAGAAACTAGCAGTGAGGAGAAGAATCCCCATTTTGCGATGAGTAGCCTACTATGGCGTCCGAGTAATACCCTTGTACCCACAAGTCCGCGCTTTATGGTAGTCTACCCCAACGTCCGATCTATCTTAACAATGCCGAATATGAGTAGTCTACCATAAAGAGTGGACGTAGAGTACGCAGAAAAATGTGCGAACGCTTTCGGCACGCAGACGTGATAATGGAAAGACACCAAAAAAGACCGCGGGAACGGGAACACGTGGTCGTGGTTTTGGGAGGCGGGAAAACATGAGTATATAAAGATGTTGGCGGGCAATACCAGTATTGGCGAGCTACTCCATACCTAAGGTATCTTCACGTCAGCGATGTAGGAATGAGAGCAAGTTACACGAAAGAAACAAAGAGAAGAAAAATTTACATTCGAAGGTGAGTAAAATGGCGCAACGCGTATTGCAAATTTGTCGTTCATATTGAATGTTGATGTAAATCTTCTATGGAGTAGGCAGTTTCTATGTGATTATCTATGTAGGACTTATCGCCTGTCTGTGAAAAGACCCGTGCTTCGCAAGGATGAGTTATTTCTCTAGTTTGTTTCTCGATTTATACGAACGAAATATCACTTTCTTAGTATTGCTAGCAAACTGATTTCTAACTTGTCAGTTAAGTCGGAATACTCGTTAGCTTCAAGTACCTGGATAAGTGAACCCGGGGTTGGTTATCACACGGATTGGTTGTCACAAAGCAAGTAGTGCATCTCCTAGAAAGCGAGAACACTGCAATGATCGTTTAGTAAATATGAATCACCATTTGTAATTTTTTTTTCCGCAACTGAATATTGAAGCGCTTGCGACGTCTTTCGTTTTGTGTATGTAGAGTAAAGTATATATACGTTATTATAATTTTAGTTGTGCATGACTAAATTGTAATATAGAATACTTACGTTATGATCAGTATTTTATAAACCGTTTTGGTTAGATTCATACAATGGGTACCTATCTTATTCATGTCCAAATATGTCGTCCTGAAATGGTCTACGATTCCAACAAACATTTTGTTGACGTAGCGTGTGAGTAAAATTGATTTATTACGCTTAAAGTGACACTTTTTTATATAGCGTTTAGTTACTTAATACAAATTTAGCTTAGCTTATGACATTTTGTGACAAACACGCCCACATTGTGTGAGACAACCAAACAGGGTGTCGGATAGACTCACAAAAGAGAACCTTTTCGAATAAAAAAATATATTATTTTTAATAAGGGTACATCAATATTAATATTCGTACATGAATTATAGATTGCAATTAATCTTAATAACAATAATGCTCAAGGTAACATTTATTATAAAGAATAACATAGGGAAAAAATCGAAAAAGAATGCCCTACTTTATTAGATCAAAGCTTTGACATACGTCAGTCAGCAATTTCATTGATCTTATCTACTGAGATTTGATAGAAAACATTTCGATATTTAAATACTTATTTACATGGCACGGCAATATGACCAATACAAATAAAGTTCGCACGCATTGTGAACATAGCAAGCAAATTGATTGGCCGTAGGACAGTTGTCTAATTTGAATAATATGACGCTAAAAGGAAACCCTCTCAAACATTACACGATGTATATCCCCTGAACGATGCAACATGAACTCAAAAAGTATGTCTATCAAATCTTTCACCGCTCTATGCTATCGCTTGCTTCGACACAAAAATATCAAACGAACTGATTCGGAAATAAACAACCAGGTTAAAGGCAATATGTTACTGAAACGCACACGTCTCGTTGGACACAACGAATATATATATATATATATATATATATATATATATATATATATATATATATATATATATATATATATATTGTGAATTTATAAATACCATATCAAAATATGTGTGCACAGTATCTAGATGCTGTGCATACACAAACTCTATACAATTAGTAACACTATTTAGAGATGGGTTATTCCCAAATAAATTTATAATCAAAATATGATGCAGTACATAAACACAATATTGGCTAGAATTGCATATACGTTACTGTGCATTTTTGGATACATATTATACATCACTTAAAAAAGTGGTAACTAGACCATAATAAACGCTATTATGTGTACGTTTCCATGCGTCTAGGATGTAAAATCTAGCATCCCGAATAGCACTGAATTCGCTGGCCTTCAATTAATTGATGTGATAGTAATAACACATGGATAGACATGGAATTCCCACAAATATTAGCTGGACTTTTCAAAAGCCTTTGCTACTTTGGGTTATAGGATATTACTAGAAAACATAGTATGGCGGTAGTGGAGTAGTATTAAGTTTAATTAGAAATTATTTAACTAACAAAAAGAGGTATGTTGAAGTGGAGAACGAAAAATCTGAAATACATGATAGTTCAACCGGCGTACCTCAAGGCTCGATGTTAGGCCCACTGTTGTTTATTATATAATTTATTGACTTTGCCAAGGCCAGTGAACAAATTATTTTCTGTACGGTTAGGTACTCTTGATTCATTTGCAACGTAATGAACAATATCGAAACTTAGACGATGCGTTAAAGTTGCATTCTGACATAATTTCCCCTTTTTAACGCATTTTAGAAAAGTCAATGTACACCATGACCGATATTTGCTTATTAGTATACTTCCTACCACATGTCTCACTTTGTGGTTTTATGCGTTATTTGATCAAATATAAGTTTGCAACAAACAACGGCTCTGGAGTTTCCCAAAAGTCGATCTATTTTTATCATCGGAACTCTCCGGTCAACGTAAGTAAACGATAGGGTAAACTAAAAGGCGGTTCCACATATCCACGTTAGTCGCTAGAGGCGCCACTAGGCAACAATACCCTAGTTATTTAAATCATCCTCAATTAGCCATTGACCGTACAGGCGCGTAGCCAGCGATAGTTTGTATTTGGGCAACTGGACATGCCGTAAATATGGAGCGTATCGAGCGGTGGCATCTTTGTGAATGTGGTATGTCGTTTCCGTGCGGTCTGCCAATTGTGATCCGCCTTTTAGTGTGGCCCTAGTGTGGTTTCCTGACAGCGCTTTTCACTGGAATTCCCTTCATCGAGGTCTAAACCAATCAGAGAATTCTAACTGGTGAGGCTCACCGGAACAATTTTTCGTCTTTTGCTGCTTTTTATCTTAAAATGGCATATTATGTGAAAATAAGTTGATAGGTAGTTGAGGAAAACAATATATAGTGTATGGGGAATGCTGGTTTACTTGGAAATTGTATTTTAAACATGGCGGAAGTCAGAATGCAACTTTAAATACAGAACTAGGAATAGTTAATGAATTACTAAAACTTAACACTGTGTCTGTTAACTTAGTCAAAACAAAATAGTTGGTTTCTAAAACAGCCAGTAACATTTACTCCTCCAGTAATATCGTAGGTAACGGTATTATTGATAGTGTCAATAATATATCAAATACATAGTACTTCATAATATAAATATTATGACATACTATATATGTTATTTACATATATATATATATATATATATATATATATATATATATATATAGATAGATAGATAGATAGATAGATAGATAGATAGATAGATAGATAGATAGAGAGAGAGAGAGAGAGAGAGAGAGAGATAAGAAGAATTTGTTTTTATTTTTGACCATTTTGTCAACACAATACATACATACACGTTATCCATGTCATACATATATAATCTGAATAATACAAACATGAAAATTCTAGCAAACATGGTAATAATGCGTATAAATAATAATAAAAGTAGGGTCAGGAGACTCCTCTAAGACCTGGCTGGTCGCTATCGAGGAGCCACCTTTCAGAAAATTTAACTTACAGAATAATTTCTTCATTTAGAACAAATTCTTCAGAAACAGACCAAGATAAAAAGAAAAATCAAGAAAAGAGAAAAAGATAGATAGATAGATAGATAGATAGATAGATAGATAGATAGATAGATAGATAGATAGATAGATATTTACATACAATAGCCGAATTACCCAGCCGTGCTTGGGGACAAAAAGCAGTCTTCCGCAATAACACCGTTTGAAAATTACAATCCCATTAATCTGTTCGGGATCGGTTCATTTATGCTATGCACAAAGTATCCTACATAGATATCCCCTCATTTACATAGCGCGAAACCTAATTTAACTAAACTGTGCCAAGAATAACTGTGACGAAATCAAAGTGAGTGATATGGCACAGGCAGACAGAGTTACATTAAATAACCCGGCAGTCCATCCACAATGCAAACAAATATATTTTGCAATACTCGGTTACATTTTACATTTGTTTGCGCAATCCTTTGCCGACTGGTTCGGTATTCCATGGTTTCGCCGGTTTACCTCTCAATTGTTCCTCAGGTTACTATTACTAACTGAGACTGACCAGAGGTGTGTTACCAATATGTTTCCTTTCTAACCCGGTATGCTATGTTTGACATACTTCTTTCCATCGTTTTTTGTGGGGCTGTTAGCTTGTTCATTGTAGTCTTATATAAAAATGTATAACTCTACGAACCATCCACATGGACCCATTATATCACATGCACAGTATCAGGCGATACATGCAAATTTAGTATACATGTGGGTCCACAAGCAGAGAGGTGATGTCTTTTGGTAATTGAGCAGGCATTGAGCAGGCAAGCCTGCGGCATTAGATACCCTAACATTATAGCATGGAAAGGGAAACCGTCATTCGTAAATGGTGCGAGAATGTATAACGTGGTGCGAAAATGTATAATCCAACAATCTGACCTGCTGCGACGAATCTAATTTCAGGTTTGGAATCAACATATTGAATTTAATCTAAAAAGATTACTACTACCCATTAGTAAGCAGTATTGCGAAATATGCGACAGAAAAATGGACTAAGTGCAAGAAATCAACAAGAAATCCACGAAAACGACTAAGTCCTACGTGAAATATGTACGTTATTACATTAACGGGCGAAAGTTATTACATTATCAGGCAAGAGGAGTTTATTACATTAACGGGCGAAAATTATTACATTATCGGGTAGCAAGTTTATTACATTATCGGTTGATTTTATTACATTAACGGGTGGTTATTACATTATCGGTAGATTTTATTACATTATCGGGTAGTTATTACATTAACGGGCGATTATTACATTATCGGTTGTAACAGGCGCTTATACGTTATGTGAGAATGTCGGTTATCAACTAAATCAAGACGTGGTATCGATTATATCAGGTTTTCGGGTATCAATTCCTTCAGAAGGTCCTGCATCAGTTACACTAGTAACCCGGGTAAATAGTAGGTCGGATAATAATCATAATATCAGGAGGTTGAGCATCTGAGAATATATTATTAAATTAATGAAACAATTAACAAGTGTGGTTTTTCTTCAAAATGCACAGTGCCAGCCATCAACTCTTTTACAATGAGCTTAGGAATTAGAACATCATCATCGTCATACCAAACTCCTTTTGCTTGGATTATGCACCGACCAGCTGTGAGAACTCTCACAGAGGCTTGTTTCAGTTACTTGAAACCGAGGCTGCCTGTTCTTCGTTGTCAAATATAATAACTATATTTGAAGCAAAAAAAGCTAATCATTCGTATTGTACGCAACCATTATTGACAGCCCTCGTATTGGGAAAAAGTACAAGTATCTATGCACATTTCCTGCCGATAATTGGATTAATCACCACCTTGGCTGATTGCTGGTAACGGAACAGACAGCCTCGTTTTGAGTGACGTCAGATGAGTAAGAAGCACGTGACCCTAGGCCATATGGCGACGACTGACTTGCAAATTACTCTTGACGTCCAACGAAGTCTCTATATGAAGATCGCAGCAATCGTTGACGTCAGGAAGTTGTTGAGCAAACCCAAAGAACGTCTTCTGTACCGTCACCTTTAACTGGTGTACAGGTGCCGTCAGATTTTGGATTTTTTTCTGAATTTCTTTCATTAGCTACAACCGAAGACGACACGAGCTATCCCAGCGGGCAAAATGACGTTGTACCGATGTTGTTTCGACGTCGGTGCCCACGTCGATACAACGTCGAAATCAGGGTTACTATGAAAGTTGTATCGACGTCGTTTGTCAACGTTTTTTCAACGTCGAGTAACGACGTTGTTTCGGCGTCATATATCGACGTCGAAACAACGTCGAAAACACGGTGACTATGAAAGTTGTATCGACGTCATTTGTCAACGTTTTTTCAACGTCGAGTAACGACGTTGTTTCGGCGTCATATATCGACGTCGAAACAACGTCGAAAACACGGTGACTATGAAAGTTGTATCGACGTCATTTGTCAACGTTTTTTCAACGTTGAGTAACGACGTTGTTTCGGCGTCATATATCGACGTCGAAACAACGTTGAAAACACGGTGACTATGAAAGTTGTATCGACGTCATTTGTCAACGTTTATTCAACGTCGAGTAACGACGTTGTTTCGGCGTCATATATCGACGTCGAAACAACGTCGAACACACGGTGACTGTGAAAGTTGTATCGACGTCATTTGTCAACGTTTTGTCAACGTCGAGTAACGACGTTGTTTCGGCGTCATATATCGACGTCGAAACAACGTCGAAAACACGGTGACTATGAAAGTTGTATCGACGTCATTTGTCAACGTTTTGTCAACGTCGAGTAACGACGTTGTTTCGGCGTCATATATTGGCGTCGAAACAACGTCGAAGACACGTTGCGTATGGAAGTTGGATCGACGTCAGTTGTCAACATTTTGCCGACGTCGAGTAACGACGTTGTTTTTACGCCACATATCGACGTCGAAACAACGTTGCAAACACGTTGTATATGAAGATTGTTTCGAAGTCGGGTGTCGACGTTGTTTCGATGTCATATACCGATTTGGGGGATTTCAATGAACTGAAGGGGCCCCCGGAGACACCACTCCCAAATGTTGACACTATACTGCTTGAGGAATAAAACGTACACTTATGAACTCTTAAGACAATTGTTAGCATTTATACTGTTATTTCGTGAAGAAACGTAGGTTGTAACATTTTACTGTTAAAATAAATTAAACTTATCAAGTGGTGTCTTCCCTTAATATAATCAGTATATCTATATAATTAAAAATAGATATGCATTATGTCGTGGTACAAGTCGCATCGTTTTATTGCACATAGATACATTTTGATGCAACTAAAATACTCTATTTTCGTGCCTTTCGGCCACTTCCTCCCGCTCGATCTGGTGCATATTTGAGGCATCCCCCCACAGCTGCCGTGATCTCCGTTTCCGTCCCTCCATGCTTTTTTCAGGACACTCGCTGAAACATGATATTCATAACATGACTGAAACACCGTACATTTGAAAATAGCGCCCTTTAATTATGGACAAATTATACTTTATCCAGTTTTAATTAAACAATGTGGTTTTGGGGGGAACATTATTTGGATCGATTAGAAATAAATAAATTATGCTTTGATTCACCATTCTGCATGTTCCATTAATTCAGGAAAAACATTAGTACTCCTCATTCCACGTTTTCATTAAATCACATTTATTGGACCCATAACATGTACATCTTATTGCATTAATTGCTTTAACATTCTTCTTAAGACAAAATTGTAATGTTTTGGTTCAGTGGAGTGAAAAATAATGCTTTCATTAGCAAGGACAAATATAATCACCTTTGATTACTTTCATCATCTCAGTCCCCGCGAAAGGAGTCTTCCCATGATGTCCGTTCATATTCATGAGTGACATCACGTCATTCGTGAGAAGTCTACCAGATCATGAAAAGAAACAAATATTCATTTAGGTTTCAACATCAACGGTAGACGTATCTCATTTCAACAATTAGTATTTGACTGAGCTAACATTGTTTTATTGAACAGTTATAACATATCTGTCCATTGACATTTTCCTGGTGCTTGAATGTTGATTGTTGTCTACTTATCAAGGATCTATTAATATTATATGTAAAAAAATTACTGATTCAAAAGAAACAATTTATTAAATTATATTACAGTATATTACCTTAAATATGGCACCAACACTGCTGTGTTAACGTAACTATCAGCAAACTAACCATGTAATTAGAACAACTGTATAGTATTAAATAATACATTTTAAAGAGAGCAACATCAAGAAACACATACACAAGGCTCACTAATATATGCTCACTAATGTATACCTTTGCATGACTCTCCGTGTGGCATCCCTGATGTTAGTTCCGCCAATCTTTGATAGTTTGGCAATCTGAAACATTTAATGTAATTATCAATAATGATATGCAATGTATTGTCAAGAAACCAAGTAATCCATTTCAGAATTACAGGCCCTTTTGCGTTTGTACAGTGTGTGACACGTGAATACGACAGGCCACTATTGCGGCATTGAAGATGTCAGCTATTCAAATTATTTTGGCACCCAATAATCCACTATGTGGAGGAACATGTTCTATGTCGCTTTTATGGCTGATGCCTTAACATTGCAATAGCACCGATCATGGATGATTGCAGTTCAATTGTTGTATTTGTTCATTGTGTAACTGATTATATTCCATGAAAAAAATTAAAACAATTTTTTTTTTATTAAACAAACTGTTCTAAGAAAACAATCTTTAGAAGAAATAGTTTGAACATCCAAAGAAATTCTAGTCTGTGGAAATATACTCAAAACATATCAGTCTATTTTGCAAGCCTAGTGGTAATCTCCAGGGCCCTTTGATCCTTTTTGACTCGGCCTAATGACACCCGTGCATAGGCTTCACTGATTACACTTAGCCCTGTGACACTGTGCATTCGTCTTTTATCAGCAATCAGGCCTCCCAAGCCTGGATCCCTGCAGTTTCCCACCTTTTCTGAATAGACTGCTCTGGCAGATAAGAGGAATTAAACAGAAAAGCACAGCTCCAGTGGAAAAGTTACGTTTGCATAATCCCGTTTTTAAACCTTTGCGCATTTCTAGATTAACACATAGATTATTTGTGGAATGACTTGTATAAATGCACGCTTGATTCTATGGAAACTTCTAGTATACGTAAAACATTAAACAGCATGCAAGACAAAATAATATGATGTACTGATGATTACCGTCGTGATTGTGGTTTGGATGTATATATATATATATATATATATATATATATATATATATATACATGCAAACCACAATCACGACGGTAATCATAAGTAAATCATATTATTTTGTCTTGCATATATATATATATATATATATATATATTGCTATCCGGCTATGCATTCCTTTGGTTTGGTGTGAATGTTTTTTTTGCAAATAATTATTGCATGCCTAGATCGGCCGCAGAAACGGCGTCATGAGATGCCGCCGCGCGACTGACCTACTCGTGTGCGCCGGGCTTAATTAGCTTACGCCACCCACCCCCATGGCGCAAATCCCCTAAATAGACCCTAAGCCTCAATCAATGGTAATAAAACCACCCTGTGCATGTGCAACTCAGATAGTAGCAGTAAATGTTTCAAGCTATGAACCATTCTAGCTACACTGTTCAGTGGTGCTTTGAGCAAGAACACAGTTCTATTTTAGTATCGATGAAAACGTATTTGAATGAATAATTCATATATTGAACCTTTATCGCAAACTAAACATTACATTAATAAATAATATCATGTTGATCTGTGTTTGGATAATATTTTTGTTTTGATGACTAATGTAATTGTTCACATTAATCTTCATTTGGAACATATATACTCTAAATCATTTAGTTATATTGGTGACACAGACTAGTCATAAACATACATAAACATACGCATAAGCTACCACTCGCTGACCAGCCAACGCAATTGTTAATTGCAATAATGTGTGATTTCTGGATTTAAAATGGGTCTATCCTATGCCTAGGAAATATGAATAGATGGTAACCATACAGGGATATATTATTTTAGTCAACACGTTACAGTAAAATTGAAACCATGGAACATAATTGGTGACATCGACAACGTCAATTTCACGCCGCTGCCATTCTTTCTCATGTCCATTTGTAGTTAATCGGTTAAATGAAAACTGCCAATACGATGCAATTTGGGATTTGTCTAAAAACAATTCCACAAGTATGGTAATGTTTATCGAATTGAAAGGTATGGTTGAAGCTAAGTGATTAAAGGAACGCTAACGGCATCCCGTTGAAACGTATATGATAATGTTTTAATGTTCCGTTGAAAATCGCTAAAAGATTGCAAACTACACAAGCACAAATAACGTTTGTATGTTTCTCTATTCTATGTGCACTAGTAAACGCTATATACTGTCAAATAGATGGTAACACTTACTTCCAAATAGTTGTCCGATTTCTCTAATGGTGCCTGGAGCGTTCTTAGCTTGCCAACTGTTGTTAACCGGGCTTGACTCGCTTATGAAGACATTAATGGCGAACCGCGAGTGAGTGACGTCAATCGCAAGGCATGCTGGTATTGTTTTTTGTTATTGATGCAGTGGCATTGCACATGTCGTGTAAGCAAGCACTGCCCCACTAGTGTGTACAGCTGCCAGCAAATCCAGTGTTGACAACCTTTGTCACTCCATGTTTCTAATACACAGCTGAATCTCAGCTAATTAATTTAGTGTCAGTTGACCAACTATCAGTTTCTATAGCCTAGTGTCACAGAGATAAGATCATTGACCCATTATGCTGTAGGCCTGTTTATTGCACCAGCCGCCTTGGCTCGCTGGCATTGTCGAAGTGTCAAACAGCATGTGTAATGAGAAGGACTCACGTCGATTTCGGCTCTCGTCCAGCTCGACCCATCGGTCGGCCTAATTAAATATATGTGTGTTTGTGTACAAATATATAAAATATCCTATGTTAATGATCAAGATCGATATATTATGCTTCAATTAAATTAACTGGAAGTTAAAATTAACTGTACATAAAAAAGTTTAAAAAAATATATATTTAAGGCTAGAGTAATCGCCAAGTTACTGTGCATTGTTTATTTGATTGGTGTCCCTCAATAAGAAAGTGTGAAAGCCCTTGCAATCGCGGCTAGTTGCTCTAGCATTGTTTCATTGAGTAGATTGTGGTTGCTGCGCGTGTTTGATTTGTGCGTATAAACAATGTTGACACAGGATGTCGTAGTCGTTTCGATCAATACATAAAACATTGGAATGTGTGTCGTATAGTCGGGCCGTAGTCAACAAATACATGACAAACGACTGCATAGAATAATACACACATCCTAGTTTCTTATCCCATTTCAAGGGGAAAATAGGATGTGCTTCTGCTGAATTCCTTGTTTGTTCTGTGCTGGCCTACCCCATTATAAAGAGTACCCAGGTTGCCTTATCTGCTATTTAGCATAACCCATGTCATTGCAGCTGTCCCTAGTTGCTGACTGATCCTGATAGCCTTTCATCATCAGTAGCCCCCTCTCTCTGGCTGGGGCGCGCTTCTGCTACGCATCAGCTTATCTGTTTGTATTGCATGTTGCTCACGGACCCTTTATGATGAACAGTTTCCTGTGCATTCAATTTGATCTTCTTGACAACTCATATTCTCATATGCACAAAACAGTCAAATTATTATATCCAGAATAACTGTTTTTTTATTAACCAAATTTAGTTATCATTATTAGTCATAGAAATGCGTTAAAATGAGTGTACTGTATTAATATTAAATGTGGTATCCTTTCTGAAATAATAAATAATGAAATGTTTGTAACGTTTAGATATTTCAGGAGTTTCATTATATTAATAAATTTAGTTTTCCCAGTACATATTGATAAAGTACTCAGATGTATTCCTAAAATATGAGTAGTCTCTACAATAAATATTAGTACAAGTGCATGGTCCATAAGTTTTATGAGTGCAAGTACTTTTAAGAAATGTAGTTCAGTACAGAAATACATGAGCAATTCCTAGTTATTCCGTCCCAATTTCTAGTATATATGTGTATTTTATTATATGTATGTATATATAAATATGTAATAAATATGAATACACACACGCACGCACGCACGCACATACAGACACACACACGCACACACGCACATACACTCGCACAGACACACGCACGCACACACACTCACGCACACATCAGTGCAGGTGTACCCCTGACAACAAGAGAAGCCTTATTACACGCGTGTACCGTAAAAGAGAAGTTTGTTTTCCTTATCGAAACTACTTAGAAGTCCTTTGTTTATGCTCACTGAATCAATCTCGTTCGCCGATACAACGATGGATATGTTCACGCCTTCAGGCCCGGTCATACAGCACGATTGGGATAGTTTGGCAATCACCGAGACGTGGCTAAAACAAACCGGAGACGAACAATCATGGTTGAACGTTTGCCTCCCGGCTACACATTCCACTATGTGTCACGTCCCTGTGGTCGTGGTCGTGGTTGCGGAGTTGCCGTAGTGTATCGGAACACGTACACTACTAAATAAGATCCTCCCACAGCGATTTGTAGTGCTACTAACAAAACGTGCGTGTTGGATCCTCTTCCTGCAAATCAGCTAACTGCATGACAACATCACCGGTATTGTGCCTGCCATCACAGGGATCACAAATGCTTCTCTGGACGAGGAAGTGATCCCGAAATCGTTGAAGCATGGAATTGTCCGACCACTATTAAAGTAACCATCACTGGACGTAGACACCCTGAGCATTTGCCGACCTGTGAGTAGCCTCGCTCAATTATCCTAAGTAATTGAGAAAGTGGTCGCGCTAAGGATAATGACGCCTGTCTGTGATCAGCGTTGGTATGGTTACAATTACGGTTTCGCGGTGTGTTCTGTGTATCGGTGTTTGCATCAATAGGCACCTATACTTGACATGAAGAAGCATGTGTCGCAAACTAGCAGTGCTTGCTCTTTCTACCTGCGTTACATTAATCAAATTAGCCGTTTTCATCCCAGACAGACAAATGAACGCGTTATCTATGCCATTATCACATCACAGCTTGATTAGTATAACGGTCTCTTATATGGCACGTATACATGTAACATCGCCTGTCTACAGCGATTACATGACACGGCTGCCAGGTTGATTATGCGTTGCCCGCGTAGCGTCAGTGTCACACCCTTGTTACGAGAACTCCACTGGCTGCACATTGTATGCAGAGTTTATTTCAAGCTACTTGTACTCACTTACAAAGCCATGCACAACGGCGCACCAGTGTATTTGTGTGAACTCGTGTGCCCGAATCAACGGACAAGAACATTGCGCTCTGCGAACAATAACATGTTAGAAGCCACACCAAAGCTGCAGATGGCTCGTTCGCTGGCGCTGTTGCGTTCCAATGGAACAATTTACTAACGGTTATTAAGACTTGTGACAATTTAACCAGCTTCAAACGTCTACTGACGACACATTTCTTTCGTATTGCATATTAGTGTAATTCGACATGAAGATTATTATTTGTTTTACTAAAATAATAATTATTATTTACTTGTTACTATTATCAATACACTTATTTATTTGCATTATTTTACGTTATTTATATACATGCATGCATGCGTGCGTGCGTGCGTGCGTGCGTACGTACGTACGTACGTCCGTCCGTACGTACGTACGTACGTACGTACATACATACATACATACATACATACATACATACATACATATAATATAATATAATATACATACATAGCATTGGTGAAAAAACAGCCACAAGTGTGCACGTATCAGATTTGTTTGTGACGTGATTTCAAAGTTCAGACAACATCGCGTTTCGACGTGTATAAAAATGTCGATTTCGTTGCACATAAACGTCGTGACAACGTGGCGTTTCGCCGTCTATACCTCGTCTTAACCTCGAAGACTCAACACGTTTCGGCGTATATACAACGTCGATGACAAGACGTTGTATTGCAAACGTCAATAACCCAACGTTGTCAGGAGGTCTGATGTGGTTGTCGACGTCATACCAACGTTTTGACGACGTCAACTTTCTGCATCTATGCAACGTCGATAACCCGACGTTATAAAGACTTCGGATTTGGTGTCGACGTCACTTCAACGTCGCGACGACGTCGCATTTTGACGTCTATACAACATCGATGACCCGACATTGTAAAGACGTCGGTTTTGGTTGTCGACGTCATATCAACGTCGTGACAACATCGTGTTTCGACGCCTATGCAACGTCGATAACCCGACGTTATATAGACGTCTGATTTGGTTGTAGACATCATATCAAAGACGTCGTGTTTCGACGTTCAAACAACGTCGATGACCTGACGTAGTAAAGACGTCGGAATTGGTTGTTGACGTCATATCAACGACGTGACGACGTCGGGTTTCGACGTCTATACAACGTCGATAACCCGACGTTGTATAGACGTTTGATTTGGTTGTAGACATCATATCAAAGACGTCGTGTTTCGACGTTCAAACAACGTCGATGAACCGACGTAGTAAAGACGTCGGAATTGGTTGTTGACGTCATATCAACGACGTGACGACGTCGGGTTTCGACGTCTATACAACGTCGATAACCCGACGTTGTATAGACGTCTGATTTGGTTGTAGACATCATATCAAAGACGTCGTGTTTCGACGTTCAAACAACGTCGATGACCCGACGTAGTAAAGACGTCGGAATTGCTTGTCGACGTCATATCAACGACGTGACGACGTCAGGTTTCGACGTCTATAAAATGTCGATAACCCGACGTTATATAGACGTCTGATTTGGTTGTAGACATCATATCAAAGACGACGTGTTTCGACGTTCAAACAACGTCGATGACCCGACGTAGTAAAGACGTCTGAATTGGTTGTCGACGTCATATCAACGACGTGACGACGTCGGGTTTCGACGTCTAAACAACGTCGATAACCCGACGTTGTATAGACGTCTGATTTGGTTGTAGACATCATATCAAAGACGTCGTGTTTCGACGTTCAAACAACGTCGATGACCTGACGTAGTAAAGACGTCGGAATTGGTTGTTGACGTCATATCAACGACGTGACGACGTCGGGTTTCGACGTCTATACAACGTCGATAACCCGACGTTGTATAGACGTTTGATTTGGTTGTAGACATCATATCAAAGACGTCGTGTTTCGACGTTCAAACAACGTCGATGACCCGACGTAGTAAAGACGTCGGAATTGCTTGTCGACGTCATATCAACGACGTGACGACGTCAGGTTTCGACGTCTATACAACGTCGATAACCGGACGTTATATAGACGTCTGATTTGGTTGTAGAAATCATATCAAAGACGTCGTGTTTCGACGTTCAAACAACGTCGATGACCCGACGTAGTAAAGACGTCTGAATTGGTTGTCGACGTCATATCAACGACGTGACGACGTCGGGTTTCGACGTCTAAACAACGTCGATAACCCGACGTTGTATAGACGTCTGATTTGGTTGTAGACATCATATCAAAGACGTCGTGTTTCGACGTTCAAACAACGTCGATGACCCGACGTAGTAAAGACGCCGGAATTGATTGTCGACGTCATATCAACGACGTGACAACGTCGGGTTTCGACGTCTATAAAATGTCGATAACTCGACGTTATATAGACGTCTGATTTGGTTGTAGACATCATATCAAAGACGACGTGTTTCGACGTTCAAACAACGTCGATGACCCGACGTAGTAAAGACGTCGGAATTGGTTGTCGACGTCATATCAACGACGTGACGACGTCGGGTTTCGACGTCTATACAACGTCGATAACCCGACGTTGTATAGACGTTTGATTTGGTTGTCGACATCATATCAAAGACGTCGTGTTTCGACGTTCAAACAACGTCGATGACCCGACGTAGTAAAGACGTCGGAAATGGTTGTCGACGTCATATCAACGACGTGACGACGTCGGGTTTCGAGGTCTATACAACGTCGATAACCCAACGTTGTATAGACGTCTGATTTGGTTGTAGACATCATATCAAAGACGTCGTGTTTCGACGTTCAAACAACGTCGATGAACCGACGTAGTAATGACGTCGGAATTGGTTGTCGACGTCATATCAACGCCGTGACGACGTCGGGTTTCGACGTCTATACAACGTCGATAACCCGACGTTGTATAGACGTTTGATTTGGTTGTCGACATCATATCAAAGACGTCGTGTTTCGACGTTCAAACAACGTCGATGACCCGACGTAGTAAAGACGTCGGAAATGGTTGTCGACGTCATATCAACGACGTGACGACGTCGGGTTTCGAGGTCTATACAACGTCGATAACCCAACGTTGTATAGACGTCTGATTTGGTTGTAGACATCATATCAAAGACGTCGTGTTTCGACGTTCAAACAACGTCGATGAACCGACGTAGTAATGACGTCGGAATTGGTTGTCGACGTCATATCAACGCCGTGACGACGTCGGGTTTCGACGTCTATACAACGTCGATAACCCAACGTTGTATAGACGTCTGATTTGGTTGTAGACATCATATCAAAGACGTCGTGTTTCGACGTTCAAACAACGTCGATGAACCGACGTAGTAAAGACGTCGGAATTGGGTGTCGACGTCATATCAACGACGTGACGACGTCGTGTTTCGACGTTCAAACAACGTCGATGACTCGACGTTGTAAAGACGTCGGATTTGGTTGTTGACGTCATAACAACGTCGTAACGACATCAAGTTTCGACGTCATTACGACGTCGACAATCCGACGTTGTAAAGACGTTGTATATACGTTGACCGACGTCGCGACGTAAATACAACCAATATTCTACGTCGATCCGACGTCGTGTGCCCGCTGGGATATTGCTAACGAAAACAGGAAACGACCATAAGCAAACAAAAGGTACTACATAAGAAAACTATTCGGATAATTATATCATCCCAATATATTACACACTCTAATCCAATTGCGAAGTTAAAACTATTAAAAATGAATTATCTGTACAAACATCAATTAGATATGTTTATACATAAAGCAACAAATAAGCAACTTCAAATTAGCATGTTATCAATATTTTTGCGAGCCGATAATGAGAAACCAGAATGCATATTACTTTCAACAAACAAGAACAAATATAATGGATTTCACAACTAATTATTCAGGACCGAAGTTATGGAATGCATTACCTCATGATCTTCAACAACAAACTGTCCATAAATGAATTTAAAAAGAAACTCAAAGGGATGTTATTTTCGAAATAGTATTAAATAATTTAATATTTATTATATTATTTATTTTCCAACTATTATAAATTATTAGCCACAAACATACTAGCATTTTATTGTGGTACACAAGATTTCGTGTTGTTTTAATTCAATTGTATATAATTATGTTCGCAATATTTTGTAAACGAAATAAAGTTCAGTTCAATTATGGACTATGCACGTTTTGTCTTAAACTGGATAACTTTTCTGTTTACTGTATGGGTTTACTAATGTAGATTATCTCCCACGGATTGTATTCGATATAATTACTCTGAAAGCGGAACGAAAGTCGGCGAAATTGCCGAAACCATCGCACTTGTTTGACTTAATTTTCTCTCTCAACAAAATGAAACCATAATATATTGTTGTACTCTATTGTGACCAATGTTTGGGGATAGGAATATCGCCCATAATACATTTTTACTCTGATGCATGTCAAGCTATATTTGTGATGCGAGCTATGCCAGCGATGAAGTTACGATACCATGTGATCGCAAAGCTGATTAAATCTCACCTTTCCTCGGGAATCGCTACACAGGCGGGTTTAAAATCGAATTTATACTATAAATATATGTTTCTGTATTTTGTAATACTGATAATATAATAATAATCTGTATTTTGTATAGCGCATATATCCATAGCGTTCACAGCGCTTTACATGTGACTTTCCTAAAACTACAATATAAATAGGATATATTAACAAACATAATAACAAATTAAATTAATAAAGAAAATAAAAAATGGGTTACAAATGAAAGTGTTATCATGACAAATAAAGTACCTGAAATGTTCTTTCAGTTTTAGCCGATAAACAAATCTGAATAAATTGTTGTCAAATGTCATATACAATATCAAACTTTGTGAATACATTGTCATTGAACACAGATTTTAGCTAATGCCTTGTTTTTTATTTCTTTTAATTCAAAATCTGATGCGCATTGGGAAAATAATTGTTTTGTATTTAGATGGATAGCATATTTTCAGATTTCGAATGTAATTTGTAACACGTGAAGATCAACTATTCTCCGTCACACTTATCTCTCAAAAGCGTACCCCGTCCAATAATGCCTTGTGCTGTTTTTGCTCGCCGGAAACCTTAATGCGGTTGTGAATAAACTTCTACAAAGAATAATACAATAATTAGGCGTACAAATAGGAACTATTATATTTAAGAAAACCCACAACAAAAAGCATTGTGTAAACAAAACGAAAACTAGTGATACATTCGTATTTATCTCATTGTTATTTGAGGCCATCCACAACCCGGCAAATTTGATAGACAATATGCAACATTTTACGGACGTGTCGTCTTCGTTTTGTTTTAAGGGAAACGTATTCTTTCTTTTCAACCAAGGAAATGCCCCTTCGTGGAAGCGTTTCAGAAGTTGTAGTTTAGCAGAATAATTTGCATTTGTATGCTGCCTACAAATTGACTGCCTCTTAAAAATTGCTTTGTGGAAAATATTCTGAAACGTTTGCAGTTTCATGGTGACTGTTGCCCTGTTAGAAACGGAAAATAATTGATCGTGTATTTTCTGTCGGATAGTTAACTTCCTTCCATCTACCACTGGTCAACTTGGAAGGCTCAACAGCATATAAAATACTACAAAGTCAGTACCCCCAGTCCTCAATAGCATCAAACAGTGTATGGTCAAGGATGCGGCTCTGGACAACTAAGTGCAGAGCATGCTAAGAATCTTTGCGTCAAGAAGAGCTGTCGAAACATGATACATTGGTCTAGCGATTGGAACATATAATTTGAAGAAAATACTAAGAGAGAAATATATACTGAAACAGAAAGACCTCATGTAACCTAGATCAGTATAGGAGTCAAAGGGATCGATGAAGTCATGCGAAGAGAGGAATGTTTCACTACCTTACTCCTGTTCTGATACTGCTATGTTTTTTACTATGCGTGGCCTGAATACCAGGATGTAGTCAAGCTCGCTCTGCATCACTCCGTTTCAGGTTTTTCCATATTAATCCCCTCCCTGCTTTCGTCTGAAACAAGGTGTCCATGGTGTTGTACTTTCTTGATGTCGCCTATTTTACTAAGCGGGCGCCTCATTCGTTTATCTTTTGTAGCCCACATTTACAAGGTTCCGTTTCCATGGCGTTTCTTCGTTTCTCTACTTGCGCATTGAAGGTTTCACCCACGTCGCTGTTGAAGCAGTTTATGTATTGTTTTAGTATGATGTTGTTGGTGTTTATACTTTAAGTTTGCAGCGCTAATATAGCAACACATAACGTACGATCATTACTACGAAATGACAAGAGATCAGAACTGGAAGAACTCAGGGAAACCAGATCGGTATGGGCTGTGCTTGGAAGTCAAACGAAGAAAGGAATGTTTCAGTACCTTAAGAGCGTCTACCTACAATACAAGCGAAAACAGAACAGGTTCTGCTGCACAAATGACGAGAAATGGTTTTACAAAATCTGCTGAAATGTGCAAGACCATCAAAAAGGATGGAAAGGGGGACATCAGAAAGTACAACCAGGATAGCATACGGAAAACTAGTTTGACATCAAAGAACCTGAGGAAAGTCAGAAGAACACAGATCTTGAACCAAGCAAGACAGTTTGATTACAGTTCTAGACAAGCATAAGATCATAGAACGAATGGAAGAATTATGCACCAAGATATACATAAGAGAACAGAGTATCACAATCAACAGTAGTGAGAACCACGCATGGCAGAACTGATGAGTTTCCCATCAAAGTTTGCCTATACCAGGGATTAGGGCGAAGCCCATTCCTGTTTATCGTAGTATTATTATGTCATCAGCGAAGAGTTCAGATGCGGGTTGCCAAGTGACCTGCTGTTTGCTGACGATCTGGCAGTAGTAACATATACAGAGGAGGAGATGCAGAGGAGTTGGTTTGGTTGGCAGATTGGGATGGTGAGCAAGGGACTAAAAGTCAATATCGGGAAAAACGAAGTGATGGTCAGCAGCAGGAGAGGAACAAAAGTAAACATCAAAGACAGCCAAGGCACGAGCCTCAGATAAGTGAATAAATTCAAATATTTAGGTGTCACCAGTAGTGAAGATGGGGGATCAGAGGAACCAGTAAGAGCAAGAGTTAGTGCAGCGTGGGGCAAGTGGAGAGACCTATCCGGAGTTATCAGGGACAAGAAAATGCCAAGTAAATTAAAGATCAAGCTCTACATGACTGTAATTAGACCAGTACTTCTGTATTGAGCAGAATGTTGCACAGTTAGAAAGAAAGAGGAACAGATTCTCGAGAAAACAGAGATGAGGATGTTGAGAAGAATTAAAGGAGTAACATTGAGAGACAAAGTAACGAGTGTGGACATCAGACAGGAGCTACGTGTGAGTAGCATACAAGAGAAAGTAAGAGAAATGAGACTACGCTGGTATGGACACATGCAGAGGATGGAAGAAAACAATGAAGTGAGAGCAGTTGGTAACATGAGAGTGCCAGGAAAAAGACCAAGGGGGAGACCAAGAGGGAGATGGATGGATTGCGTCCGAAGGGACATGCAGGCACTGCGGATCACCCCGGAGGATGCCCAGGACAGGACATTCTGGAAATCAAGAATTCGGGCCGCTAACCCCACCTAGTGGGAAAAAGCGAAGAAGAAGAAGAGAGTATCACAGTCAGAACGAAGTACCGCAAATAACATCATGGGAGGTGGCAGCTGCGGGGTGGAAGCAGCAACTTATCTGGGTTTGTGGCTGTGGCTTGCCACCGTACATCTCACCTAGAATCGTAGGTGTCCACCCCGACGAATGTCCATGTTGGTCATGCAACTAGCTACTTTCGTCAGCGTGTTATGTAATTTCTCACCGAGGGTGGGGGTTATAAAGTACGCCATGTTTAGGGGACTGGGGCCATCTGGTAATGGTGACGAAATGTTACAAAGGGCTGGGGTACATGTACGTTAGGTAATCATTGTTGAATTGTAAGCTCGTTTTATCATACATGCATGCATGCATACATGCATACATACATACATACATACATACATACATTTATTGTTGAGCCAGTTTCTCGGTAGATTTAATCTAACAGAAAGCCAGCAATATTGGGCCCACCATTTTATTATTATATTTACATACTTGGATTGTTCGGCTCAATATACTTTGCAACGAATATAATATGTATTATATGTTCACGCATTACAGGGACGAGTCTTCTAGGACCGACAAGTGAGAGCTGAATGTCTGGTAACGAGCAAAGCTGATGAACTACTCCGAGGAACTCATTTGTTCAACTGTCAGAAGTACTACTCTCCATCCTACCTCCAACACGCCAAACATATATGTGTGTATGTATATGTATGTATCTATGTATGTGTGTGTGTGTGTGTGTGTGTGTGTGTGTGTGTGTGTGTGTGTGTGTGTGTGTATGTATGTATGTATGTATGTATGTATGTATGTATGTATGTATGTATATATACATACAAACAAACCTTAATGTATTTGTATGTACGTATGTACGTATGTATGTATATGTATATATATATATATATATATATATATATATATATATATATATATATATATATATATATATATATATATTTTTTATCACCGGATTGGCAGCAACGTTTATAATATAGTTACTTCCGAATTCTTGTTCAGGTCACCCCTTTGATGAAACGTCCCCAAAACATAATTTATATTGGGTTACTAAATTCAGCCGATAATAACAGACTAACTGTGGCTAAAGTTGCAGTTTACTTCTGCTTACCCTACGTCATTGCGAGATGTGTTGCTAAAATAATTATAGTAATTCACTTTAATTCTCTGATCGATTTATTTGTGAAAATGTGAATAGCTGTTGCTGTAGCAGCGGATATAGAGACAGTGCATGGAATTTTAAAACGAGGGTGCCCGCTCTTACGACGTTCTCATGACTACGTTATACATATTGAAAATTTACAACATGCCAAATTGTGATTAGTTACTTCATTAAGGCAAGGTAAGGCAGCTAAACAGGTTTTTTTTTATGATTATGGGAAACTTATCTATCCAGTAAGAAAGTGTATGTCATTGGGAGTAAAAAATATATTGAACTTTTTTCACTCCGACCCACCGTTGCCATGGTAACAAACAAAATGGCCGCCATAATGGTTAAATATTGCAACTTTTGTGCACTGTACCCAGTCATTACTGTAAAAGATACAATTATAATTCTTTCACTAGCCTATGAAGACTACTTGGTATTACACAACTACAACGAGATATTTTGAATATTACTCAATTTTATATTTTATTTTTTGGAAAATATTTATAAGTTTTTTTTGTAATAAATTTGCATATTACAAAATACTTAATCAACTTTTTACAAATATCTCGTTGTAGTTGTGTGAAGAAGGTAATGCACAATACAATAATATAAACATGACTGGCATAGCTTGAATACAGCCAGAGATGTGTGGA
The DNA here is from genome assembly GCA_964017155.1 of Oasisia sp. SBJ-2009. Classification (NCBI taxonomy): domain Eukaryota; kingdom Metazoa; phylum Annelida; class Polychaeta; order Sabellida; family Siboglinidae; genus Oasisia; species Oasisia sp. SBJ-2009. The sequence goes on from OZ024854.1 coordinate 50,326,389, forward strand.
GTCTAAGTTCAAAAAACTACATTTTCTGTAAACGGCCATCAAAGTTTGAGTACAATTTAACAATGATTTTGGAAATTATTTTGTTATTATTAATACTGTAAAATTAAAAACTGAATGTCATGCATCTAATACCACCAATGAGTACAGAGAAAGCAAAAAAGAAAGCAATGTTTCAATATTATTAACTTGTTTTCATATCATATTCAAGTTATGCGCAATCAAGTTTTATTGTGTACGATATTTGAACAACTCTGATTTTGTTAACCAAGGCTGCAAAGATTTATTAACAAAATTTGTGATTGTCTCAGGAATATACATCTAAGAAATCAACAAGGAACACAGTCAGCAGCACTAACAAGGTTCAAGTCCACCACGTTCTACTCAAATCCCCCAGATTCATAAGCTGGCCCTTCCTCCTCCTCGGCTCGGGCACGTTGGCGCTTGCGGTCTTCCGCTTTCTGTTTGCGCAACACCTTTCTGCTGCCTTTCCGCACCTCCTCACTCTTGGCAATCCTTGCCCTGTCTCTGCTCTCGATGAAAGCCTGTGTCATCTCGTTGGACTCGATTCCAAGCAGGTCCATCACCTTAGTGAGGTGGGTAGCTCCCTCGTTGAACCCACCCACTGCCGAGGCTACAGCACCATGGAGCTTCTGATGGCCCACAAACACAGTCTTCGTGCAGCGACTCCATATGACAGAATGGAGACACTCGTTGTTATTCTGTGTCTGCCCCTTCTGTAGTCGCTTCAGCAGGTTTGGGTCGCTCATGTGTTTATATACTGGCACCATGGCTTCCGCAACACCATGGTCCAGTGGATGTTTTATGTGTTCAAGGTGAGATGGAGGATCAGCATCTCTGGCAAGTGCCCGCTGGTGGAAACACCAAGAGTCGACTCCTTGAGGGCAGCGTGTGTGATGAGGCTCCTCATCCCTGCTCATGCAGTGGAACAGGGTGGCCCATATCCTGTTCCGCATGGAGTCAATGTCTCGCCCACCGTCTGCTGTGATGGCATAGCGATAGTAATGCTGAAGTGTGATGGCTTTGTCCTTGGTGAGCCTCCCGCGGCCACGTCCACCAAGCTTCTGGGCCTTTGTCAGCTTCAGGAGAGCTGTTCCCATCCTCTTGTGTGCATGGTTAACGCAGTCTTCTTTTGCTATCTCTATGTTTGAACCATACGGTTCAAGCTCGACGACGGCTCGATACGCCTTTGAGTCGCCATCGCCTACCAGTCCGGTGTAAGCCAGCCCAAGGGAAAGCGACCGACTCCAAAGTCGCTTCGCTGCCTCCACCTCCATAGCATTGGAGCTGCCAACATAGTTAATGGAGCAGTCCTCCTTGTGTCCCTCGTACCATGCATCGAAGGCACCTGCTTGTCCTTTGAATTCGTTGTGCTTCAAGCTGCAACTATGGCAGTATGTTGAAAGTACAACATAGTCCACAACCAGACCCGTGACAATTTCGATCACTGCAGCGACACCGTACATGGATGTGTGTCCTCGCTTTTGCCACGTACCATCAAAGCTGACCGCTATAGGCACAGGCTGGTCAGCAGGAAAGTCGGGGTTGAGGCTGAAGTGCATATCTCGGACGATCGCAGCACTTCTTTGAAGCACTACGTTGGTGACCTCGATTGCCTTCGCTATGAACTTCTTCTCTTTCTTCTGGAAAGTCTTCAGTTGCATGACTGGTATTCCTAGAATACCACAGAACTCCTTCACTGCAGTATGACCTAATCCCAGACGGTTGAAGAACAGCACGAGCGTGTCATTGATTGTGAACGGACTTGGCTTGGTACTGGTCTCGAGGGTTGGTGATGAATATGTGTCACCAATTTCTGTATCACATTTGGAGCACATCAACTGCAGGTGCAGGGCGAAACCTTTCCGATCATCACTGCGATAGCACACATACAGCGCCTTGTCAACTCTGCAGTTCGGGCATTCAACTGTTTCCAGAAGGCCATTCATGCGGGTCAAGTCGACCATGCACCACTGAGGAGATGAAGCTGAAATTAAATATAACATGTGTCAATAAAATAGAATGGAAATCAACTCTGCATGCATGTGGTTTTGTACATTTTAATATATATTATGTGTGTGTGTGTGTGTGTGTGTGTGTGTGTGTGTGTGTGTGTGTGTGTGTGTGTGTGTGTGTGTGTGTGTGTGTGTATACCATACACACATGTATATATATATATATATATATATATATATATATATATATATATATACATGCATATATATAATTATATACATGCATATATATATATATATATATATATATATATATATATATATATATGCATGCACATAGAAGATTATGAAGTAACATTCATTAACATTAAATTAATACTTAACCGTTTTATTACTAACATAAAATATTTGTAGACCATAAATAACTAAGACTGAAGTATGATGCTAACTAGTAACTGACATGAAAGCATAGTCATATATTCATAGAACATAAATAACTGTAAGGCTGAAGTCTGAAGCTAACTAGTAACTGACATAAAATATATTTGAATTGTCTAACATGTTTATTTCTAAAGCTATTAAGACATACAATTTAAAAAAACACCAGCCAATATTATTAACAACTGCAGCTGACAATTCAATAGACTCGTACATTCCAGTAAGTAAAAAAAAGACACCAAGTTGTCACGGTATTTGGCAATGCATGAAATATGGACATGAAAGTATGACATTAAAAAAATTATGTTAGTAAGACTTACCACACTTGACTGTTGCATCAATTCCTTGTTGATTTGGGGACCTCATGACAGCCAACTTAATTTCACTACGCGACGCACTACTGGCAACGATCTCAGCCACCGTTCGACGCCCGGTAACCCCACCGTCCTCGGAACAATGTTCGCTATATAAAAGATTCCACTCGCAACACGTTCAAATGGTAAACAAAACATCCAGTTTCACACAACATGTATTGGCAATAGAGCCAGGGCGAGCAGAGTTGTGATGTTTAACTTTCCCACGTTCTACACAGTAGGTTTCCTGTTACAAATCACTGCTCTGCCAGGCATCATCCTTTTGATAGTTCTATGATTATGACATTAACAAGGAACATGTTATTGCCCAAACACCGTCTACGGTTAGCTTGCCTCTATTTCCTTGAAGCCTAACGCTTCATCTGTCATGCGCTCTATAACATTCTCCAGAAACAGGTCACTATTGATCTTCAAAGGGTCGCCTTTGTCGTTGTCCATTAGACATTGCACTGTGTCGATCAGCCACCACGTGACCAGTGTTGTCTTTATAGTTGACTACAACAGCAAAGTTACTTACAGGTTGAGTGATATATAATATTTCACTAAAGATATATGTTCAAGTGTTCCAAAGCCACATCACTGGGGCAGTGGTGTGTCTAGGATGTAGGGAGGGAGGGAGGCAGGCAGGCAGGCAGGGAAGCAGGGAGGAAGGCAGGCAGGCAGGGAGGCAGTGGGGCAGGCAGTGGGGCAGGCGGGCGGGCAGGCGGGCGGGCGGGCGGGCGGGCGGGCGGGCGGGCGGGCGGGCGGGCGGGCGGGCGGGCGGGCGGGCGGGCGGGCGGGCAGGCAGGCAGGCAGTGTAAATGAAGAGAAATCCATAAGATTCCACGTGGCTGTAAAAAGCATAGCAGACAATCTTTGTAGAAAGTTCACCAACAATACAATGACAATTGGGTCATTTTAGCAGTTTAGCACCCTGGTTTGGGTGTTTTGTTCGCCAATATTATGGGAAATAATCCAATTCGGTTTCTACCCATCTCAGTTCCTTGTTCATTAACACGTATACTGTGTGATTACATCGCTCGGTCTTATTTTAAATACATAGACTGTGAGTCAAAGGACTTGCAGCAAAGCAATGTTATTTGTCTCAATTTAAAACGAGACAAAACAATTCTGGAACATATTATGTTGATGTAGAGAGCGCGGGTGGTGTAGTGGTTACCACATCCGCCTACCACGCCGGCCGGACGGGTTCGATCTCCGGTACCGGCAGTTGTGATATAAAAATCTGGCTCTCAACATTGGGGACTGTGTATCCCTCGTGAATCGGAGAATCACGTTAATGTCGGTCCCGTCTCAATTTGGGACGTAAAAGAACCACTGAGGACGACAAGTACCCTGGCAGTGATCATCCTTAGTGACTCCTGCGTTAGCCCAAGATTGGGCTGTTTGGAGTAAATAACCTAAGAACTAAGTCTAAGAATGTCAAACTCAGATCACGTGATTTCAGTGAGCCATAATCCGTGACGGCAATGTAAACAACCATATATTTTAAGTTATTTGACGAAATAGTAAGCAATGCAGTGTTGACCAGTAACCTGTGGACAGTGTGGTATTAATACTATGAACGCTTTGCGTACTGAACATTGCACACTGATGATTTTAAATTAAACACGATGACGTAGAAACCTAGACGGCAGTAATGCTTTCGTTTGTGCTTGGGCGCGTGATTTTATTATCGTCTTACAAATATTGTATTTCACTAAAAACAACTTGACCTTTGTTTGCAAGCCATTCATGATTGTCATCGACATTGGTTAAATAAGACAAACGTGGTTCAGATTAATAATATCGATACGTTGCTGGATTATTTATAAATATCACTGACGAAAAATTGATATTAAAATTTATTTTATGCTTACGTAAGTCGTAACGCAAGGGGAAAAACCGAGTGGTCCAGTGTAACTATACTACCACGGGATATGTATAGGTGGAATTTACGAAAATAAACATTCATTGACATTGTGACTGTCATTGATTAGGTCGTCGACTTAAGACTTTCTACGGTTTTATTTGCGCAAGTTTTACGTATGATTAATTGATGTGACTGTGTCTGCATATCTAGCACAGTTATCTACTGTCTCAAGCCATAATCACGTATGATTCAAATAAGTATCGATAAGTCTTAGACTTAGACTTGATTCAGACTTCAGTTAGTGTAAAGCCTACTAAGACAAGTCTAAGGGTACCATACCGTTGGCGTTGATAACTTGATATGATTATGTCAATTTATGAGCCAGCGTCTCAGTCAATGTCGACAATGACCTGAATTTGATTCAAGTTTCAACACCTACCTTAGCATGCATGGCAGATCCAGAGACTACAACTTAGTACATGTAGTCTTTATATTCAATCTCGTGTTTATTTAATGTAGTTTTAAACACTTCCACAATACTACACTACTCCAGTACTACTAGCAAAAATGAAAAAGTCACGAGTTCCGTGTACGTGTCAATGGAGGGATTCTCAATAGATGGCAGCACATTTCGACAAGTGCATACCCTACCTTTTGCCTTCGGTTCGGTTTGTTGGGTTGCTAAATCAATACTCCTCTTTTTATGGATGTATGTGACGAATATAGTATTTTTTTAGCCCCTTGTTTTTATTCACGACTGCATTAATTCGTGCCAGGAAAAAAAATCGTGCCAATGAAATCTCGTGTTTTAGCACTTTTTTTATACACTACGTGATGTCGCGCTGAGTCACGTGTCAAGATCTGACCTTTCATAGTGCGTTTTAATCTTTCACAGAGCAGATAGAACGCAGGTTTTAACACAGGCGACTTTATGAAATGTTGATTTTGCTGCATGGTTACTTTTCGTAAGTACTTCACTCAGAACAAATTCTGACAGTTTATTTGAATATATTTGACGGAATATATGTTACAAGTTTAGCATAATAATATATTTACGCGAATTACGGACGACCTTTTTGATTTGTTCAGGGTTTTGTTAAAACTGCATAAAAACATCAGGACCCACGAATAGTGAAGTTGCCAATATACATTCTTGATCAATTTGATGATCTTGTTAACGTGAAACCAGAAAGATTACAGAAATATGCGACAGTCAAAACGCAGCGATTATCCATTAGCCGTGAGGTGGCGCCACGGTGCTGCAACTGGCCCGCGAAATGGTAAGGACTCCTTGTAGGTGTTGATGTCTATTCCAGGCGCCGGTGGTCACGGCCCTCCAAACCGCACGGTCATTGCACGATTGTTCTTAGTAGTTCTGTTGCGCTCATTCCAAACCATGTTGACGTAATATCAATTCTTTTACTCGCTGGCGTCATCTTGATCTTTCCCCTATGATCTTTCCAGACGTTCTAACTTTTGCTGTGGCCTGTGCCCTATATAAATAGTGCTGTGCCGAATATAAATCGATATATGATATTTGTAATAAATCAACAAACGTGTCGAACATTCTTACCTCACTTAGACACTAAGGTGTAGCAAAAATGCACTATTCTGTATCTACTATGCTTGGCATGTATTCATATGACATATGTAACTATCGATTTATTGATTATATTTTTCAGATCTACAGAATATGTTGTGATACGATGTAGATAGTTTACTGTGGAAAGTGCGTGATGGTGCGACAATGAACTAACAATCAAGGGTATCGTAGCAATTAATATTGGTAGTGGATTAGCTAGTCAACTGATGCAATGGATGACAAATGTCTTTTCAAATTTTGCTACAGTTCCTCAGACAATGAAAGACTCCAGGTGAGTCAGAGCTGTGATAGACTGTACAGTATTATGAAAGCCAGTGAAATACATGGCGATAACTTACATTCAGATTTTCAGACAAAATTGGAAAGTGATCTAACGTATCAAGGTAAATATCACAAATCTTGTGTGACAAAGTATCTTACAATGGCAATACGCTCAGCAGAAAAACATAAACGAGCTGCATCAAGTCCATCCCATCTACATGAGAAGAGAACGCGATCAAATGCAGGGTCTTCATTTGATTGGCTTCGCCAGTGTTTCTATTGTCGTGATCCCTGCAGTGTTGACCAAGATCCAAAGAACCCAAATCGATGGATTCCATCCTATCTTGTGAGAGAAACTGAATAGAAGCTTAACAATGAAGACTGAACCGAGAAGACAGATGCCATAAAAACAGAATAAAGGATAAATACGATGAAAGGGCAGACGAGTGGGCTGATGGTGTACATGGGCGCTTAACTTGTCTCACACGCTGACGCGCGTTACCATAAAGATAGCTATGCCCCCGATTCTCTTCCAGGTAATACCAAGAAAGAATCGTCAAACGATATCGCTCATAGTCCTCTAGAGTTGCTCATGAAAGATATGCAACGTCAGCGATCTCAAAGGTGGGACAATGTTTGGCTGATGGAGCGGTATGTGGAGCTCGCTGGGAAGCGTATCAGACGTTCCACGTTAATCAACTTGATTTGTGAGAATGTGGAGGATCTGGTTGTGCTATCAGCACGTGGCTACTGATCGGTAGTCTTCCGCGACAGTACTATTGCCACTCTGAAAATGATCAAGGATGACAATGACAATCTGGAGGCTGCGCTGGATGTGGTGGCAACCCTCACCAAGAAGGAATGTTCGATGATGGAGTACAAGCATCGACATACTGTATGAACACCTCCAATGAGATCCCAGAAGAATCTGTACCAGAAGTAAACTGTCCATTGGTGAACAATGTCTTCCCTCTCTCCTGATTGGAAATATCATCACCAGCGCCATCAGGAAAACCCTACCCCATTCCAAATCACGCTTGGGGTGTACTTCATCAAAAAGTAGACGGTCAAGCACATGCATGACTATCTCGTCTGTTGTTCGTATGCTGAGTTGCTGCGCTTCAGGAAATCCTCAGCACTGGCAACATACCTCCAGATTAGCAATGCCTGACGGCAACCCATACAATGGAAGGACTTGTTCAAATCATAGTCAACAATGTTGATGCTGAGCTGAGCAGCTCCAATGGGTTGGTGTCCACTTGTGACATGGCGACCATCGAGACACATACAAAATAACTAATCCCATATACGATACCCCGTTTCAGCAAAGCTGAGATGTCCAATCCCATTTGCTTGAATGGGGAAGATGAGATAATCCCATACAGTGGTAGAAAGAAACCACTCCCTCCATCTCTGCTCCAGCATGATGTGCCTGATGAGTACTTCGAAGCTCAACGCATATTCTACGAGAGGGCTGGCGTGAAGGTTCTGAGAGCAGGTAATCAACATATTCCAAATACTCCTCCAACTGAGACAGCATTCAGAGAGTTCATCTGCGGTGGCCATCTGGCGGGATTGCCTCAAGACAGACCCTCCTGCCCTTGATCCAACGGAGCATGGGTGGTACCATCCTGAGGGCAGCGCCGCTCTTTCCCCAACTATCGTCCCTTCAGACAGTCCTCTACCTCCTGCTGAGCTGCTCAAGCTCTTGAAATGTGGTTTCAGCAGCGAAACACCGTGTGCAACTGAGAGGTGTAGCTGCAAGGCAAATGGACTCAGTTGGACATTGTTCTGCCATTGCAGAGGGAAGGATGATTGCAATAACAAATAGAGCATATAATTGCATTGACAGGGACATTTTGAATGACACTGCTAGACGTTAATAATTAGTAATTTCAATGCACACGCATGCACGTGTGTGTGTGTTGTGTGTGTGTGTGTGTGTGTGTGTGTGTGTGTGTGTGTGTGTGTGTGTGTGTGTGTGTGTGTGTGTGTGTGTGTCTACCCTCGCACAAGGATACTAATCGTTCTGGCACTTGTTCAGATCAATGATTATCATATATTTCGTGACCTTGGCTTTGACCGTTGCATGGTGTAGCTAACATGTATTTGAACTATAACATTCAGACCTAATCTAAGCATACAACTTTGCAAATCTCATTATTGCACAATAATATTACATAAGTAATTTAATTACATGCAAAACTATTGTTTTCTTTTGCATTATCTCCGAGACATGACCTTGAACATGACCTTAGACCTTTATGTTTACCTAAAATTGCAAAAATACCCCCAAAAATTGACTGCTCATAACAAGTTTACCTAAAAAAGTGGTATCACAGGCGATTCTATGCCCATTGGTTCGAAAGATAATTTTCTATTGGCGCCGGCGGCCATCTTGGTGGCCATCTTGGATATCTCAAATTGCTCAAGGATATCCGCTTGATATCCGCTTGATTTTCGCTATGGAGGTCCTAAGGATGTAGAATCCAGCGAGAAAAAAACTATATCAGTCGGTGCAGGGTATACCTGTCTGGCGACCTGACTAGTATGTTCCTTTACAGATATAATTACAACAATCGGCAAGATTTGATTAACTGCACTGCCACTCATGGAATTACCTCCTGATGGAACGTGGCAAGGAATCTGTATATTTGACGTATCGATAGTCGGACTATTTCTTAGAGCACCAATTTGATGTGGACTCTGTAAAACAATTCTTGAACATTCACGCGCTTCAAACACCCTGTGATGTTTAATGTAGCCTACCAGTGCGTTTTCGGGGCTGAAATAGTCTCCAACCAATGCTTGTCCCTTGTACCGAATGTGTGTAGTTTTTTACTATGTACTAAGCCTCATAACAATTTGGCGGTGGTTTCTTTTGATAAGTAATAAACAATCCACCCTTCGCTAATATAGTAACGCTAGATAGCAGACTGTAATCAAACGCCGTGCAATTGTTTTGACAATACCAAACTTTCAAGACAATAGGCTTAGCGATGCCAACAACAAAGCGATGACGTTACTGTTGGACAACATTTTTGTAATTGCCGCAAATCCCAATTTGGGACCATTTTTTGTTGCGAAGCATTCTTATGATGACGTGTAACCTTTCGCCACAAAAGCGTGTTAAACGTGTATTCACGTGCGTGCTACGTCATTACATTGGACAATGTTATAGTTCGGTGAAACAACCAATCATAGTAACACTTACATTCATCGAAAAATAACCCAAAGGCACAATGCTGCAAGAGTATAATATTTGGTCTGTTGTGTGTATTTTTACGTGTTCGGTTGTGTGAGTTCTTGCATTGCCGCAATGACGTAATATTTTAGAAGCAGGAGTGGCAATTCGGAGAGGTGATTGGTTAGCCTCGTTTTGTAATACGTTTGTGATTCGTCAACTTTCAAGATAATGAAATGAACGTCAAATCTACGTTGCCAATGTAAGTTTAGCGTCTATACCCCGAGTGAACAATTCTGCAAAGCTGAAGCAATATGAGCTCTCGTGAAGAGGCCGACTGGAGAATAATACTGAAAAGCAGTTGTGGATGTCAGTGGCCAATTTAACAGTAATTAACAGTAGCTAAGTAATTGCACGTAACTACGTTTTGCAAATTTATAACGGCGTAACAGTTCATATTTAGTTATTATACGTTAGCAGAATTATACTCGCTATATAGCTCTGTTTGTATGAGTGTTGTGTTTTTTGTAGAACGCCCGTGTTGTAGAACGCACACATTTCGCCATCGTACAGGTAATTTGACCTACGACGCAAGGTGAAGATTCACTTTAACGGCTGTTGTTGTCGTTGACATACCAGTCTAGGTAAATATGAGTAATTAGAAAAACCTGTGTTTTGTATTGGAATTATTTATATTTGTATTCAGTTACTGTTAAATAACGCATACGTCGATTGTGGTTCCTCTAGTCGTGGACCAATACGTCTTATTTTTAATAATTTATATTATCAACGGTTTATCTTCATAGCCATAGGCCTACGTGGCTCTCATAACTGGTCATTGTTAGATGTGTGATCTACCCTGTGTAATATGTGCCACTGAGAAGTGGGCGCAAATTCCAAAGAGCCAGCGCAAGCGCAGCTACGGGGAAAGCCATAGTTTTTGTTATTAAATATAGGAACAAGAGGTGGACCAGAGTAATAATAATTATGATCTAAACTGCATGTATATGATGCATGGATAAACATACGATATGGTAGTTGCACACCTAATAGCGCTTAGTAGGTAGTGCATATTTAAAAATGGTCGAATATAAAACAGGAAGTCAATGTATTCTCCTAAAAAGCCTGATTGAGTTAAAATAAAAACGGAGAAATCGAATTATAACCTTTGCTAAGCATCTCTTCTGCACATATTGTAAGTTCGTGGTATCATAGAGAACAATACTGTGAAAACAGATAATTCTAATTGTCACGTATGTGAACAAGTGAAGTTGCAGTAGTTTTTGCTATAGACACTGCTGGCAAATACTGACGAATACGATGAAAATCTTGAATAATTTGATGATGATAGCATCGACATGTTTGACACATCTAAGAAATTTAAATAAGTGTCATCAGAAATATCTCCTATAATGCATGCTTAAACTGCAAGTGTATATAAACACGCGCGCGCACCACACACACACACACACACACACACACACACACACACACAATTGTATGCCTTCATGTTATGACTGTGTTGTATTTAGTTCACTGTTCAACGGTCTTTACGTGGTTCACTGAGCGTGCACGAATATTCATTATAACCTGGCTGCATAATTAATCACACACATGGCAGTAGTGACTCGCATAAACGCAATTATGTAACGGCTTGTTAATGCAGATAACATCTAAGTTATGCATAGATATGCAAGACAAAATTAGCAGAGAAAGACAAAGTTTAAAATGAATCCCTTTAATGGATTGAGTTTAAAGAATCTTTTTTAGTTCTATAACTGGTTGGTTGAAGCTAATTCAAGAACGTTAGTGAAGATAATAAAATTTTGTCCATATTTAGAGTTACATAAATATGTAACTTTTTAGGAGACCTGTCTATAGAATGAAGTTGTTTTAGGTACATTGTAATGTATTATAGTATGCAGTTTGATCCAGAGCGTTTGGCTACAACTTGTTCAAGTATCTTGAAAATGAAGTTGATATTTGGTATGGGTCTATAATTGTTGAAGTTATGTATCGGTGTTGTATAGATGTCTTCTCCTTCCTATGTTTATATTCGTTGTGTAGTCATCTAAAAAAACTACCCGAACTCGATTATACGTTTATTGTATGTGTTATTGTATCAATTAATGATTTGAGGCATCCTTTCAGATGTTAGTAATGAATACCAGGTAAATATCACACGACTTTCTTCGAGAAGATATATAATTGAACGTCTTCAGTCTATATCGGTGTAGAAAAAGAAGTTGTGAGTTTTGTTTGTAATTTTTTTTGCCTAAAATAAGAATGGATGAGGCTAATGTTATCCTAAAGGTAATAATCAAACATAACATGTTAGTGAAACATGTCTGAGTAGATATGGAGTAGAAGGTGGTGTGTGCAACTTCGTAGCTGACGTATTAAGAATTATTTATTTGATGCCATATTTAGAAGAAGAAAACAATATTCGATGTTGCCACCTAGGTGGGAGAAGGAAAGATCCAAGAACAAACTGCACTGTATGTCAGCCAGGCAGCGCTACAGTGGCTACGATGTTCCAATATATTATGAATTGCATGGTTACCGACAGTCGATTTAGCTACATCGTCCTGGATAACCGACGAGCCACTTTTGCAGCCAGTGATAAATCGGCGAAGTGGTGGATCATCCCGCCGGCAGCGACCCGGATGAGAAGTCCGAATGGGAAGTCTCAATGTGGGGACGATGAGTACAGAGATGGCAAGGGTGGATTGTTATGGCACGGATGGTAGTGAGAAAACCAGATAGTGAGAAGCCAGTGAGAAAATTGCAATCTGGGGTCTGGTGCTGGTGCTGCTGCGCCTGAACTGGGTGTCACAACTACAGTGCAAGACTTCCTGACTGGGTAGCTAAAACAACAATTTAAAGCATTGCATTGACTAGACATGAAAAACAGCTGCCTCACTTGTCTTCTTGTGTCTTGCATATTGTTGACAGTTTATTAGCTTTAGATATTCACTGTGAAGTGTGAACTGCACATGCTGTAGATATCGAAGGCTCCGTTTACCGCAAACCTACCGGTCTTGTGGAACCATATCTTTATAATATATATCTTTAATATAGATCAGCGTGTGTAACTGTTTAATTTAACTAAAGTATTTTATAAATGTTACAATTAATAATTATTACAAATGAAGACATATATTTTAAAAGACACATTATTATAACCATTCATCTAGACCGAATTCCACCTCCACAACATAAAATTCATCACATGTCCATCTATAACCACGATGATAAGAACATGTTTAGAAAGATATAACACCCCTAAGACAACGTGAATTACTACTAGTTCAACTTATGAATACAATGGTTGCTGTGGGCCTGTTATTAATAAAGCATGGTGTATTTACAGCTTATATGCCTAGTTGGCCTACGCAGTGTTGTTTGCATCATTATAGTTCATAGTATTAAATATATTTGTATGCATAGAATAACAAAACTAGCAAACAATTTATATATCTTTGGTGTACACACTAAATTAAAATTGTGAATGTTTTGAGAACGAGTTTCAGGAGAAAAGTCCTTTTGTGTTTACTTCAAGAACATGTTTTTACTTGTACTTCAAGTACATTTTTCTACAAGTACTTTTACTTGAGTAGCTTTTTCTAGGGTTACTTTTACTCAAGTACAAAATAAATGTACTTGCTACAGCTCTGATATATATATATATATATATATATATATATATATATATATATATATATATATATCGTATATTGAAAAACTTCAATTAACCAGTTTTGTTTGGGGTGTGCTGGCGTCTGTCTTGCTTTACTGTGTGGTATATAATACTTTCAATAATGCTAGATCACAAGTCTGCCAATGACGGTGTGGTAAAACAAACGCAATTGCCTACCAATACCAATACCAATACCAATGCATGCTGATATTAGGTGCATTGACAGGTTATATAAAATATAAAACAAAATCGCATATTTCTGTTTTAAGATGGTATATATATATTTGTATATATTATATATATATATATATATATATATAATATTTTATTATTGATATTATTGGTTTTAGATCTAGTATTTGCGGTAATACTTTGTTTATGTATATATATGGTTTCCAAAGATAACAAAAAACGATGTGTATAGGTCGATGGTAACCTATGGCATTTATTAAATTAACCAGCATCACCTCCTTCTCTTTGCTCCCTTGCGTGGTGATGTCCACATCAATCACTACCTTCGATTTTTTCCTGATCACCTCCCGACCTCTATCTGACGTACTAAATGTATGTTCACACCAGCCCTTCATAGCTCCCGTTTCATGGTGTTGGCTGTGTGTGCGTGCATACATGTGTGTGTGTGTGTGTGTGTGTGTGTGTGTGTGTGTGTGTGTGTGTGTGTGTGTGTGTGTGTGTGTGTGTGTGTGTGTGTGTGTGTGTGTGTGTGTGTGTGTGTGTGTGTGTGTGTGTGTGTGTGTGTGTGTGTGTGTGTGTGTGTGTGTGTGTGTGTGTGTGTGTGTGTGTGTGTGTGTGTGTGTGTGTGAATATATATTATATATAAAATACATTTTATTTGGTATCCATAATTGTTCGTGACGCTTCACAACATATTACTATTCAAAACACACACAAATTATGATACAATAAGACGAATACTAATATTAAAAAATTGTATATTACATGCATACATTATATATATATATGTATATATATATATATATATATATATATATATGTGCTATATACATAGAGCATATATATAAGAGAGAGCACATATAACTATATATTGCGCGCACACACACACATATATATATATATATATATATATATATATATATATATATATGCTACATATATATATATATATATATATATATATATATATATATATAATATATACATATATGTGTGCTAAATATAATGATATATAGCATATATGTACATATGTATATATATATATATATGTATATATATACACATAGGTGTTTTATATTTGCTGCTTTATTTGCTGCTTATTCGGTGTTATAATCCGTTTGCACAAACGCGAGCAAGTGATGTAATTCTTCTTAGAGATTATCTATATTAGAATAATGCATGATCATGTACCGTACGTATGCATGTGGGTTGTAGAGCCCAACGCTCATTTGTTCAGCTACCGAGTGTAAAGGTGGTGGTTATTTGTTGTGAAAAATAGCAATAACTGTATGCAGTGGTAGTTACACGCACGCACGCACGCACGCACGCACGCACACACGCACACACACACACACACACACACACACTAGTCACGGGCGTCGATCGGTGGGGGACGGGGGGGGAGACGCGTCCCCCCCCCCACTTTTCAGGGTGGGGGACAGCATAGGAATTGACCCCCCCCCCACTTTTCAGTTCAGAAAAATTGCGAGGCATATAGCCTGACTCAACACTCCTCTCTCTTAAAAGCTGCTACATAGGACTAGCTAGATAATAAACTCGCGATATGAAGTTCAGCAAAGTTATTTATCGCAAATTAACACGAGGCAAACATATTTTATTTTGAGGCATGTTTTGCTGTTAGTGCGCAATAATCCGTGATAGTTATTTAAACAAACGTAATATTTTTATGTATTGATCGAAATATTAGACAACTCTTCAAAGTAGTCATCACAGGAGAGTTATCGAACATCCCGTGGCATTTATACCAAAAATGCTTTGTTATTTAGCTGCACACTGATGATTTTTAATTTGTCGCGCATACGCAGAAAGGCCAACGGAAAGTTTATAACTACCGGAAAAATGTAAGCCGCTGCCGGGCTCTATCAACCTTATGTTGATATTATTAATAGGCTCTATAGCCATCAAATACATTTTAAATGATGAAATTTGTGTTGCACTTTCACCCCTCGCCTGCTCGATGCTTATCGCCTACGGCAGAAGCGGCGGATTCTTGCATTTTGTGTAACTTATTCCCATTTGAGTGACGATAAATTTCTTTGCCAACATTTTTGATTGGGAAGTTCAACATAGGCACAGCATGGGCGTCGATCAGTGGGGGACGAGGGGGACGCTGACCACCCCACGGCTTGAGGGGGTCATCATAGAAAAATGTCCTCATACTTTTTCAGTTCATAAAACAAATCTATAGGCATATATAGCGAGACTGATCACTCCCCTCTCTTAAAAACTCTACATCGATCTAGTAGTAAAATTAATAACAAGATATAAACTTCCCATTACCTAGTGGAAAATCACTAGATAAATTGCTTGGTTGGCCCGCAACTTGATCTTAGTCCAGTAAATTGTCATCACGCCGGGCTCTGTCATTTTGCACACTTGTGTTGATATATTAATAGGCATTAGCCATCAAGCACATTAAAGATTATTAATTTTTGCTTGCCCTCTCACCCCTCGGATTGCAGCCTGGTCGCCCTGGTCGATATTTATATCGCCTACGGCGTAACCAGCGGATTTATGCGCTTTGTGAAATTTGATCTCATTTTAGTGATGACAAATTTCTTTGCCAAAAGGTGGGATTGCAGAGCTTTCAGGCACCCCTGTAAGCTCTGCATCTTGCCACTCTGTGAATCATACAAGCAGTGTTGGATCCAAAGTCTACCCCCCAAATGTTCAGTGATTGCGGTGGGCCATGGCCCCTCTTCAAATATATGTTGCCAACATAACTATTATAAATAGCATAACATAAAGGCTTTTTTTAGTTTATTTAGAATTAGCACCAGACCAACAATGAATTATGTTTTATATTTACAAAAAATATAGTTACGTGTATTTCAGGTCGTATGTATATATGTATATATATATATATATATATATATATATATATATATATATATATATATATATATATATATATATGTGAGTGTGTGTGTATATATATATGTGTGTGACTGTGTGTGTGTATATATATATATATATATATATATATATATACATATATATATACATATATATATATACATATATATATATATATATGTGTGTGTATATATATATATATATATATATATATATATATATGTGTGTGTATATATATATATATATATATATATATATGTGTATGTATATATATATATATATATGTGTATGTATATATATATATATATATATATATATATATATATATATATATATATACATATATATATATACATATATATTATGCATACATATATGTGTATATAAATTGGTCCCCCGTCCCCCCACTTTTAAAACCGGACCGACGCCCCTGACACTAGTTAACACGGTTACACTGACATAGACACGCGAGCGTGCGCGCACGCATGCACACGCACGCGCGCGCGCAAACATACAGGCACACACACTGTTTATTAATAGTCGAGTATCTACAAACAATTCACAATTAATAAAAAATTAAGATAATAACAAGAGTAACAAGTTAATAGTACTTAGGAGTTAGCGTAGGGTGGCGCAATGCGTTATTTAAAAAATCAAAGACATTATTGAATTCTATTTCCAATTCCCATGGCAGTGTATACGTACGTCTCTGTGCTGGAATGGGTTTCAGTCAGACAAATGCAGTGCATGCTTTTTTTAGAAACTTCTCAACAGTTGTATGCCCTTCAATCATAATCATATTGTGATATATGTATATTGACGTACTTCAATATTGGCTTTGCCAGTTTAATAACAAGTTAAAAGTGCCCTGCTGGTGGGGATCCTCTTACGAAAGAAAACCATTCAAACCATTCAAATACCATTGAATGGTACTTGAATGGTCCTAGGGGTGTTGTGGCCGACGGTATTTGAATGGTATCTGAATGTTTTTTGGATGATATTTTGGATTCTTTGTACCGTTCATTGGTATTGAATGGTATTTTAAATTACCGTTGAGAGTACCACTGAGTCCTACTAAAATATTATTGAATGGTCCAATGGTACTGAACGATACTGAATGTGCTTCAAAGGTAATCAGTGGTAAACTGTTGGCTCTTTTTTGTAAGGGTCACTACCACAATATTAATATATATCCGGATACGATGATTACTCGCTTCTGAAAAGCCTATTCGGATATGAAAAGTGAGCCACGTTTCTATGTGACTGATATGCAATGCGCAGCGTTTGTATACATTTAGCCTTTGGTTTGTATACAAAATAGCGATAAAAATAATAGTTGACTTGCAACTTTCAAATAATTTTATACTGCTTGACACTTTTACCTTTTGGAAATACGACAATTAAATTTAGCAGATCAAGTACTGCTGAGCAAATGACATACGTACGTATCACTGGGCAAACGACCGAACCCCCTGCGATCCTACGTGCAACCCTTAAACTATTGATCTTTTTGGCGAGTACGTTAATTCGTAAGCTGGTTACTTTACGTATTATACTCATAGCAGTCGGATCCCGTGTATGCTCCTGTATTGGCCCAGTGTAGTTTGTCAACACTGCCCAAAACTTAGATGTCCCTTGATCAGGCATATATGTGTTGGTCCAACAATGGTAGAACACGGGGTGCAGCGCCGGACCCACATAAATTATACAGGCATATGCCATGGCTGTTATTAAAGTTGAAACATAATACAATGTATACCTTTGGCATGACATATATAGCTATAACCTACTATCGTGCAGTGGCTGCTGATATATTATACAGCTCTCCTTGCCGCCGCAAGGTTGGGATTATAATTAAGCGATCTAGACTGCATGCCACTCTGATCCATCTTGGTCCAATGTGGAAATGCCATCTGGGTACTTATAAGTAGGTATATAAAGTCAGAAGTACCAGAATTCTGGTTTATTAATAAACTCAAAACAAATTGCAAGACAAAATAAAATATTCCCTGTTTTGCTAACATTAATTTGCTTCATCTGGTTTATGACCAAAATTCAGAAGACGTATGGCCTAATTGCTGTAGCACATAAAGAAATTCTTGCAAATTCAAACATTTCTTGCAGATCCATCTATAGTTGTAACCTTGCATTACACATGTTCACATTAATTGTGTCAGTTTCGTCTTTTATTTCTTAAACCATGCTAACCTACCGTAGAGCCTAATGAAAATTATTCACATTATTATGCAATTGTAACTGGTCGAATCCGCTCTAAAGCGACTCGAGCTAGATGTAAACTGGTTGAATCCGGTTCCAACCAGTATGCAACAGAAATAGAACGTACTATGACGTCAAGAAACACCGATTTTAGGGCAACGATTATGTCACATAATCATAACATTATACTATTACGAAATGTTGTTAATGACGCTTACCAATATGTAGGCCCGTTTGGCAATGCAATTGAAAGAAATAACTGAAAGGTTTACAAGGCATTTGTCGCATTTGTCAGTCTGTTAGAACCCAAATTGACTCACGAAGAACTACCCGGATGTTACTGTCTGAGGTACTCTTGATAACCACCGTTCAGCCGCCATTTTAAGCAAACAAAGGTGTCCCTGCTTCGAAGAAACGTACATACGAATACAGAGTTGCTCGCAACTATATGTGCGGACATAGCTAGGGGAATGAATGGATATGTCGTGCGTTAATATTATATGTGGTAAGTGGAAGTATTGTCTATGCTACTGATCGATGAGCAGCAGTTTTTAAACTGCGCACCCGCTCACTGAGTGATACGTCGGGGCCCGTCAGACTGTAAATTGAGTGTTCTCGCGGAGCAGTACGAACGTCAAATGATTACGTATGATGATGGTTGTTGACGAAACCATTGACGGTTTTAGCAGTTTCACTATTTGTCATTACAGTATATAGTTTTGGATATTTACATACACAAACTTCCCGTCAATTTTTGTCGTATGAAATATTAATACGGAAATGGCCATAAAAATAACACGGCAAAAAATGGCGCAAAATATTTTTCTTCTGATTAAGCGGCACATTATAATATTTTTTTTCAAGGACGGAGTATTCTTATAAAATTTATACCTCGTAGAATAGTAACAAGTCTAGAAGTTGTTCGATTTAAGTCTAAGTCATTTAATTAATATACTTTACACAATGTTTTACGTTTTAAACTCTTAATTTTAGTGGTCAATCTGAATCTATCTTCTGGAAAACATTCTGAACTCAATCCAGGACTCCGGGAGGTTTAGTAAACAAGACTGTTATATTTGCATACAGTAAACAACACATTTGATAAACTTCAGGGTAATATGCAGTGCACATGTAAATATTGAATAAAACAACATATCTGCTATGGAGTAAAATGTATTTAATCTAGAAGTGCTCTTGAGAGATTATGAGCAGTCATAATGTCTCATATGGCTATATAACAACCTTTATTGTAAATTTTAACATTGTAGCCACATTGTGAAATTTGAAATATGTTAATCATGGTTGTTAATCATGTTTTAAGAATAGAGAATAATATTATGTATATTTCAAAGCCAGTTTTACCATTACTGTATCCAGTGTGAACTCTGGACTATCTAGCCAGAGGCAGATGTTACTATTGGAATGTCAGACACCCAGAAATGTTTCCAGCAAAATTGACTGACACTGCAACACCTATTTATCTAAACAATGATATATATATATATATATAGTCATGACCACAACAGTGACAAATACTATACGATCTACACGGACACGTTACACTTTCCAGTGTAGTCCTTTAGCAGTAGTTATCAGCTTGTTTTGTTATTTTGTTTGTTCTTGACCAGATTTGAAGAGCGAAAATACAGCCTCTCCACTCCAGATCTACAATAATATTGTAGATCTATTCATTTGTTGTAGCGTTCAACCCGTGCATAATTGTATGCTTAAATAATTTGTTACCATACAACACCAACTACAAACAGTTGAAAATGAAACATCTTGTTGCATGGTTGTAATGTGTAGAGTGAGTTTTTCTTTATTATTTGTGTGTTGTCCTATAGGTCTGTGCTAAAGTACCTGGCGAATGAAGATTACCAAGTAGACAAAGTGTCATGGCAGTCTGTCAGCCAGTGCAGTTGCCACAACTTGCTCACCCACTCGGCCAACTCAACCAGGTAACAATGACACATTGCCACTTTTAACTCAGGATTACAAAACAAAGTGTGTTAAAGAGATGTTTTAATTAATTAGATTGTTCTATAAAAATACAAATGTTTTCAACATATGGGATATAAATTGTTATAAAACAGTTCAAGTGTGTCCATCCATGTATACACATTTTTAATGTGATTTATGTTATTCATATTGCAATTTTATTTGAACGTGACACTAGTCTGGCTGTCAATGCCACTTTTCAGTTACATCTGTATTTGTTGAGAAAAGTTTATGACAAACAAATTTAATGGTCAAGAGTCAGGACAGCGATGATAATTTGTAAACAAAACAAAGGAATCTGCGATAGGCAAATTTGTAAGATTTTTTTGCAGTGTTGGTCAACTTTCAATGTTGAGAATTATGCCAGGAGAAGCCTGTGTATGTACAGAAATGGGACTGATTGGCGGGTGCCAGGACAGCCTGGTGGTTCACATTCCACTGCACAGCACATTGTTTGTGGACCACTCCCTGGGGTTGTAATTGTAGTAGTATCCTTACCTTCACAGATGCAGTTTTAAGCATTTAATTGTAAACGATTTCTGGCAGAATTTTCCCTGTGCATTGCCATTGCCATAGAATGTGGACCACCATAGACAATTAATCCATGTTATATTAGAATTTAGATGACATGATAAAACATATTTAGATCAAGGTCAGTTTAAAAAGTACAGTGGTATATTATTTTAAGCGCTGTATAGATCAGACCATGCCAATGAACACGGAGGAGTCCTACAAATGTGTTGGGGTCTGCTCAACATCAAGACATGTAAACAAGCAGTCCAACAAGCTTTGCTAACTTTGGTGCAAAAATTATTATGTGAAATGGAAACTAGTTGCATGAAAATAGTCAAAATTTGTATATATATTATTGCCAAACGGATGTTGTGACTATAGAGATAGGACTGAGGCAACGAAATAACAAAACTGACAAATTAATCATAGTTAAACAGGTTTTATTTGTTGTAATTTTTACACAGATTTCCATTGGAAGCTTGATTAATCAGAACAACATTTCAGGGTTCTGACTATTCTGGCTTAGCAGTAACTGATTAACTGAATAGTATAATTCATCAAATTAGTTAACTATAATATATTATAAATCGACTAAAATTCTGGCCTGTGTAACGCAGGCTGTAAATAATAAAATATGTTTTTGACATGAATCTTTCTCTCTGTAATGTGTTCTGGTAACAAGACGCCAAATATACATGAATTAAATAAAACCTATATTTACCAGTTGACACATCAATTATGTAATGGCCATGCTATGTGACTGCGCTGACACTGAGCGATAATAGGGAACATGCTAGCCATTGCTAGGTACAGTGTTGGGTACTCGACTCAAACTTGTAAATAGTGTCATCCAGCAAGTCCCCATTGTCCAGGCAACACACATCTTAATTGAATTAAGTCTAAGCCTTGCTATCTTCTATGAATGTGGCTAAATGGAAGGATTAACGACCTATTGTTTACCCTGCTTGGCACATCACTCTGACTGGTTATTTGGGTTGGTGTTATATGCAATCGTTTAGGCAGCTTCAACAGAAACGGGCGGTGAATAATGCAGTCGTACTGCTGATATTGTCAATAATAATGACCAAAATAACATTTCGCCAATTTGGTGATCAAAGAGTTTTATTTTATTTTCACCAAATAGCAAACTGTTTCAACTATGGCGCGATTGGTGATCAACAGCACTAGCCTAGTAAGAAGTCATTTGCTAAAGTATCATTGAAAATGTTGTCGCCATCTTCTTAACTGCTAGCAGTATTGATGTGACAATACTAACAGCAGCACCATTATTGATTACAATATGCTTATACTTATCAGTTGTTATGTGTGAGAAAACTATCAACCAAACTGTATAGCTTTGTTTTCAATTCCTCCCAGAAGAATTTAAGTTCTGGTTTAAGCTGTGCCTTGGAAGCAGTCAGTCAGTCACACACAGGTGATACATAAGAATTGGTTACTTAGTATGTAGTTAAAACACAAATTATTCAAGTAATAGTGGTGTTGGTTAGGTTACCCTGCTACAGTTACTGCCACAGTCAATAGGCAAAGAATGCAGCTGGGTGTTTACATAGCCTGAGACAGAGTGACCAAGCACTCCATGATTGATGACTTCATTGGTCCTTTGAACTTAAGCTCTTCTTCAAGCCATAATGGTCATGCCCCAAAGTGTACCCCTAAGGAATGAGTAAATTGTCAAATGTTCTAATCTCAAAACTGCTGCAATATATATTACTATGGGAAAAAACCACAATGAATGAATTTGATGAAGGAACTAAATATTTATTTCCCTGGCAAAAAAAAAAAAAAATGGGAACCCCAACACTGTTGACATGTGTTGTCTAAACCATGATTAAGTATATTTGAAATCCAGTATCACAAACACCATCAGGAAATCCCAGGCTTGCAAACAAACTCGGGGCGAATACAGCCAGCAATGTAACTTAGCGATGTGGCCTAGCAGGTTTTCTTGTCACTAACAATGACATTACGCAGTCATAATAAACCCCCTTGCCCGACTTAACATAATTTATGACTGACTGTCCACTAGTCAGTAAACAGTCCCTATCTCCAACTCTGCTGGGTGGACTGACCAGTGGCTTTATAATACAATGTTTAGCATTATATGTTAGATCTGATGATTTTATATAAAAACAGATAGATATATGGTGCTAATCCAAATGGATTAGTTTACTGAGATTCACTAAAAATAGTATGGAAAGTCTTTGAAATAGCTGAATGGAGTTTAAATCAAGCCCTGTGCATGCTCTAGAATGCTTAATCAGAAGGATAGCATAGTTCCAAACAGAGTAATATTTGTAACTATTGTAAGGGAGTAAGAGCTGCAATTCAAGCCCATAATAGACCAGTAAATATAAAAGGAATTATAGTAGGGGAGTAATAGCTGCAATCCCTGCACATAATAGACCAATCAATATAAAATAAATAATTTCAAGTAATATGTTACAATTTTCATGGTAATAAATATGACCCCCAGGCCTGGAATAACCATCAATCAATCAGCTGCAGAAGCCTGTGAACCTGATTAATGGCAGGAATGATCCGGATTGACCTTCCATTGACTGGAGTGCTCATCAGCGAGGGAGTTAACTCTGTTTACTAACAGAGCGCTCTGGCTGCAGCAGGCATGAGCCTCAGGCCCAGGGAGTCTAGACTGAGAGGGCAGCAGGCCGAGCATCACACTCAGTGCATGGTGGTGGTAGCCTCAGTGGTCACAGTGGTGCTGCTGTAAAGGATGGTTCTGCAGGCATCCCCTGTTCAGATAGATTGTCGTTGTCATGGAGCATGTACGTATAATAACAGTGAGATGACCGACTGCTTTGCAGAAGGACTTGAGGTCACTCGTGTCTCGGCTGCTGCAAGTGACCGGTGGCCAGTGTAAAGTGCGGCCGTCCTGGTGGCCCCACTTCTTGCCGTGGACAAAGTCTGGACAAGTGTCCTCCCTGAATGGCACGGACCAAGAGGTAAGCATAATGGTTCACCTCCAGTCACGTCCAGTATTGTCCACAAAATTGGACTGTGAAAGGCGAGACATCTGGGAGAGTTTTACTTCAATACATGTTTTGTTGTGGGTTTTGTATGCACAGGATGTCACTGTGAATAACTACACCTAATGTGTGTGGGTATGCAAGCAGAAGCCCGTGGCATTTTGTGCACGTGCGTTGTGTAACTGACATGTTTATGGTCCACCACCAGGTAATAAATTCATGCAAGTTTACCAGTTTTATTAAATGCATCACTCGGTATTGGAAGTCTCTCTGATGCTGGTAAGACGTTTCTTGACTTCAAGCTAGAATTGAATTGGTGGAATTAACAATATTTTAGTTTGAACAGGGGTAGGACTACCCACTAGTCCTCTAGTCCATACACTAGTAAAGATAAGGCGAGACTAGTAAACCTGCCTAATAAATAGTCCGGTTGTCTAATAAAGGTCAACGTGTCATCCAGTCCACCCTACAGTGGTCAATCAAGCCTCTAGCCATGACCGTCTTTATGTCCTAACCCATCCACAGGCTGGGGGTGTAACTGAATCCCATGTCATTAAATGGCTACAGCCGCTTCATTTCCTGATAAATGATGACATTTTCTTAGACATGGCCAGTGGCCACCAGCTATGAACTTGTCAGAGCATTATTAATTTTGTAAGATTAATGGTTCTTTGATGTCTATAATGTTCTAGTGTGATATTTTTGTTTCCATTAATACAGTCCAGTAGAGCAGTTTGCATAGCACTGTAATGTGAGGTAAATTTCCAGAATGATTATGGAACTTTCATAATGGTAGGGTGGTACTACCAGTCAATGAGTGCAGTTGGCATTCTTTTTCCTTAATTTTTTCATTAATTACTGATTTATATTTAACCGGGGTTGCAACATATACTGTTTTTTTTTAATATCGAATTGCAATGACTTAAATTTGGGTTCTACTCCTGAGTCAGCTCGCTTAAAGATTAGTAAAGGGACTTGGAACTATGCATAGATAAAAAGGCTATTTCACAAGTCTGGTTATCATAACTCTGGGCCAAGGTCTGCTGGTTTTGCTAGCTCTAGCTGTCTAGTAGTTACGATATGCTCTAATTGTAAACACTAATCTATGTCAAACTATGGTTTCTTTAAATAAATGTCCAACGTGGCCACACAGCAGTTTATCGTGCATGTCTGCTGGTTGACATTCACACTGTATATTTTATTATGTCAACCTGTAGCGTCTGTTCAGATTGGTTTATATGTATAAAAACAATATTTGATTATAAAAAGCTTTTATTGACAATGTTGAAAGCATGTGTCTAGGTATTTTTTGGCTGTTTGGTTAGACTTCACTATGAATCAGTTTGACAAAGTGTTTTATTTCTGGCTGCAGTCGCTACAAATGCAAACAACTAGATAGGAGCAATTAACTCTGACAGCCACTGGCAATAGGGGTTATCAGTCTGGTTCAGTGTACCTTGTTATGGTCAGCCAACTGCCGGTTCTTGTTGAATGTAACATATGTTGAACACAGGATAATGTCGTTAAATGTCAACAAAATTAATTATGTTGTACTTTTAATTGCTCCCCAACGCAGTTACCTATATGAAGTCATTGGATAAATGCATGTGTTCAAAATAAGTAGCATCTAAGTAGCAAATAAGTAGGACCTGCCTTAGTAAAGTAAGCGAGGTTATCATTTGTGTCTTCTGTAAACCTGTACTAAACCATCCAAATATAAATGCTTCTAAGGTATGTGTTGTTGGTGTGTAGTGTGTCGATTGAAGTGTGTTCGGGCACACACTGGCGGAATGTACAACATTGTGTACATTCATTGTGCTGCCGTCACAGCTGTTGACATTCTAAGCACACCACGCTGTGCATGGGCCTTTATGTGGAAGGGTCATACCAAAACATGGGCTAGTTGCCTAGTTCATCCCAGTTCATGCCTCCATGGCAGCATTTCGTTCAAATCATGTTGGTCTTCTAGACCATGGTGACCTGTGTTATCTCTTCACTGATCATGTGGGTCATGAACCATTGCTTCATATTGGCCATAAACCATTGTAATCTCTTTCCATACCGTGTTGACCTTCCTTATGTCTTTCCAAATCAAGTTGCCTTGGTTACCTTTTTTTTCCAAACCATGTTGGCCTTGATTATATGTTTTCAGGTCATGTTGGCTTGAGTCATAGTTTCCTAGACCACAGTTGAGTTGACCGGTTGAGTTGATCTGGGTGATTTCTGTCCAGGCTATGTTGTTCTAGGCCATCCTAGTCCGTCTCAGTCCAGAGTTCAAGTCAGTCCATGACTGTTGGGTTCATGTCAGTCTAATAACTCTAGGTCATGCAGTTTGTTGTTGTACTTACACATGCTGTTTATTGTCTTAGAGACAAATCAATAGCTGATTTTTTTACCATGACCTAATAAGGCCATTACCATATAAGGCTTGTACCAGTTGGACATCCATACACAATTGCCTGAAATACTCTATTCAAGCCAGGAGTATTTGAACTGTGTCCAAGTTAATATGAAAGGCATATCTAATACTGATTGTCTGTTCAGTATTTTAGATAAATTTTGGAATATTATCCATTGGAAATGGGGCATTGTATGTTTTGTTATCAGTCAGCCAAGGCTATTGCATTTTATGCAGAATTGGCTGGTGTTGATGAATACTAATTATTGTTCAGGTAATTGTGCTAGGTATACCATTCAGCAGGAATAAACTTCAGCTGTGACTGATGATTTCCAACTAAATAATTGGCACAATTTGCCAGTCAATTAAACCATTGAATGGTCAACATTAAATGACAGAATGATAGGCGTGTATAGAGGCTGTGTCACTGGCAACAGCTGCAGTTGCATGGGGTCATTGTAATAAATTATGTGTAGCCTGCATAGTTGTTACATTGTCATTACAGCTACATTCTTACAGAGGCAGGCCTTGTTGCAAAATTTATTACATCACTTAATGTGGTGTACATGCATTGCTTGACATATGTGGTATGAAGGCTTACGTAGCCGTTCAACAGTCACCCTATTATCCCAATGTGTTATGCTATTGAAACTCTCATTACCGTCGCGATTCACAGGAGAGCAGTCATAAACTAAGTAGAAACTATTGGAAGACAGGATATACTAACAGTTCAAATTGAACTTTGCTGTGGTTGAAATGTCCAATAGTAAAATAAAAATCCTAGTACAGTTAGATTGGGCTTTGTTCAGCCTTTTACTAGAAACGTTGATATTTGTAATCATTACTATTATAAATTACTAAAAATCTTTTACCTCAGGACTGTGGTTCGTTTTGTTTTATTATAAACAGCAACAAATTTAGCGATCTCCTTAAATGCAGCTTCGGTTGTAGAACTTATGTTTTATATTACGTCACATGTTGGGTCTTCAGATATAGCAGAACAATCAAATTAAGGGAAAATTGTGCCTTAATAATTATTGTATTTGTTGTGAGTACTAGTGACATGTTCAAGACGGTGGTAAAGTTATCACAGCAGTTGGTTCCTGGTTGTTTGTTTGAGTTTTCTTGTTCTTTTTTATCATGTGGCTATTACTGTCATGTGAATCAGACCATGTCGTCTGTGCTGTGTCAGGCATTCTCTCTACGTCTCTGGACTAGGATGTTTATCTTATTTACGTCCATGACCTCAAAAGATACAGCTATCTTTTTGATGAGAATTTGTTTACCATTTGGTTTCCCGTTGTTTGTGTGGCTTTGTTATTTGGTATATCTTATTTGTAAACATTAAAAATATAATCACAACATAGAATTTAATTGCATAAATTCTGTCATACTTTCTTGTCCTCTAGGGTCTAAAAACGTACCTTTTCACAAATTTCAGTTTTCCCATTTTTTTTCTCAAAAACTTCTGTAGATTTTCTTAATTTTTGTTAGATGTATTTGAAGGTATCTTCACTTTACACAAGACCTTTGTAGTTGATTAGTCTTTTGTAAATGCATCTCAAGGTTTCCAAAAAAAGCAAAATGTTAAAAGACCTCCCACTGTTACCTGTGTATTGACAGTATAGCACCAGTGACATTCCCAGCATCTTATTGTTGATGGGGTACCTTGACTAATTGCTCTGATAGCAGTGGCAGGGGCTGTATCAATAACTCGTGTAGATCCATGTTAAACTGGACAGTTGGTGCCTGCCTGTATGTATGTCTTAAGCTGTAGCTTCAATACTGATTTCCTAAATGCAAATTTCAGCTCTTTGAACAACATTGCATGTGAATACAAACAGTGAAACACGTTGCACTTATCTCTTCAGTTCGGTGAAATCCTATCATAAGATAAGCAACCAGGTAACCATGATTTGAGAGTTAGGGGACATTAAAGGATTTATTAATATATCAAAACTTACTGTTTTATGAACTACTGAACACAACACTGGGATATAATTGTTCTCTACATTCCATGTATTGTGTATGCCATGCAACTCTAAAATTCTACAACATATGGTGACTTATTTGAGAGTTTTTTGCATTAATTATGATCTAAACGCACACACTTTAGTACAGTGCCACATGCCTGCCAAAATAATGTGTCATGTCAACCTGTAACAATGAAATGTAATATCTATTTATTTTATTGTAAATGTAAAACTGCCATATAGGATTGCAGGTGAGAAACCACTGAGGGTAGGACCCCCATGTTACACACTTATCTGACCATGAGCTGTCATCGGTCTGGTTCATTCAATAAAGGAAGATATTATCAACTTGAGTGGCTCATGTGATGGTGACACGTTTGTCACTGACCACATTTCTATTTCTTTGTAATACTTGATGTATACAATATTGCAATGTACTCATTGGGGTCAAGATAAACATCTTATTCTTATCAGTGCAACACTATGGTAGAATTAACTAGTCAAAAATTGCTGTTTTAAATTTAATATCGCTATATAGGTTCTCTAGCTGATTAACCTAGATTAATTATGAGGGTTCAAACTTCTCAGTAGTGCTAGACTGAGATATTGTAGGATCGAGTTATTTCATTGTGTTGCTTTGGACTTTTGGTTAATTTTGACTAAGTCCCTGTGATGGCACAATAGCCAAGAAAAACATCAGGGACATGCCCTTTCTCATTTCCCCATGGCAGGCAGACCAGTCTTTCCTGAGGTACATCTCACCTGTTCATGGTTGTGTGTGTTTCTGTTCCAGATGTCATTGACGAAGATGCTGAGAGAAATAGTGCGGAGCTGCTACGAACACTTCCGACAGCCCCACCTGCTGACACAGTCCGACTCAGACCTGCCAGCCACTGAGCCCGCCATCAAAATCATCAACAACAAAGACGGCACAGTGGTGTTTATCTCAGGAGAGAGTAGAACCGTTCTCGAAGACGGAAGTTGCACAAAGGTGTTTATTGTGTTCTTTTTGTTCTGTTATGTAGTACTGAGGTTTATATTCTGGAAGTTGTTCTGCCCCTTCTGTTGTTTTGCTCCACTACTACTATTTATCAGCAGTCCTCCCAGCTCACATGCGATATCTCTCTTTTCCTGCAAATTTTATGTTTCGCCACCTCTGCTTTCCAGTAGTCCGCCCATCGCCTCTTCTCGTCAAGTGGTCTATTTACATCATCCGGCAAACCAGCTTTGTATTCATATTCTCGTTAAATTCGTCTCTGTCACCATCAGGTTTGGGTCAAACACAGATAGAGACAGTATGATTGCAAATAAATTGTAAACTCCTTTGGTGTTCACAGGTCATTGCACCTGAGATGAAAAGGCAAAACAAGTCTGGCTTCATGTGAATATTTACAACCAACAACCTAATGGCATGGAAGTTTTGGTAATAGAAAAATAAATTATAATTTTTATGAACAATGCCATTAATGTAACTGTCTGTAAATAAAGGATTTTGGTAACATTATTTCATTTGTCACTTCTTCCTGATTTGACGAAATATGTTAAAAATCTTTAAGATAATGTAACTACTCCAGGTGTAATTATTACTAGCAATTTCCTTTAATTTTTTCTTCGCGTTTGTGCTCCTTTTAAATTGCCTGCATCTCATTTGGCCCTATAATAATACAAATTGGTGTGTCTGTCCTGTATGCAGTATGCCGCCGTACCGAACATAGAGGCTACAGTACCCCATACGTCAATGCAAAGCTCTACGCCAGTCCGCCTCTACA
Source organism: Oasisia sp. SBJ-2009 (assembly GCA_964017155.1). NCBI lineage: Eukaryota > Metazoa > Annelida > Polychaeta > Sabellida > Siboglinidae > Oasisia > Oasisia sp. SBJ-2009. The sequence goes on from OZ024854.1 coordinate 50,356,716, forward strand.
GGAACTCCAACGTCGGCACATGTGAAACACGGGGCAGCAACGACTATAAACCAGGCAGGTGGCAAGCAATAACAGAAATGGCACATATCTGAATGACTTGTTAACAGTAAACTCTTTTCTAAACGTTCAACCAGTTTTGCACATTCCTAACAAAAATACGAAAATTATATATTAGACAGTACAAGTGTAACAACAATATAATATATATACACACATATATATATATACATATATATATACTATATATATATATACGTATGTATGTACATATATATGTATAATGTATGTATAGTATATATATATATACATAGAAGCCAAGTTTTTATTCCTTCTTGAGTCGTCTATACTATAGTATCTATGATGGGAAAATTCTTATAATGAGGGGCTTTTGTCTGAGGGGGTTTTGTCGTTCTGTCCCGGATTCTATAGTACTACAGAAGCAGAGCCTACAATCTGTAAGTGTCTAAGTGCAACACAACTGTAGATGCAACAAATTATATATTAGACAGTACAAGTGTAACAACAATATATATATATATATATAATACACACACACACACACACACACACACACACACACACACACACACACACACACACACACACACACACACACACACACACACACACACACACACACACACACACACACACACACACACACGTTACATATACACACGTATAATTATATAATCAGAAACAAGATATTGGTAACATTCATACTTTGCTTAGTTTGTCGCTCAAAACACGTAATAGAGTTATGAAAATATGCCTCATTGTTGTGAACGCCTGTTGCAGCGTCAGCGAAGGGATGCGACCGTCAGTTCGTAGAGATCTTCGTGTGTTTCTTCTGCGAGAACGAGTTCTCTGAGAAGACGGACCTACAGCACCACCAGCGGCAGTGCACGGGTCGTCCGCCGGACCTGTGCGGCAGCGTGTCGACACGCTCTCGTCGTCCCGTCATCTACAAGCGCAACTGGTCCTACATGTACAAGCCGCCGCAAAAGAAGGACTACTTCGAGTCGCTCGGCCTCGTGTCACTCTGCAAGGCGGACGTGATCCGACGGCGGACTGACTCGAAGGCACTCGACCTCGACGTTGAGGTGATTGACCTGGAAGACCCGACCTTCGAGCAGATACCGACGCCGTCGAAAAGTCCGCGGCCCATTTTCTGTCGTCGCGGCTCGAGCACGGTGAACGCGGAGCCGGCTGTACGCAACGACAAGGACTTGAGCGACAACGAGAGCAGCAAGTCAGACGCCGGCAGTGAGATCGAGTACCACCCGCGTAAGAGCGTGTCCCTGCTCAGCATCGACGTCACGTCGGTGCTGGGACAGCGCGTCAAGAGGCACGTCAAGCTGCCTTCAAGCAGCTCCGACAACAACGACGACGTGTTCGGAGACAGCCAGCTGCACTACGAGAAGTTTTGTCGCACGCCGGTGAAGGCGAAGGGCGGCTTCATCAGGCGACTGCGCCAGCGCGGCGGCGATGTGTTTCCGGTGACTTTCCGGAAGACGCGACGCACGTTGCCGACGATAGCTCACACGTACACGTTCAGTCGTCAACAGCGGTGGGAGATCTACCGACGCCTGGAGACGGGACTTGACGCCAGGTCGCGGGCGCTGAGGCGCTGCATGCGTCGGTGCCGCGTCGTGTTACGGCGATTGGCGGCTCGAGACATGCGGCGATGGGTGAAGCGACCGGCGCCGACGTTGACCGTCAACCTGTCGCCTCTCACGCCCAACGTCATCGCCCGCTGGTGCACGCCCGAGAAAGCGCAGCCGAGCATATTCCCGAGCACACCCGACCGGCTATCCCTCAACGACCCCGTCATGCAGGGCGTGCTTGGGCTCAAGACGCGACTATCGCCGCACCACCACCGACAGCGTCGCCTGACGCTGTCGCAGGTCATGTCGGAGGATGTCAACGCCGAGGTGCAGCAGCAGAAGGCGATAGTCTACCGGGCCGTGCTGTCGGAGATTGGCGCAGGCGGCGGCGACGGCAGCAACCCCGCCGACCTGACGCCACCAGCCACCCCTGAAGACGACGACGTCAGCCACCAGCATGACTTGCGCAAGGACTCCACGCGTAAGTTGCAGGCGCCCAATGAAAACATGCATCCAAGAAACACCCAGGAGACTGGCAAGGGCATCTCTCAGGCGACGGACAACTATACCAAGACGGTGAAGATGGCGAGAAGCGGTAGGCAGATTGCGGCCTTGCGGACACTCGTCGGCTGTCCAGAGAACGCGATGGCTGGCGATGCCGTGGCCGCCGGGACGGGCTCGCAGGCGCTGACGAGGACTAACAAAGGGGTGTCACCTGCGAGCACCGTCCCGGCGAAAAGGAGTACCACAAACGGCAACGTTCCGAAGGTGTCCCCGGCGCAGGCGAAACGCTGCTTGATGTGGGACGCGTCGCGTTCACCTAACGCCCGTTACACCTCACAGCCGCCGCAAGCCGACGACGTCGTGTTGATATCGGACGACGAGGCGACACCGACGGAAGCCGTGTCGGCGGCTCAAGGTAAGCGCCAGCGGGGCGCCGTCGGGCGCCCGGGACCGGCGTCTAAGCGCAGGAAGACAAGCGAGACGCTGGCTTCCGACATGCGCTTCAACTGCCACCTGTGCGGCGAGTCTGTCACGTTCAACGCCGACGTGCAGACATACATCACGCAGCACTTCGCCGACCGTCACGGCGTGCCCAATATACAGCTCGTGCGGAAGCGAGGCGACGACGGACGCATGGTCGTGACGATCGTCGAAGGCACGCCACCGCCGCCGCAGAGACCTAGCTACCGGTCCACGCACAGACCATCGACGGATAGCCCGGTACAGCAGCGTCACGCCGTCAACAAGACGGCGCCAACGTCGCCGTCCAGTCGCCGGCTCACGAGGCGCAATTCGGTGCGGGACAATGGTATCACGACGAGGGCCGGTACAACGGTACGCCGTCCGACGGCAGCGCCAGTTGTCGACTTTATTTGTATAGACTGACGTCACAGACACACTAGAAGTAGCAGTGTGTGACGACACCATTACACGATGACGAATGGGTGGCGCTGGAATATTCTGGCGTTTTCGCGTTCGTCGTCAACTGATATGTGGGTCGTATACTGCTATAGACGCGTAGTGGACCGGCGAGCTGTACGCGTTAGCTGGTTTGTTGTGTACACGCAAGCATTGTTGCAGTCGTAATCAATTCGTAGCGATTCACTGGTTTGCGCTCAAATGAGCTTGTGTGTGCAACCACACAACTGTATCATGCTACGACGGCAAGGCAACTCCGTGCTGTAATTTAGGCAATTAAATTTCACACGGGTAGTAGACTGTAGCCCGGCGGGTTCGTTGTGTGGACGGTCGGACGCAGAGCCATGTGCCAAATACACACGAATGTCGCATTTGTTTCGCCAACGACTAATATTTGGCATAGCATTTGTTGGCTCGTATGTCCGCTTGTACAGATTAGATTAATGCTACCGCATCGTCCAATCCGGGTACAAATGGCAAGAACCGACAATCTTATGTTTATAGTGAAGCAAATCTACTCTAAATTTGATGGGGTTATAGCAGTGGTAGGGCGGAAGAAAACCTTCTCGTTTTCTTAGGAATTTGTGTATTTATCCTCAACTGTTAACGTGCCTAAAACGTGCGTATCCTAAAGAGTTATATTACTGTTATTATGATATTGCCAAACAGTAGGCTTAATTCATGCCAAGGACACGTGCATAAACGGATACGTATGTACGTGCCACTGTTGTTATAGGAACTGTTACATCCGGGCGGAGTGCCAAGTCGTGACACCAGTGATTATTGATTCAGTCTTGCTGCTGTAGGCGACAGTTAGCTGTCGTAGATGCCTACATCTTCCGTGCAGCTGTATAATACGTTTATGATACGTAGATTTTGAGGTGTTTAGCGAATGCCAAGTCCAGTCAACATCATGTGAAATATATATGATGCATTTAAAAATTTCGTTAACTTAACCGGGCAGTGGTGCGACCCGATGTGTATACTAAATGGAATAAGCATCTGTGTGCATAAATGTGCGTGACGCGTACCAGTCGTGTACACCGGACATACCAAAATAGATAGCTGATGGTCATTTAGATGTTTCTTCAGTGTCGAGTTACGCTGTTGTGTCTGACCACCTCGTTGAGTTGACTCGTATCATCCGAGATCACGACTCGCATGCGATATACCCACGTGTTCCCAATACCGGGCCAGTATAGTAATAATCATGTGATTCCACATGTATGTTGTAAATATATTTTATCGGTAGCTTCGTGCGTACAAGCGATATGATGATGTGTTATCACGATCGGGTCAAATTGAGTTATGTATGGAGAACGGGATCTATGAGGACGAAGTCCTCGTTCGTCTCGCGTTAACATGACAGTTTATTTATGTTTTGTTTTGAAGGTAGATAACATTGTAACGACGCAAAGTAGAGTGTCCAAACACTAAGGACTGGAACGATTATTTTTATTTTCCAGGTTGTAGTTTATTGTTTAACTCGGTTAAAAGCATTATATATATTTTCTGATCCGGTTAAGTCGAATGAAGCATGCGTGAATGTATAACAACTGTGAATAGGTGCGTCGACGTGTTACATACTAACCTCAAAGCCATTTGTCTTATTTATTACTTGGGTTTTTATGAGTTTGAGAGCGTAGCCGATGGACCACTACCAGAGTTGTAGGTGGTGTCTAAATTACACGCCAGTAAGCTGGATGTCAAAATGTGGAAACACCGCACATGTAATATTAGTCTATGATCACCGAGTGACCACGTAATCTGTCTGCCAAACTGCGCTATACGATTGGAGGCCGTTTTATAGGAGAATCGGCTTAACCGATGTATCGTGTGATGTAATGTATCCACGCAGTACCCGTAGTGTACGATGTCCGTGCTGTGGACGTTACAATGTATAAATGTATACTCGTGTCTGCATTACATGCGTGTCGTATTTTGTTTTTGTCGGCTGATATCTCACCCTCGGCTTTGACGGGGGGACACAATTCAGAACTTATTCATAGGTCTCGTGTCAGTTATTCGCAAATTCACCTACAATATCTATGCAGTTGTCTTAACTATAGCAAGCAATATATATATATATATATATATATATATATATATATATAATTTGGACACATAGGTTACATAATGTTCAGTTATACCGAACCATTACCTTTGTCAAGTCAATGAACCGTTCACCATTTTAATGGTTCATTATTTGACTTGCTACTTCTCAGCCATCGTATATGGATCTGCGTTTTTCGAAATTTGATGGTATTTAAGATTGAACCTCGGATCATCTGTATCACAACGTTTTGTTCCTAAACAAACAAAACATAAAAGTAACATCTTTCCGTGTAGTTGCACCAACAAGTTGCCCTGAACTTTCGTTACTCTTTCGTTATTCTCTTAATAATACTTATCTAGCCGTCGTTTGTAAATAATTGTGACCATCACCCGTAAAAAGGATACCACAGCAAGTGACCTAAGCAGATAATGACATTGCCAAATGGTATCCCATACGCCAGTTGTCAAACCAAGGACGTAACAGGAAGTAAGGAGTGTAGGCGTGATGGAAGTGATGGACGGTGGAAGAGCATTTACTTGCTCATGAATAATATATATATAGATGAAGGTGAGCGGTGGACGTAATAGCTTTAAAAAAATGAGTACAATTTTGCAATACGAATATGTCATTAATTAGATGACCTCGTACTTAGAGTTATGCACAGCTTCCATAACGTAGGCCTACATGTTCCTGTATAGTTAAAATTCAACACGTAAAACAAATTGAGCCAAACTTTCAAGGTTTAATCTACGGCGCCATGAATACGAAGTAAGACACCTATGTTTTCGAAACACCACATTTCAACACTAGTTATTCGTGTTTTAGTCTAGTCACTTATGGAATGATTCAAGACCACTAAGTTACATTTTGTGTGTGAATCAATGTGTTATTATTCGGGTAAATATGATCTATGTATAGCGTAATGAATGCGTGGTGATCCCACCCACTAAAACGTATATCACAGCATCCCTACGAATACAACGGGAAACATGTTTTGCGTTTGTATGCCTTTTGCAAGTTGCTAAATGTCACATCTGATCAGCTATATGGCCATTTGAACTTCTCAAATGTCATGCGGTGCGAAAAAAATTCTGTGTGATGCAACATCATTACTTCCATACGAATAACTGCGGAAAACAGCATTTTATGCGTTTGTATGTAAGTACACCAAAACAGTTTATTATACCTACCAATTTCTGGTGCCGTTTAATATTTTGGAAGAAGGAGGTTAGATCAATATGCTTACTGGTGATTCCCAATTTCGTCGTATTGCATATGACAAATGCGTCAAGAAAATATTAACAACTCGGCCATAAGTTATTCGTATTCTATATCAGTACGATGTATTTATTAAAATTTATATCAACAAATATGTTTGAAAGGTTGCTTTGGGTAAGTAAATTTTTTATTGTTTAAACTGTGTTGCTGCGAAAACACGCTAGCGCCATTGTTTGCGGTATGTACGGCCAAACACTGATACTTGAAAAGTAGCGGCGAAGTTGGTTTACACTTACGTGTCTTAATCATACGTTGTTCTAAGTAACGCGTATTTTCGCGACCCAACTGTTAAGTGTATGTCAACAAAACGCACCATGGTCTTCGTTGGTTATATTAACCTATGAAAATATATGCGACTCGCCTCAAGCGCGATATCGGTTTTGAAGCGAAACGATAATGAAGCGACGTGTAGCATCCTGTAATGGACATTTTGTTAGTGCATATAATGCCTAATAGATATTAATATAAGCGATTCCAAATGTTGGCATGGGTTAAGGAAATGGAACCGTTTTATTTAACAAAAAAATCTTATATAGCGCATTATCCGGTCCACAAGACTGCACCAAGTTTTTTTTATTTCACCCCCGGCAGACCTGTTCGGTCAATACAATTTCGACTTCTATAGGAGACACTCTGTAGGCAACAGTTACCGCACGAAGACTTCGTCGTACATTGTGTGTCTTAAAGAAGTGCCTGAATGATAGCGTTAAACCTGAGTGAAACATGGTGAAGCAACCAAGATTTGCATGAGACATTCATCATTGAAGAATTATAACAAAACAACACACGCATATAATATTATATATATATATTTATACGGTATATATTATATATATATATGTATATATAATGTGTGTATACATATATTATATATACACACACACATATATATATATACATACATATATGTATATAATTATATATAATATGCATCATCACCATTGTGCAGCCGTAGTGTCCTGTGGTTGGGGGAAGGCTTCTGCATAATATTATACATATATACGTATATATATATATATATATACATATATATATATATAATATATTACATATATATATATATATATATCAAACTCCAATACACACACACACACACACACACACACACACACACACACACACACACACACACAATTATACGTATTATATATATATATATATATATATATATATATATATATATATATATATATATATAATCCAACGTCTATGGTTTTTCGGTTAACCATTACTATATGGCGCATAGGTAACAACTACCGTGGAAACCATTTCGCCCATTTTGTTGCAAGACGTTTTTCATGCATTATTAAATGTGTATTACGATTATATTTCAGTGCATGTTACAGTGGGAGCAAGTGCCAGTTTTTAAATGGTATGAGTATTATATACGGCTAGGGTATAATTGTCGTATACGTTGTTGTTATACGTGTTGTTATACAATTGTCGTTATACATGCATATTATTGAAAATATGAGCCAAATATCAATAACTTACTGTATTTAAAAGAATACTTTGAAAAACCACTGGCATTAATTTTTCTTATTTATGATCACAGTTATTATGCTAAATGTGAACCCCTACGAGACATATCAGTGTGTCGAAATAATTATAGTTCGAGAGAGAGAGAGAGAGAGGGAGAGAGAGAGAGAGAGAGAGAGAGAGAGAGAGAGAGAGAGAGAGAACCCGGATGTCATAATAAACATCCCTTAAATGGTCATCGCATTTCATTTATGTTATTTTAAACAAGTGTAATGTTTTTTGTTGTTGGAAGTAGTACACATTTGTTTGATGCAAAGCATCTCACGAGCGTCAGTTTCTTTAATAATCACGGATCTTGTTTTGTTTGATTTGTTTAGCTTGGATGTTGGGATAAACAGCAAATTGGTGAGTAACGTAGATTGATCCATCAAATGTAAGTATACGTGTGTGTGTGTGTGTGTGTGTGTGTGTGTGTGTGTGTGTGTGTGTGTGTGTGTGGTGGTGGTGGTGGTGGTGGTGGTGGTGGTGGTGGTGGTGGTGGTGGTGGTGGTGGTGGTGGTGGTATTTGTGTGTGTGTATGTATGTGGGTGGGTGCGTGCGTGTGCGTGCGTGCGTGCGTGCGTGTATGTATACATGTATAGTTGCATGTACACGTATACATGTATGCGCTTGCGTGTGTGCATGTATGTGTGCGTGAGTGCGTGTGTCCGTGTGTGCGTGGGTGCATGCATGCATGCAAGTAAGTAGGTAACCTTATTTCCTCATCCAAATTCTTATAATACAAGATATGTTTTAAAAGAAATGCAAAACAGATTAGTTGGCACCAATTAAAAAGCTCCTGCTTTACGCTTAAATAAATAAATATATATATATATATATATATATCGATTTTTACTTTTTATAGTCTACTGGTATATTAGTACAAAGTCGAGCTCCTAATAGGCTAATACTGATATGGAATTCTCTTCAGTTCTACATAATAAGTATGTATGTATGTATGTAATACTATAATATATGTAATACTATGTATGCAATACCACGTGTATGCGTATATATGTAATACGAAGTATGCAAAACTACGTATATGTGTACGTACCTACATATGTATACTAAAGCCCTGCGCGGGCTAGAAATCTGAGCCCACCCCGCACATTTCAATTCAGCCCGCAGCCCGCCCCGCATATTGTGCTCCTCCTAGCCCGCAGCCCGCCCCGCAATAACTTGGCCCGCAACCGGCCCGCACCGCTAATTTTGGTACAACCAGGTCCGCAACCCGCCACGCAGTAACTTGGTCCGTATCCCGCCCCGCTGAAACTTAATAATTGGCCCGTAGCCCGCCCCGCAATTCGGCCCCCAGTAATTGATCATAATTCAGCCCGCAGCCCATAACAGATTGAACAGATACCATGGAATAATTAAACATAACTAATCGTTATTGATGTCACTGTACAGACACTAGACAAGCACACATTGTCCATTCAGTGGCGGTTGCTGTTGATCAGCAGAATGTCGTTGACACTTGATGTACTTAGCGCAGACGGCGCTACGAAACGAAGGCAAGGGATCTGAAACAAATTGAACGTAACAGTTCTATAGGCCGAACAATAATGTAGGTTGTTATTACTGAATGGTGATACAACTACATATAATGTATACACTTCACAACTACATTAAACGCAAACACAGAAGCAAAACGTACTTTAAAACCACGGGTAACAGTTAAAATTAGAGGTATAAGAAGTGGAACTCTGTAAGACTTAGCGAACTCCTCATCGTTGAGAGGCTAGATCTCGGCACTTGTTGGGTCATTGCAGTAGACTGAGTAAACACTGCTGGGACCCGGCATAGGAGTGAAATACTTTTCTGGAATAATGCGGGAAACATTTAACAAAAAGGTCTCATCTTGATAAGCAAAACAAAACAAATTAGCACAAACATATTTATTTGTCTTTTTTATTATTTAAAACATCTTATAGGTTAATGACTGGATTTAACTCATCTCAGTTGTACTATTTTGTATTAATGAACACATTTGAGGTCATTCCAATGTAGGTAAATATCTTGTGATATCAACTCTACTTTGCACATGTTATAACAGTGAACTGAACATACTGAATTTCACCTTGGGGGACAATAGGCCGATTTCGATTGAGCTACGCGAGTAACTCGAGTAACCCGAGTACCAATCAAACATCCAAGGTCACTTGCTCACGTGACCCTTCTTGACATAGGTCAATCTTCAAGGCCGCTACACGACACAATCATTTAAATATGGATTAACGTCACCACATTCTATGAATAATAATTTAAGACAGTGAAGACGAACATCACAATTTACACACTGAACAACTGATTACTTTATTTAATTTATTTACATAAGGGGTTTATCTCCGTGATCACGATCATCGCTGTTCAGTTGGATTACTCTCGTGGTACTGCGTGCGCAGGGTAAACCGGATACCACGTCAGGGTTACGCGAGTAAACCGAGTAGGGCAACCGAAGTCGGCCATAAAGTTTGGTAGCTGTGACACTGCAACATTTTACTAATTTTTAGCACTATATTTCCTTGTAGGCCTACATATGTAACCAGAGAAGTTAAATGGCGGTATCGAGCAGGCAGACATAAATGCTGGTGTTCGCTAAAGAAATGCTTCGGGTAGGCGACTCGTCCATCCATTCTGACGTACGACCACATTTCAGTACCCCATAGGCGGCCATTATAACGTTTCTTCATTGTCTGCCAGGATTTCTCCTACTAGGGTATTCATATTTTCAGACATTAATTAGCCTTCATTCACACACGTGCTGTATACAATTCGTGAAATTAAAATACCTCTTTTCCCCATAATCCCATCTCTAAGTTGACACCCCTTAATTTCTGCTAGAACTATATACTGATAACTGCCTGGATCGCATCACCAATCAAAATGCCGCCTGTATCTATAGATTCTATACGCAGAAAAACACCGACTGACATCTGTCATAATTTCACAAATTTGACATCACGCTGCACAAATATATTATAATTTCTACTCGCTCAACACTACACAAGTCTTCATAGAAATTCAAACAACCTGCATAACGCCATTATTCTACTGGGAACTCTTTCGCCGCAGAGGGAATGGCGGACGATCGAACACCTTTGGTCTTACGTCTTCTTGTTTCATGCAACCAACCCTAAGAATTAAAAGCAATGCTTATAGGTTCCAGTCATTATAGACTGGTCACTTATATGGGTGTACTATTCCGAAATAAAATTATTGACTTGAATTGCTCGTTTTTTGTGACACTTACACCCTTTAGTCGGAACAGATGGCGCGTTATCCGCCTATACAATGCTCGCATTCCGTGCATTCCTGAGTGCTCGGTGCCGCAAGCGAAATAGATCGGCCGTCGGTAACATGTAGGTCATGTACGTGGCGTGCAGACTATCATCAATCGTGTGTGTGCTTGATTGTGTGCACTGCACGACATGCAGGTGTGTCGTGTGTGGAAGTGTGCATACTGAATACAGTTCAATGGATAGCGAGCAACCACAATATGAAACGTCGGCGTAGCGCTTGGCGCTCGACCCCTTGGCGCTCGGCGTAGCGCTCGGCCCCGCCCCGCACACGACGGATGGTGTACAACAACTGCACTGTACATGCAGAAGAAGACGGGATCGCTAAAAGATACAATGACTGACGGGATACCACTAAAGAAAGTGATACATACAGTCGAAGACAGCCGATCCACACAGAGTATGCGTGGATGTAGCATTCCTATGACCGTTTTGGTCAATGAATGGAGTGATAAGAAACACTGGTCACGTTGTATTCGTACCACTAGGGATGCAAACATCACGCCTACTGGTGTTTGCTTTGGAAATGCCATGTACAATGTATACAGCGTACACAAACGGGAATCTCAGCATTTGTCTTGCATACAGCAGATCAATTAACACAACAAGCAGTAGTTATCACCACTGCTAGTATCGTCTTCTTTGGCTTGTACCTACTGGTCCCCCCAACAACATGTCCACATACTGCATATACACGTCAACTGTTTCTTATTTGAGCAACAAACACACAACCAAAATACTGTAACTGTAAACATGCATATCATTGTATATATTATTTTAATGTCAACTGGCCAACGGTCCAAGGAACGAACTTATAAACAGGCTCCTCTGTGGAATGCGGCTCCTGGGTGGTGATGATATTGCCAGTGTCAAATTAGCGTACTGTCTATCACCATGACGACGAGAGCTTGTGCATCTGCAAGCGACGACAATTGAGTAAGTCCTGTAATGTTGGTTGGTCAGTGGTTACGTAATACTGGTCAGACAGACCGCGTTCGGCAGATGGTGCCAGTGTTGGTGACTAGCTGTCCTTGTCGTAATGGGACCTCGTCCCATGTCTACATCTCAGTAGCTGTGTCCTTAACGACGTCGTAATGAGCAGGACAACAATTGCGTCAATTATGTCCACACAAAGACTTGTACCTCGACGTGACCAAATGAGTCCGTCTACAGCCGAGTGACGCGTTGACACCTCGGGCGGTCAAGTCGCGGTTGGTCCAACCGCGAACTGACCTATTGTCCAGTCGGACTGTTGCCAAAGGTTGCTGTAAAACAACACGTACATGTTTTACGGATTGAAATGAAACGACAAAGTATTTATGGTATAATTACTGTGGGCTGTTCGTTAACTATGATGAACTATGATGACTACTGTGAAGAGTTGCCTAAAATTGTGTTCAATACATTACAATATTACGTTTGTTTAAATCAATATCACGGATTATGGCGCACTACAGTCAGTGATTTGCGCTTGCTATCAAAACATACCTCAAAACTTGTTTGCCTCGTGTTAATTTGCGACAAATAACTTAGCTGAGAGGTTATATACATCCTAACCCATAGTAATTATACCATAAATGCTTTGTCATTTCGCTGCACATTGATGATTTTACATTTATCGCGCTTGCGCAGAAACGGCAATCGGAACGTTTATAACGCCGGAAAAATGTAAGCGCTACAGCGTGCTTTGCTCGTTGGTGAGAGAATAGTGCAATTTGAGCTATATAGCCTCTCCCGCAGCACAGAAGATGATAGGGGCAGAAGCACGTGGAAAGCCATGGCGGAGATTGTGATCATGTTGGTATTTTTGTGATATGTGACATGCACACGTTTCAAGAAACAAAATCGCTGCAGTGTATTGCTATTCAGAGTGAAAATCGGCGATGGCAAGTTCATTTACACGACTTGTCCATTACTTCATTACAGAGGACAATTACAGGCTGCTTAATTGTCTCGTTACTATGTCACCATAATGGGCTTCATGCAAACATCTCCACGCCTTTGATTTTCTGGACATTTCTCAGTAATGCCTTAGTTCGATCGTGTTGCTAGAGTCGTGATCTGCATTTGGAACAATGGAGATCCGTAATCTGTTTCTTCTGCGGCCCTTTTATTTCCGTCCGAACATGACACGCGTCGTGCCCAGTCACTGTGTTTGTGGTCACGACGCACGCGGCACAGTTCATGTGATACAGTTGTACCAGCCGGACACGACGGCCGGACAACAGCCCGGCTCGCTATCACGCGATTTCTGACGTACGCTTGACTGCATTTGTAACTTACAAGTTGTTTATGGGTGAAACGTCGAAGATGACAGACTGACACGGCAACAACAGTATACAGCATCGTCTGGTCCCATCAATAAGTAACCAAATGATGCCAACTCTGTACACAAAGTATATGAAAGTATAAACCGTGTCTGTATTATAAAATATAATGTGTGTCTGTATTATAAAATATAAATTGTGTCTGTATTTATTTAAAATAAAACATGACTAGTGGTAACTGTGAAGTAATACAAAAATAGACAAGACATATAGCATATTACAGATATACACAAACAGTGTCCACATCCGAGGTTTCTCAATAACTAGGCAGTATCGCGCTGCTTCATGTTGACCGTCGTGGACAATAGGGAGGCATACTTCTTCGAGGACAAAATTGAACCAGGCTTAACTTTACTGGCATTAAAGTCATGAACGACAGCGATATATATATATATATATATATATATATATATATATATGTGTTTATGCCAGTCAGAAATACGCTAACTGGCTGAAGTGTTAGCGTTTCTTTGGAATCCACTCAAAATGTTCACATCTTGCAGCACGGTTAGTTCTGTGACCTTCTGGTCTGGCACAGACCCAAAACTGTCGACCCTTATTCGGGCCGTCTTTCTTTACTGTCCTCAGCACGCACGGTTCCTTGTGACCCCGGCAGGGTGGCGCTGCTGGCGGTCCCGACAGTAACGTCTTCCACATCGGCGCTGCAGACCGACAGTCTTGTTGTAGCGGCGTATCAGCGACCGGCTGCTGACAGTCTGAATGTTGTTCGGTGACGTTGACTGAGTCGACGTCGTTGATGACGTCATGGTTGTCTGCAACATCTAAGTTACAGCCAGTGGGTATCATCGCGTCCCGGGCTGAAGATGATTCCTCTGGCGAATGTTGCTCGGGTCTGCGAAAGAAACTCAACAAGTTTCCTTGTTTTGCATGACGACGGCTGTGTTTGTTAGGAGGAGCTTTCCTTTTCACGGCTATCGTAGACAAGCAACGTTTATCTGCATCACTTGTGTCACTAATAGCCGAGGTTATTACCGGGACATCGGGATCTGACGAGCCCTGGCTACTCCCGAAAGCATGGCCCTCCCCGGACGACGGTAAGATGCTCCCATCGTCCACACCACTGTCTTCGTAGACCGCGTCCGTAACATCCTTTTTCGCGAAAAATGTCATAAGTTTTTGCTGCCTTCCCGCAAACTCAGGCATGTATTTCGTGCACAGCTTCGGACACCTGCCGGACGGCAAGCAGGCGACGTCGAGCGTGGCGGATACGGGGCAGTGGTCGGATCCCTCGATGTCCGGCCGGATGACGCAGTCCATGAAAGCGGTGGTCGCCAGGCGACGATCGGCGAAGATGTAGTCGATACGGGTGCCGTAGTTCGTCGCCCTCGCGCCGGAAGTCGTTCTCCAGCACGTGAAGGAGTCTCGTTGGGTCGGGTGGAAATACCGGAACGTGTCGACGAACTTCGCCGCCGAAGTGTCGTCTCTGTTCTGCCTTACGACGTCTTCCGCAGGCGACTTCGGGCTGCTCTCGCAAACGTCCCCCGCTAGGAACTGCGACAGCCACAACCGGCCGGGGTTTCTGTCAAACTCCTACGACAGAAAGGAAGTTGTTCAGAAAACAGCGATTGAGCTATATTTCTTTTATCAACAAAGAAAACAACGGTATTTAGCAAGGTGCACTGGCGTGGTTACACGACGTGATGCAACAAAATCACTTCAGTTAAAGTTTTGTACTAAGAATCTAAGGCATTAGCTATCTTTTAGCTGTCTCTCTAATACGTCTGTTGGGAAGCACACGGTAGTCCAGTACCCCAATATTCACAGGGAAGAGTGGACTGATTCTAGCTACACACTGTATATAGAATGCCAGCACATAACGGGATTTGGCCAATATTATATCCATAGGTACCAAAGGGCGTTCCCGTAACCAACAAATCAGGGCAGAACGGTGACGTTCCTTTTTCTTTGAAGAGGCATTTCACTGCACTGGGTGATAATTTTATTGCAATCCTCACCGTTATCCATATCACTTACTTACGAGAGCGCACCATTAATGTGATTAATGAGTCAAGTCATGTTATCCTACACTTTATTACTATGAGTCAAGTGACACTGATCGTGATCACCGTTGCTATGTGATGACGTGGTTCACCTGACAGTATTATGCATTTAAACGTGAACTGTAGCATACTGACTTACCTGTGAAGGCTCTGGATCACAGTGATCAATACGCTTGTGTGACGTGTTCACGTCTCCCACGATGATCACGTGACTGAAAGACCACCATGAGTAAACGATGACACACAAGTGACATTATATGTTTGTTCACATTATATGTTTGTTCACATTATATGTTTGTTCACATTATATGTTTGTTCACATTATATGTTTGTTCACATTATGTTTGTTCACATTATATGTTTGTTCACATTATATGTTTGTTCACATTATATGTTTGTTCACATTATATGTTTGTTCACATTATATGTTTGTTCACATTATATGTTTGTTCACATTATATGTTTGTTCACATTATATGTTTGTTCACATTATATGTTTGTTCACATTATATGTTTGTTCACATTATATGTTTGTTCACATTATATGTTTGTACGGGTCAAATGTTTTGTCCTGATGTAATATAAGTCAGAACCTTTGTAGCAGAAAGGCATGCACATTAGTTCATGCAGTATATGTTATCTTGTATGGTTTGGTGTAATGTTACTTGGAATGCTGGTAGGCTGGGCAGGGAGCACAAAGGTGACAGGGTTTAGCAGGGCGAAGAACTGAATGTGCTTTTGTGTACACATTCTATTTGTATGTAACCTGCCATAGCAAAGTGGGTATCAAGTTGTGACACTGTAAAAAAGAGTCCTGTATCTTTTGGGATTTGAGTGCTGTAGTTTTCTGGATTGGAGTGATGTCTCTTTTTGGATATTTTACCTTTTTGGGTTTGAGTGCTGTACATTTTTGGATTGGAGAGCTGTACCTTTTGAATACGAGTGCTTTATCTTTTTGGGTTGCAGTGTTCTACTTTTTTGGATTGGAGAGCTGTATCTTTCTGGTTTGGAATGCAGCATCTGTTTTTTTTATTTGAGTGCTGTATCTCTTTGAATTGGATGGTTGTTCTTTTTTGGATTGGAGTGTTTTACTTTATTATATTGTAGAGCAGTATGTTTTGAATTGGAGTGCATCATCTTTTTGAATTGGAGTGCTGTATTTTTTTGATTAAAATGTTTTACTTTTCTGGATCGGAGTGCTGTATCTTTTTGGTTTGGATGTTGTACCTTTCAGGATTGGAGTGTTGTATCTTTTTTAATATATGTTGTACGTTTCAGGATTGGGAAATTGTATCTTTTATTAGAATGCCTTCACTTTTTGTCCTAATAAGTGCTGTAGCTTTTTAGATTGGGGTATTGTAATTTTTCTGCATGCATACGTCGCTCTTGATATTTTTCAATTTTTAGTACGTTTCTGTGTTTACATCGACGCTGATTTTTACTACATATACGCATAAACCAACGAAGATCACATCAAGTCGTCGTGCCGTCACCAAGAACGCTGTATGTGTGTGTTTTTACTGATCTTTAAAAACTGGTTTTATCCTACACTGTCTATAGACACTTCCGGCGGCTCAGTGGACCATAAACCACTTGTGCAATCATGTCTACCTACACGTATTCGGCATGCCAATTGTTTCGTCGCTCTTGTTCGTCACGCATGAATGCCACCACATGGAGGACCTTAGTTGATCTTGGTCTTGCTGCCAGGTTACCAACGAGGCGTGGCTGCCGGGGCGGCACTCGGAAACAAAGGGCAATTGCACCAGTGGTCGGATGTCGACCACTCGTGCATTGCATGCAATCCACCACCACCAGCATGAACACAACAGTGTCGTCTCTGAATGACAACAGTGACACATCAACACAACAACAAATTCCCAAGAAAGGTTCATCATTCATTAAGATTCTTTCAATGAACTGTAACAGTATTAAGGGAAATACTAAGAACTGTGAGTTTCGTGCGTTACTACACCAATACGACCCACATGTCATTCTGGGATGTGAGTCAAAAATTGACAATACATTCCCGACTTAAAGCCTCTTCCCTTCTCACTACACGGAAGTGCATCGGAAGGACCGTACCAAACACGGTCCATCCCAAACAGCACTCAAACAAGCTCTCACACACGGTGTACAAATACAAATCTGCAAACTTTGAGGGCCTAAGGGCAGACATGGCGGCTTACGCAGCGATGTTTTTAATGGAAAATCCAACATCTAGAACAACAGAGGAGAACTGGAAACCTTCAAGAGTGCATTACATCAAGCCATCATTAAACATGTTCCAACGACAAAGTCCAAAACTAAACGACACCTGCCCTGGATCACACGGAACATCACGTGTGAAATTCGGAAGAAAGACTGGCAGTATCGCAAAGCAAGAAAGTAAAAAAAGCACGAAGACTGGTCAGCCTACCGTATAAAACGGCAACAGTTACAGAAACTATTGAGATCTGCTCATGATGACTACATCAGAAATGTGATTGGAGCGAGCCTGCTTGACAGAGGAAACCAAAAGAAATTTTGGTCCTTTGTCAAACTCAATAGAACTGAAAACGTGGGTATCCCTATACTCTCTGATACAAATGGCCTCCACATTACAAACCAAGCTAAGGCAGAGTGTTTAAACACGCAGTTTGTGTCAATCTTCACCAGTGATGATGGTAAACACTTGCCTGACAAAGGACTGTCTCCCTACCGTGAGATGGACACCATACAGTTCACACAACCCGGAATTGAAATTTTACTAAAGAACATTGACCAAACGAAAGCTACTGGCCCAGATGAGCTACCAGCAAGGATACTGAAGGAGACTGCCAAAGAGATTGCTGGTGTACTGTCTGTGATCTTTCAACAATCCTATGAGGAAGGAACTGTCCCATCCGACTGGTTAACAGCACGAATATTTGCAATATATAAGAAAGGTGACAAGGCCAATCCATCAAACTACAGACCAGTGTCACTCACATGCATAACATGCAAAATTATGGAGCATATTGTATGCAGCCAGATTGGTCGTCACCTAGATCACAACAATATACTGCATCCAAATCAACATGGCTTCCGAAAGGGTTTATCTTGCGAGACGCAACTTGTTGATACCATACACGAACTAGCTTATTCAATTAATCAAAAGACGCAAACAGATGTCATCTTTCTAGACTTCAGTAAGGCATTTGACAAAGTATCACATGATAAACTTCTGCATAAGATCCGTTACTCTGGGATAGGCGGAAAGACCAATACATGGATCAGTGCATTCCTGTGTTCTCGCAGTCAACAAGTTGTCGTCAACGGACAAACATCGCAGTCAGCTGGTGTACTCTCGGGAGTCCCACAAGGAAGTGTGCTGGGCCCCATGTTGTTTTTAATGTACATCAACGACATCGCGGAAGGAGTGACTTCGCAAATGCGCATGTTCGCTGACGACAGTATTGTTTACCGTCAGATACATACTCCCGCTGACCACTTCACACTTGCGTCTGACCTGAACAAACTTCTCTCATGGGCAAAGACATGGCAGATGGATTTTAATGTGTCAAAGTGTGCCGTCTTATCGGTTACTACCAAGAGGAACATATCAACCTATAACTACTTCATGGGGAGCCAACATATACCACGGACTGACAACCAGGACTACCTGGGGGTTACCATCAACACAAAATTATCGTGGCAACCACATATCAACAAAGTCCAGAACAAAGCCAGCAAGACACTTGGCTTACTCAAAAGAACACTGCACGCGGCGCCACCGCAAGTGAGATAAACAGCATACAAGGTACTCGTGCGACCAACACTCGAGTTTGCCACATGCGCCTGGGCACCTCACACAAAGACAGGCATTCAGACAATAGAGCGCGTACAAAGATCCGCTGCGCGGTTTGTCACCGGTGATTACCGCATAACGTCAAGTGTCAGTGATATGTGCACTAACCTGATGTGGAACTCCTTGTACACACGAAGGCGGATAAGAGATGCAACTATGTTTTTTAAAATTCATCACGGACTAATGCACATCAGCTTGCCTGTCATCATCACCACAGCAGATGCGCGCACCAGACGCCAACACAAGCACAAACTACGAACACTACCTGCCAATTGCACGCCCTACCAGCAGTCATTCTACGTACGCTGTATTCCACTGTGGAACGCACTTACCGAGGAAGCTGTCACCACATCTACCGCAGAAGTGTTCCAGAGAGCCGCCATTCCAGTCATTCAGACATTGACATTATAATAGACTGTTTTAATGTTAATCATGGACTGCCTGCTTTTTTAATGTACTATTAATTTCATTGATCTATTTATTCTAATATTTTATTAACTTATTATTTTTATATATTTATTATATTTATCTTATTAATTTATTCATCGTTTTAATGTACAGTTAACTGGATTTATCTATTGTCATATTTATTTTATTAACTTATTATTTCAGCGCACATTATTTTAACCACAACTGCAGGATAGTGAAATATCACTTTTAAGCAGTATAACACTTGAAGACTGAAGACAATACTTTAGGATTGGAAGGCTGTATCTTTTTTCGATTGAAGGGTTGTACTTGTTTGGATTGGAGAGCTGTACCTTTCTGGACTGGATTTTTGTTATTGCAGAATTGTATTTTTGGGGTTTGAGTACTGGATTTTTTATTGGAGAGCTGTACCTTTTGAATTGGCGTGCTGTATTTGTTTGGGTTGGAGAGCTATACCTCTTTGGATTAAAATGCTGTACTGTTTTTACTAGTAGAATGTTGTAATGTAATTATTTGCTGCACATGACAGTACTGCCCTAAATGCCTTCTTGTCAAAAGGCAAGATGTCACAACACATTCCAATGGCATATTGTATTGACTACAATAACATCACGACAGTAAATCTTATCTTATGTATTTGAATAGTTTGGGATTATTTGTTGAGAATAATAAACTATACACTGAAAGATAAAGTAAGCACTTCTGCCAATATCACATTTACGGAACCTGACCTGGACTGCTAATTTTGGCTCAGTTGCAGAATGAGACTTTGTAACATGAAACCTGGCTCTCTGTGGCAGGCCCCATGTTTTAACAATAGCAAATAGTGCCTAAAAGTGACGGTCATGTTGACAACCCATGAGGCAGAAGGTGGGTGTGTAGAAGAGAAGTGTTACATGTGAGGTAGTAGGTGAGTTTGTAGAGGAGATGTGTTACCTGTGAGGTAGTAGGTGAGTCTGTAGAGGAGATGTGTTACCTGAGAGGCAGTAGGTGAGTCTGTAGAGGAGATGTGTTACCTGAGAGGCAGTAGGTGAGTCTGTAGAAGAGATGTGTTACCTGAGAGGCAGTAGGTAAGTCTGTAGAGGAGTTGTGAAGTAGTAGGTGAGTCTGTAGAAGAGATGTGTTACCTGTGAGGTAGTAGGTGAGTCTGTAGAAGAGATGTGTTGCATGTGAAGTAGTAGGTGAGTCTGTAGAAGAGATGTGTTACCTGTGAGGTAGTAGGTGAGTCTGTAGAAGAGATGTGTTGCCTGAGAGGCAGTAGGTGATTCTGTAGAAGAGATCTGTTACCTGTGAGGTAGTAGGTGAGTCTGTAGAAGAGATGTGTTGCCTGAGAGGCAGTAGGTGATTCTGTAGAAGAGATGTGTTACCTGTGAGGTAGTAGGTGAGTCTGTAGAAGAGATGTGTTGCCTGTGAGGCAGTAGTTGAGTCTGTAGAAGAGATGTGTTACCTGTGAGGCAGTAGGTGAGTCTGTAGAAGAGATGTGTTGCATGTGAAGTAGTAGGTGAGTCTGTAGAAGAGATGTGTTGCCTGTGAGGTAGTAGGTGAGTCTGTAGAAGAGATGTGTTGCCTGTGAGGTAGTAGGTGAGTCTGTAGAAGAGATGTGTTGCCTGTGAGGTAGTAGGTGAGTCTGTAGAAGAGATGTGTTGCCTGTGAGGCAGTAGGTGAGTCTGTAGAAGAGATGTGTTACCTGTGAGGCAGTAGGTGAGTCTGTAGAAGAGATGTGTTACCTGTGAGGCAGTAGGTGAGTCTGTAGAAGAGATGTGTTGCCTGTGAGGTAGTAGGTGAGTCTGTAGAAGAGATGTGTTGCCTGTGAGGTAGTAGGTGAGTCTGTAGAAGAGATGTGTTGCCTGTGAGGTAGTAGGTGAGTCTGTAGAAGAGATGTGTTACCTGTGAGGTAGTAGGTGAGTCTGTAGAAGAGATGTGTTGCCTGTGAGGCAGTAGATGAGTCTGTAGAAGTGATGTGTTACATGTGAGGCAGTAGGTGAGTGTGTAGAAGAGATGTGTTACCTGTGAGGTAGTAGGTGACTCTGTAGAAGTGATGTGTTGCCTGAGAGGCAGTAGGTGTGTCTGTAGATGATATGTTTTTATCTGTGAGGCAATAGGTGAGTTTGTAGAAGAGATGTGTTACCTGTGAGGCAATAGGTGAGTCTGTAAAAGTAGTGTGTTACCTGTGAGGCAGTAGGCAAGTTTACAGAGGTGATGTGTCACCTATGAGGCAATAGGTAAGTCTGTATAAGAGATGTGTTACCTGTGAGGCAGTAGGTGAGTCTGTAAAAGTGGCATGTTATCTTTGAGCCAGTAGATAAGTTTGTAGAGGAGACGTGTTACCTGTGATGCAATAGGTGAGTCTCTAGAAGAGATGTTACCTGTGAGGCAGTAGGTAAGTCTGACTTTAGTCTGTAGAACAAATGTGTTGCCTGTGAGGCAGTAGGTGTGTCTGTAGAAGAGATGTGTTACTTATGAAGCACTAGACGAGTTTGTAGAAGAAATATATTACCTATGGAACAGTAGGTGGGTCTATAGAAGAAAGGTGTTACTTATGAGGCTGTAGTAGGTAAGTCTGTAGAACAGATGTGTTACCTGTGAGGCAGTAGGTGAGTCTGCAGAATATCTACGTCACTTGTGAGGCAGTGTATGAGTCTGCATAAGAGATGTGTTACTTGTGAGTCACTTGGTGAGCCTATTGAAGAGATGTGTTACCTTTGAGGCAGTAGGTCTGAAGAAGAGATGTGAGGCAGTAGGTGAATCTGCAAACTATGTATATGTTACTTGTGAGACACCATGTGGGTATGTAGAGGAGATCTGTTGCCTATGAGGCAGTAGGTGGGTATGTAGAGGAGATCTGTTGCCTATGAGGCAGTAGGTGGGTATGTAGAGGAGATCTGTTGCCTATGAGGCAGTAGGTGGGTATGTAGATGAGATCTGTTGCCTATGAGGCAGTAGGTGGGTATGTAGAGGAGATATGTTGCCTATGAGGCAGTAGGTGGGTATGTAGATGAGATCTGTTGCCTATGAGGCAGTAGGTGGATATGTAGATGAGATATGTTGCCTATGAGGCAGTAGGTGGGTATGTAGATGAGATATGTTGCCTATGAGGCAGTAGGTGGGTATGTAGAGGAGATATGTTGCCTATGAGGCAGTAGGTGGATATGTAGAGGAGATCTGTTGCCTATGAGGCAGTAGGTGGATATGTAGATGAGATATGTTGCCTATGAGGCAGTAGGTGGGTATGTAGATGATATATGTTGCCTATGAGGCAGTAGGTGGATATGTAGAGGAGATCTGTTGCCTATGAGGCAGTAGGTGGATATGTAGATGAGATATGTTGCCTATGAGGCAGTAGGTGGGTATGTAGAGGAGATCTGTTGCCTATGAGGCAGTAGGTGGATATGTAGATGAGATATGTTGCCTATGAGGCAGTAGGTGAGTCTACAAGACAGGTGTGTCACCTGTGCTGTAGCAGACTCTCAGCTCTCAGTTGAAGGAGGCGGTAGAAGTTGAGTTTATACATCAGTCGGTCCTCATTGCCAGGCTCTGCTCGGGGACAATACACATTGATCACTGTCAACGTCTCCAGCTCACCGTCCGCTGTTCTGTGTATAAAAAGAAGAAATAACATCTTTAACGTCAATGCAAAATGCCGGCACAACAAATGTCAAATAAATAACCAGACCAAGCAATAAGAATGACGTACCCACTACAAGAAGATGCTGACTGTCAATCCACATCTTAGAAAGGAGAACGAGGATGACAACACAAGTTACACAACAGAGCTTAGATAGTAGTCAGATGGCTTCATCAAAGGTAAAAAGAGGAAAAAAGAAGGCAGACCAAAAAATTGAGAAAACTGTGGCAGTAGAAACACAACAATCTGCAGACAGGAAGAGAAGAAGCTGCTTTGTGCCTGCAGGAACAGCGACAATTAAGGAAGCTTTACTATTATTATATGTATTAGTTAATATAATTAAAACACATATTTCAATGTATGCATGCACACATCTGTATATCACATACACTTTTTCATTCTGAAAGTCCTCTGCATATCCTTATGTTTTGAAACGAAATAGGGTATCTTTAATTGCCAAAGTACTTCTCTTGAGTTGATGTATGTTTCAAGAGATGTAAATTATACCAAGATGGCAACAGTTACTTTGTAGACACAAATCAATGATTGTTCTAACACATCACAAGGTTCATAACTTCTTACAAAATTCGATGTTGCGTGATCATTGTGCGGCCTTCCCTGTCCAAGGCATTCAGCTCCTCAGAGGTGAAGCCACAATGGTCGCCATAGCAACCAATCTGAGTATCGTCATTACTTGCTGTGTTCCCTGCAAGTCCTTCTTCAGCCTTCACTGGGGTAGTCGAGTCCTTCACAAATGTTGCCACACCTAAAATGACAGTTATTACCATATTAAAATGTCCAACTACATTTAAGCTTAAAGGGAATAACAACAAGACATTATATAAATTTCTTTTGTTGCATATACATGAAGTATACTATTATATGTAACATTTGGGTGTGTTTGAAAAATACATAAAAATGTCTATATGTTTAAAATGTTATATTAAACACGGCACGCCCGCAGATCCCGCGGAATTTTCAGATTTAATGAACTAAGCGTTTTACCAACTATGACGTCACACCCCAGCATCCGTAAAAGCGCGGCAAAAATATGCATGTTTCAAAAAGCCCACTAACGTTTCTAACAGTGTGTAATATTACATCCTTATATTTATAGTCATACCCACCAAGCAACAACAACTACAAATGAATTAGAAATTCCACACTTTATGCAATGCCTGTGGGCTTTTTGAAACATGCATATTTTTGCCGTGCTTTTACGGATGCTGGGATGTGACGTCATAGTTGGTAAAGCGCTTAGCTCATTAAATCTGAAAATTCTGCGGGATCTGCGGGCATGCCGTGTTTAATATAACATTTTAAACGTATAGACATTTTTATGTATTTTTTAAACACACGGAAATGTTACATATAGTAGTATACTTCATGTATATGCAATAAAAGAAATTTATATAATGCCTTGTTGTTATTCCCTTTAGCATTTGATTTGGCATCACACAAGTTTCTGGGATGTTTTTTCTTTTTCAGAACCACGGTTGGCAAATTGATCGGAACAGAACATAACGTTTATTTGAACCTACTTATGTAGACAATTTGAGCCATACGGTTGGCTTAGACTAACGCAGAAACCCATCATCTCATCACATGGACAGGTTGAATCAGCACGGAGCAGATAATAATTCCCTTCATTTGGATGGGTAAGAAGTTTAGGATATTTTCTTAGAGGTGCCTCCACAACTGAAAAGTGGGGATTTGCTATGTGGTTTGTCTTATACGACAGGCAAAATGTTTTTCCTGCAACAGTCCCTGGTGACTGGACATTCTTTCGGAAGAGAAACTAAAAGCTGGTGGTCCCTTCTATCTGGTGTCTATGCCAGGGGAACTAAAGGATCCCACACGGGGCAAATGTGTAACCTGTAGTTGACTCACTCATTTTAGAGAAGGACAACAGTTGATAACTCCTGCATTAATCCAAGTGCTGCTGTTTGGAGGTACCCAGCCACCTTATGATGTTTCGTGACCACTCCCCTAATGAGTGTTATGCAAGATTCCACCCTAGAGGTACCTGGTCATGATGTATTACACTAACCTGCATGTCAGAGAACTTACAACTCGGGACCTACTTCCAGATCGGCCCTCCGTTGCAAACCTCGTAACACACACGAAGTGTATTATCTTTTCAAGCAGAAGTCCAGGATCGGTTTTGTAACAACACGTATTTATTCCATTCAACACAATACTACAATCATCTTCCCTGCGTTGCCTCTCCCCAGCCTGCGTCCAGTCTTCCTCCGACGGTATTTATTCCCTCTGCCACGAGGCAGACCCTAGCTATCGGCATGCATTACCTTTTATAGTGAGCCATGCTTCGGACAGGCTCGGACACTAGTCTAGTCGACATATAACAATACCCACACCGGCCGGTCAGCTACTGGCCAGCCAGGAGAATGCGCAGCCCCCAAGTACAGCCCAAGCACAGGGCCAATGTCCCCCTCCACGGCCAGCATCCACCCAGCCCTCGGTTCAGCCAACAACAACCCCCAAGAGTCCGTCACCTTGCCCCCACCACCCCTATGTGCAACGCCTCAAACATATATCCCCTCGATTACAACTGGCAGGTAGCGCATAACTTTATAACCTCTTTAATGTCTCGTCTCATACCTGGCCAAACATACGCCTCTAGTACGCGATGAAAAGTCTTCATAATCGACATATGGCCCACTTCTTTATGTGCCCTGATTATAACATTAGAGCGATACACCTTAGGTAGCATTAGTCGTGGATATGTAGCTGCAAGCGGATTAGGTCTACCGACACTATACAAGACACCTTTTATCAAGGTATAGTCTGAATCCTCATTAACTGCAAGCATACGTTCCTGGGGGAATTCCTTTTCCTGGGCCGCTTTTATCGTGTTTAAATCAATACCATCATATATTAACGGCAATACATCTTCCATGCGGTCCTCCTGCAGAGCGTCTGGCGAAATCCAGTCCTCATTATCTACGATACCAACGTAATCTGGTTGAACTGTATGTGGAGGCATTCGAGACAGTAAATCTGCGCGCACATTCAATTTGCCTTTGTGATAACAAATTTTGGCTCCAAATTCAGAAAGCAATATACTCCATCGTTGAATTCGAGTATTAGCCATTTGTTTAGTAAACAAAGAACGTAAGGGCTTGTGGTCTGTTAGGATTAAGAATCTAGCTCCATATAAGTATGGACGTAATTTCTCAATAGCATAAATGATTGCATAAGCTTCACGTTCAATACAAGCCCAACGTCTCTGAACAGGACTCAACGCATGAGAGACATATTGAATAACACGTTCAACCCCTTTATCGTCATCTTGGACCAATATAGCGCCTACTGCTACGTCACTAGCGTCGGTATATAATTTAAACGGCCTATCTAGACGCGGCGCCGCCATTATGCGACGGGAGATAAGGGAGCGTTTAAGAGCATTAAACGCCTCTTCTTGTTGAGCCTGCCACTGAAAGCGTACATGTTTTCTTGTCAGGTTTACCAATGGCTCCGCTATATCTGCATATCTTGGGATCAGATCTCGGTAATATCCTGTCATACCCAAGAAACAACGAACCTGTTTAATATTGGTTGGGGTAGGGAGTAATTGGATTGCTTTAACTTTTTCTGGATCAGAAGTAATTCCATCAGCACTGACCACATGGCCTAGCAATTTGATTTGTTTTAACCCAATATGACACTTGGTGGGTTTTAATCTGAGACCAGCGGATCGTAAACGGTCAAAAACCAGTTGGAGATGTTTTAAATGGTCCTCTTCATTTGGAGAGAACACAACAATGTCATCGAGATAGACCAAACATATTTTACCGATTAGACCTTCCAAAACGGTGTCCATAATTCTTTGAAACCAACTAGGCGCTGTGGCCAAGCCGAAGGGCATTTTTAAAAACTCGAACAAGCCCCGATGACAAACAAAAGCTGATTTAGGAATAGTTTCCTGATCTAATCTGATTTGGTGATAACCACTGCGTAAATCTAACGCGCTGAAAACAGTAGAACCTCCTAAACTGTCAAAAATTGTTTTGATATTTCGAATTGGATATTGATCTTTGACAGTAACGTCATTCAGTTTGCGATAGTCGACGCAAAAACGCGTAGTGCCATCCTTTTTAGGAATCAACGTGACTGGGGCAGCCCAGCTAGATATACTCGGTCTAATAATCTGTTGATTTAACATCTCATCAATAGCATCATCAACCAGTTTGCGTTTATGTATCGGCGTGCGGTAAGCAGGTAAGGATATCGGCGGTCCCGTTGTTTCAATGTGCATAGGATTAATTTTACAATTGCCTATGGAGTCGTCATTTACTGAAAATACATCGGCATTTCGCCGCAGTAACTCATTAAATTTAGGGCTACCAGTAACAGTAACTGACCCTAATCCAGCTAGACCAACATCGTTACTATACAACGGCCAGCGATGGCCGTGCATTGTCAACACGCGTCTCGACATATCAATCTGCGCTCCATCTAAAATATCACACCCTAATATCATGTCCTGATTTAAATCGTCTACAATACGAAATTTAACAGGCTTTCTAACATGATCAATGCGAAGTTCCGTCTCCCCAATGACGGTGACAACGTGTCCATTTACACCTTGCAAATTTGGTGCAGGTTGCACGAATAAAGACCTAT
Organism: Oasisia sp. SBJ-2009; assembly: GCA_964017155.1. Lineage (NCBI taxonomy): Eukaryota > Metazoa > Annelida > Polychaeta > Sabellida > Siboglinidae > Oasisia > Oasisia sp. SBJ-2009. The sequence continues at coordinate 50,384,777 of OZ024854.1, forward strand.
GCGATGCACGTGCAATTGTCTGATACACATTACGCTGCAACAAGGAACATGTGGCTCCTGTATCAACTAACGCTTTAACTAGAACACCACTTAGCGTCAAGTTTATGCGCGGTCGTCCATGAGGTGTCAATGTTGCAGCGGTCGGAAGTTTCCCGAAGGGCGCGACACGCGAGGCGGCTGTGCTGCGGACGTCCGGGAGAAACGTGACGATTTCCTCGGCGGCGGACGGTCGTCGGTCGGTACGGCGTGCGGGCGTGTAGGTGTCGATCGGTCGTCCGGTGCAGCGACGAATCGAGTCGGGCGATTCAGGATGGGGCATTCTCGTTGAATATGGCCGACCAGGCCACAATTATAGCAGATTGGCAGCGCACGGGGTAGCTGAGATTTACGCGCACCGTCAGTTCCGAATTGTCCGTAATTATTATCTTGCCTGTGAAAACCACGAGTGAAATTAGCCGCCTCAATTTTGGCTATTTTGGAAGACAATTTTTCCTGACTATTCAAGACTTTCTTCAGGAGAGCCGAAACTTCCTGTGAAGGGCGATCCGACGGCGATGGATTTGTAGGTCGAGCCGACCCTATTTCCATCGGGACTTCTTGAGAATTAGCGATTAATCCAAGACGACTAACAGCATCCTTGCGTTCGCTGTATCTAGCCACCCAATTAATCGCATCCTCCAAAGTTGCCGGATTACCGTCCTCAATCAGTTTAATCGCCATTTCAGTCGATGTTAAACCACGAGCATAACTTCGAACGAGTATGCGCGATTGGTCTACATTTCGCTGATCAGCAGGATAGGCATTATCAGCTGCTTCACGGAAGCGCCGATTGTATGCAGCCGCTAGTTCAAATGGTCCTTGCCTGATTTTTTCGACTTCGTCTCTTAGTGCGCCCTGTTCGTCAACACATAGAAACGATTGCACGATATGCGCGCGTAGCTGAGCCCAAGGGACATCAGAGCGGACGACTTGCTCCCTCGTGACATAAGCTTGAATAAACCTCTCTACTTCAGTACGTAAACACCCCGATATTGTACTCGTGACAATTTCGATTAATTGGGTGACCGGGGCCCGGTGGGCAGCAAGGGCTATATCTTGAAGCCACGTGCGTGTAGTTACCGCATCGGTCCCGTCGCAAAGAGATGTTTGTTTAATAAGCTTGTCAGTGAGGTGGCGTGTCGCGGCACGCTCCGCGTCAGCTTGACGCGCCGCCCGATTTTCTTGAAAGTTGTTAGCAAAAAAATTGCAAAAATTCCTTAGCTGTTCGTCATTCATATTTGTGGTTTATCGTGGCACAGGACAATCGGAACACGGGTCGGTAAAATAAACAGCAAGTACTCACCCCGCAGGCTGACTTATCGATCGACGTCTTCTGTGTTTTCGTCGCGAAATGCCGACATCAGGCGCAGTTTGGCAAGGGCGGCGAGGAGAGTGGGGTCATTTGCAGGTACACGAGGAGTATAGTCATGGGAACTTGGGGAATCGTCGTGAATCAACTCCGGTGGTGTGGGAGGTAACGGTAGGGCTCTAGCTTCGTCGTACGTTAATAGCGGATAATCCAGGGAAATGATGGTGTAGGGTCGAACGGGTGACGAGGATCGAGATTTTACCATTTTGTGAGTAGCGAATCCTCGTACGTGCTCCTATCCTGGCGCGCTCGCCACTATGATGTTTCGTGACCACTCCCCTAATGAGTGTTATGCAAGATTCCACCCTAGAGGTACCTGGTCATGATGTATTACACTAACCTGCATGTCAGAGAACTTACAACTCGGGACCTACTTCCAGATCGGCCCTCCGTTGCAAACCTCGTAACACACACGAAGTGTATTATCTTTTCAAGCAGAAGTCCAGGATCGGTTTTGTAACAACACGTATTTATTCCATTCAACACAATACTACAATCATCTTCCCTGCGTTGCCTCTCCCCAGCCTGCGTCCAGTCTTCCTCCGACGGTATTTATTCCCTCTGCCACGAGGCAGACCCTAGCTATCGGCATGCATTACCTTTTATAGTGAGCCATGCTTCGGACAGGCTCGGACACTAGTCTAGTCGACATATAACAATACCCACACCGGCCGGTCAGCTACTGGCCAGCCAGGAGAATGCGCAGCCCCCAAGTACAGCCCAAGCACAGGGCCAATGTCCCCCTCCACGGCCAGCATCCACCCAGCCCTCGGTTCAGCCAACAACAACCCCCAAGAGTTCGTCACCTTGCCCCCACCACCCCTATGTGCAACGCCTCAAACATATATCCCCTCGATTCTTACAACCTGAGACCTGAGGGTGCTTCAAATAAATGCAGGATTTCCACCCCATGTCGTTGCCAAAATTTGTAGCATGGAAAATGGAGATGGCACAAAACTGATACAGAGTCTGCCTGCAAGACACACACATGGCTGATGGGGTTGAAGGAGGGGTGAACACCTGGCAGTGATTACAGCAAGAGGGTGGGGACTGGAGACAGGGGGCACTGATGGCGGCAGCTGGAAGCTTGGACCCAGCTGAAACAAGATATGCTGAATGAGTCACTGAGTGATAAGCAGGGCACTTAAATTCCTATGCCAAGCGGCAGACGACATGCACTAATCATCCCAATATGGAGGATAGCATGGAGATGTGCAAGACTCAAGGAAACAGAGTATCATACATGTTTCTAAGTCATGTTAATAACGTAATATCTTGGTAGAATGGTCCCCAATGAAGGACACCCAGATGTGGACAATTCCATGAAAAATGGTCTTTGGCACCAGAATTTTTAAATTCAGATAACATATTTTATTTTACATCACATTAAAGTGAAGTATATCTTCTTACATACACAATAAAAAATTCTCTTTATTCGTCTAAATGTTACAGTATTTTAAAGCCAAGGAGTTATAAGCAATTAATTAGTAAATGTGATATGACCAAACAAGTATATAACCATTAGATGAATACAGCACTAATAAACATAGGATTCAACCTTTTATTTAGCATAAATCATGGATATATAATTTGTTAAATTAATTAATTAGAAATTGCATAATTATTATATTTTTATGACAACCCCTTGTCACTCTGTGACAAAAAAATCAGTTTTTTTTAGATTTTCTAAAAAAAAAATCAAATTAAGTTAACAAAACTCCTATTTATCTCAAATCTACTTTTATTTAGTTTAACATGTAAATGTCATTTATTATTTAAATAATTAACAATTATTTCATAAAAGTTAGTTACAAAGTTGTTACTCTGTAACTCCACTCTGTAACAACACTGACATAAAATGGTGCCATTTAAGAGTGGTATATAGCCTTTGTTTTACAATTGAGTAATTATAATATTCACCAGATGGAATTGTGTAAAAAATATGCATATTTCCCACAATTCTGATGTATTTCCTTTCTGTACCAACTGATTTCAAGTCCAGACACAATGAAATTGTGTTGGCAATCAGTTGACAGTATTGTGATCATCATCAGGTGAGCATCTTTGTGGAAACCAGTAGAACAACATTCTTTGAAATGCAAACAGGATGGCCAGATACAAGATGCAGTAGCTGAAGTTGTCAAGCAACTTGACTACTTCTAGCAGCATAACTTCCTAAAATGCAAGCAGGCCGATTCGTTTGAAGAGAAAAGACGAGCTGTTAATAGGCACAACATCGTGGTTCAAGTTGATTTTGCAGACAATTACATGGCCATTGATCAAGACGAGATCAAAAGTGCTCACTGGACCATTCGCAAGTGACACTGTTCACAGTCTGCACTTGGATAGACGGTGACATCACTAAATCCTCTGTCATTGTAAGTGATGACATGATACATTGAAAATCGGCTATCAGTTCCTTTCTGGGCAAAATCTTCGAGAATCTGAAAGCAAAGCATTCAACAATTGAGACATTGACCTTTTTCTGATGGTGCCAGCAGCCAGTCTAAGCATACAAACCTCACGTTCCTCTAAGAGATCTATGATGTGTCAATCATATGGAACTTCTTCACAACATCACTTGGCAAAGGAGCAGTTGATGGAACTGAGGGTGATGTGAAGAGGCGTGTCTGGCTGGCAAATCTCACTGGAGATTGTGCATCAGATGCAGAGTTGCGGTCAAACATTGCAAGAAAACTGAAGTTCAGTTGGTTCTGACTAGCGAAATAATGGAAGGCACTGCTGCACTGGAGGATCGGTGCTTGAACATACTGTCACTCCCAAAGACAAACATGAAGCATTGTGTCATCCCTGTCCCCCATTATGTTGTGAAGTGTTCAATATATTCATCTGCAGAACATTTCAACACCATCAGCCTGCATGCAGACTATGATCTTGCTTCTGACGTAGCCAAACAACCAGTCGTCAAGCACGACAGTGCATGGATTGGTGACTTCATTGTCGTGGAGATGTGTGGCAACAAAACCATGAAGAGTTTCATTGCTCAGGTTGTTGACTCGAGTGATGACTGTTTGGAATTGTCATTCCTACGAAAGGCAGACCTGGACAAGTCTGGGAGAGCTTATGTTTTCCCTGTGAATGCAGACAAGTCATGGATCAACCTTGATGAATTTGTGCGTGTCCTTTCTCAACCATCTTGTTACAATCGGAACCACTACATCTTCAATTTGAAACTGCTTTAAATCCTTGTTTGTACAGATGGTCATGAACTATTTTTTTTAAGTTGTTCATAATTAGTCAACTGAACAATGACATCAAGGTTTAAGAGTGACACTGACATAACGAGAATGTCTGAATAACTTACATTATAATCAAGATGGACAATAATAATTAAGAATCCGACTCCGTGACGATGACAGCCTGCTAATTAATTAAGTAATTACAACTGCAATTAACTTTTTAAAGTTTTAGAATGACATGTTGCAACCTCAGATATGTAATGTGTTTAAATAATGATATGCAGAACTTTACCCATGCCATGGCAGGAGAGCTGAATTTGAAGTTTGTGTAACCATGAGAAGATTATGTGCAAAAGTCACTCCGTAACATGTCACTAATTAGTTAATTACTGTTAACTTTACCAATGGTTTTCAAAGTTGTCACACGTTGTCTGAAGCTAACTCTGTAGCTAACAGTATTTGATGTTCAACTGACAGATATGTTACATATTTAAATATGTCAGAATGTCATATTTGTAGTCCAATGACACTCCGTAACATCATGGAATTGCCCATGTAGATATGTGGCATAGGATACAAATTGGACCAAAATTACCCAAAAAAGCGTTAAGGAAGACTGCAGACAGACAGAAAATATGATGTGACAAAATCAGGGAAAGTCCTGCAACCTATAGTGCATCCACCATAGCTATGTGATCTGGAATCAGTGACACCAATAAAGCAATAGTAACAGAAGCTGCGAGTTTGCAAGAATAACTGGGTTTCTAAAATTAGAATTGAATTGAAGGGATGATACAGTTTGATACTCAAGGCGACTTGAAAGGAAGAGTTCTCATCAAGACCACAGGAAAAGAAGAGCTCTCATCAAGACCACATGAAGGAAGGAGCTCTCATCAAGACCACATGGAGGAAGGAGCTTTCACCAAGACCACATGGAGGAAGGAGCTCTCACCAAGACCACATGGAGGAAGGAGCTCTCACCAAGACCACAGGAAGGAAGGAGCTCTCACCAAGACCACATGGAGGAAGGAGCTCTCATCAAGACCACAGGAAGGAAGGAGCTCTCACCAAGACCACAGGAAGGAAGGAGCTCTCACCAAGACCACATGAAGGATGGAGCTCTCACCAAGACCACATGGAGGAAGGAGCTCTCACCAAGACCACATGGAGGAAGGAGCTCTCATCAAGACCACAGGAAGGAAGGAGCTCTCACCAAGACCACAGGAAGGAAGGAGCTCTCACCAAGACCACATCACATGGAGGAAGGAGCTTTCACCAAGACCACATGGAGGAAGGAGCTCTCATCAAGACCACAGGAAGGGAGGAGCTCTCACCAAGACCACAGGAAGGAAGGAGCTCTCACCAAGACCACATGGAGGAAGGAGCTTTCACCAAGACCACATGGAGGAAGGAGCTCTCACCAAGACCACAGGAAGGAAGGAGCTCTCACCAAGACTACAGGAAGGAAGGAGCTCTCACCAAGACCACAGGAAGGAAGGAGCTCTCATCAAGACCACATGGAGGAAGGAGCTCTCACCAAGACCACATGGAGGAAGGAGCTCTCACCAAGACCACATGGAGGAAGGAGCTCTCATCAATACCACAGGAAGGAAGGAGCTCTCACCAAGACCACAGGAAGGAAGGAGCTCTCACCAAGACCACATGGAGGAAGGAGCTTTCACCAAGACCACATGGAGGAAGGAGCTCTCACCAAGACCACAGGAAGGAAGGAGCTCTCACCAAGACTACAGGAAGGAAGGAGCTCTCACCAAGACCACAGGAAGGAAGGAGCTCTCACCAAGACCACATGAAGGAAGGAACTCTCACCAAGACCACAGGAAGGAAGGAGCTCTCACCAAGACCACAGGAAAGGAATTAAGGAGCTCTCATTAAGACCACATGAAGGAAGGAGCTCTCACCAAGACCACATGAAGGAAGGAGCTCTCACCAAGACCACATGGAGGAAGGAGCTCTCACCAAGACCACAGGAAGGAAGGAGCTCTCACCAAGACCACAGGAAGGAAGGAACTCTCACTAAGACCACAGGAAGGAACAAGCTCTCACCAAGACCACAGGAAGGGAGGAACTCTCACCAAGACCACAGGAAGGAAGGAGCTCTCACCAAGACCACAGGAAGGAAGGAGCTCTCACCAAGACCACAGGAAGGAAGGAGTTCTCGGTTGTTGTCAAGGATTTGTGAAAGTCTGACAAAGACAAAAGGTGGACTGGTGGAGGTGAATTCTGATAACAAGTAACGGCGGGAAGTCGGGAACAGAAACAGCAATGGAGTTATACCTCAACCTATATATATCACCAGAAGGAAGAGCTGAAATGACTCGTCATGCATGTCTCAACAACATTATTTTTTGAGTGCAATGCAGATAATTAAAAATATGGTATTAAAAATGGTATCACTGACAAGCGTCTGTTTATGATGAGGGAACCTGATGTAGTTACCTGAGTATCCACTACGCACTTTGGAGAAGCTGAAGTAGGCGTTGTATCCCTCAACAATGGCTGATGGCTCATCCAACTGGTCCCCTGGCAACACAACACATTCTCTTAACACTATATATTAACACCAACTGTGGGTAAAGATTAATTTCCCATCACTCGCACTCAGATACATGTATTTAAGGTTGAACACAACAAGATATTTTCAAACAGCCGTGACCCCAAACCTCCCAACACAAAACCATACAAATAGTGTTTACATATATCCCGAGTTAGGGCATACCAATGCACAAACACAATTAAATGTGGAGCTTATTTACTTTGCAGTTGCATGTGTGACGCACGCAAATAGACAGTGCAAGCGTCCTGATTTATTTTGGAATAGCAACCAGACATCTATGGGAACTGAAAATAAACATCAGTTACTGTTGGGTGTCGTGTGTTTATGTACAGTTTGCCTCACAAATGTGAACCAGAATAAACAAAACCACAACTTGAAGGTACAACAGCCCTTCTTCTATTAATTTGACAATTCAAATTAAGGTAAATTTGGATTTCCCATATATCATTTAGTCTCTGTACCAAATGTCCAAGCTCACACTTTTATGAGCCTCTGAAAATGGTATTTTAGCTCGTTGTGACAAATCTAATAACAGTTACACCATTTTAGAACTTCACCAAAATTAGGAAAATCATCAAGTCAAGCTCACATATTCAGAATAAGCTAGTTTTCATGTCTATTTTTACATATAAAACCAATTCTAAGACATTGTGATAGAAGCCATTTGTTCATCTAACATGGAGTTTGACCCACACAAGCTTATAATCTACACAGAGAAAAATTCAGCAATTGGGGTTTTGTCTGTTGGGGTTTTGTCCACATATGCATTAGGCGGTTGGGGTTTTGTCCGGATCTTGCGACTTAGATGCAAGTCATTGCGTAAGTTCCTTACGTGTTTAAATTGCTGTTGTGTATGCACATGTATTTATTTAAAATATAATGTATTTATACATAAATACATTATACACTTCTATGCTGAGAATTGAGGTTATCCACATTTGCAATAAGCGGTTGGGATGTCCGCTGGGATTTTGTCCACTGGGGTTTTTTCCGTTGGTGTTTGTCTTCACACCTTCAACCTTGCACATATGCTATTTGGCCGAATATCAGAGATAGAGTGATTACAATACAAATGTACTCGAGTACGATTACTAAGAAGATGCATGAGTACGAGTACAAGTACGAATTCTCAGAAAACAAATGTACTCGAGTACGGTTACGATTACTTTAGAATGTACTCGAGTACGAGTATGATTACTTTAGAATGTAATCATGATTACTTTCATGATTACTTTAATGAATATCCTGTTTCTACTGAAAAGGTGACCTCCATTGGAACCCTCAGGTGTCATTCTTTTTCTGTTGCTGTGTCACTATTTAGTGTTCTAATTGATTCTGTTATCCACTATCCAGGTGTTATTATTAATAATCAGATGACTTTCTCAGGTATTGAATGAATCATTTAATACTGGATTGATAATCAAGGTGTCCATATATCATGATACTACAAATTAAGGGTATCATACAGTAACAAATAGTGCTCATACAAGTTTTATAATGAGTGCCAATTTAGTGGTGGTTCGATATTCAATTACGTCTATGAAATATCAAGATAAAATATTGACCTTGCAGAAATATTGCAATATTTTAATTGATATATTGAGTATTGAACCAGCAGGATACATACTATTCAGTAAATCAGTATTGTATGACTCATGATGTAGTTTGCCAATAAAGAAATAAGATATGTTGGTGAAATATAACACAAACGTGAGCACTCACTGCCACTGAGTAAACAGCTGAGAGTCTTGTCATTATTTGTCTTGTTTCTGTTAATTATACGCTCTCGATGAATGCATAAGCCATCACATGCAAGGACAGTCAAATGAAATTTGTGTATGCAATATTTTGGATATGCATTTTGGTCATGCCAAAGTAAAACCATCAATAGTAGAATTAGAAATATTTCACAAATGGATGTGATGTCATCTAGCACCAGACAAAATATGGGAAGCAATTCTATGTCTAGCCTATTAGCAGTTATCTGCTCTCAGTCCCTTTGTACCCCCTAATTAGGTGCTAATTGACCACAAAAGAGAACAGGGCCAATAGTATTTGCTAAGGGAGTTAATGTGCCTCGCCAGTTTCATCCCCTTTGTTCCAGACCAGCTATCAATGGCCATCATTCTCAGAGGGGCAATTGTAAATCCTAGTCTGGCTAAAAGTTGATACCAAACTAATTAAATTAATGTGGTTGAAATTTGCATGTAGTTCATTAGTAATATAAAAGTATGACAGCAACAATCAATGGCATACATTAAACATAACTAGACTGTAATGGAATTAAATTTTAAAACAACACCCACTTAGACATATAAATTTACACAACTGTCTCAAGAAAGATATAGTTGAAACAGTTCCACTTTGTGTCGTTTCAGCAACAACAAATATTATTGTAAATAAAAACATGATGCATTTATCTCAAATTTTGGTCTGAAGGATTGGTTAACTGCACCATGACCAGTGTAATGTATGTATATGTAATGCAACAACAGTTGGTTTGTGGTGAACATCTAATGCACTTTTTAACAGACTGTTTGCACAAATTTGACACCATAATTGAACTGTTAGAGTGTGACCGTATAATAATTGTGGATTTTACACAAAATCTAAAATAGATCTGCTGTTCATCGACGATCGAGTCTGATGAGTTGATAGAGGTTAAGACGGACAAGCACAGTGTGGTAATCTGCACAAACTACAGAACAGTCTACTACAGACCCATACATCACTCAAAACATCAACTGTCTAGAGGGGTCCAGCACTGGGCAGTATTACTGTAAGGTTTGTGGTCCATAACTACAACTGGAAAGTATCTGGGTTTATCTTGATCTCAGCCAACCATAGAAAAGAGGAGGGCTGAGGCCAGATTTTCCACTATGTACACAAAATCTCCTAGACACTGATCCCAACCAATGCCTCAAGCCCGGACACAGTCAAACAAGATCCAACGATCCACACAAATACAGACAAATATCCATGTCCCACAACTATTACATTATGGCTTCTTTCCCCGAACAACATCACAGTGGAACAGACTTCTATCTACTGATCTAATGCATTTACCCTCAACAATCTGGTCGCCTACAAGGGTGCATTGCAGGCTATTGACGTGTCAGCCTGCTATAGTCTAGACAACAATTTCCCAAGCACAAATGCTCATTATTCCACTTCCAGATAACAGGAAGCCAGCCATCCTGAAACCGATCAACCATACTAGTGCATGATCCCCCGGGCCCAGTAGGGGTTTTACACTAATACAGTGTAGTACTATATGGTGCATGGACAAAAACCCCTCAAGACGAAACCCCCTCGGACAAATTTAAACCCCCTCATCATTCATAGATACTATAGACTCAAGAATGACTACAATAGACTTAAAATTAATTCAGCTTGTATGCATAGACATGTACACTATATATTTATAATATTATATATATATATTTATATATACATAATATATATATATATATATATATATATATATATATACATATATATATATATATACATACATACATACAAGCCAAGTTAAGTTTGTATTCCTTCTTGAGTCTATACTCTAGTATCTATGATGGGAAAATTCCGATAATGAGGGGCTTTTGTCGTTTTGTCCCGGATTCTATAGATTCTATAGACATAGAACTTTACTAGTACTACACTGTCTACAGTCCAGAATCAGAGCCTACAGTCTGTCTCTGACTCTGTAGGACTGTAAGTTGTAACGTGCAACACTGTGACAGTGTGACTGTCTACACTGCAGGTTCTACTGAAAACGACGCTCCTAGACCTAGCAAAGTTACCTACTTGTTATTTTAGTTTCTTGAAGACAAATAATATCCGCATCCAGTCTATCGAATAAATCTCTAAGGGGAACTTTGGTCGCTCGGATACCGTTGATATTCCACGTCAGTATTTTCATGTTGTGAAACACGCGTGAATGGAAGGAATAGTTTTCCGCGGTAACGACATTTACTTATTCCTATTGGTTGTGCGTCGCAAACTACCGATATAAAATGGGTTCAAAGGTCAATCGGCGCCATTTCGTTTTGGTTTGATTTCCGTGTTGTTTTTAGTCACGAAAAAACTTCTGAGTTTGCTATACACAGAAAGATCATGGATCCGAACTCAATGACGAAGTCGCAGCTACAATCAGCGCTAACAGGACACAATGTATCTGTACCAGCGTCCGCTCGAAAATCTGTTTTTGTAGGGTTGTATGCAGATCATGTTTTATTTCGTAATTGCAACTGTAGGTCTGCTACAATCAGAGTAAGAGACAAAACTAACATGACCACGTCAGGATTCTCTAGCGATGATGACATCGATGACTATATACAGCCAGTGGCAGTACAACCGAAGGGCAAGGTAAACAGCCAAACCAGCCAATCCAAGCTAGATCAACAGCCGGCATCCGGCGAAACACGTGTGCACGCAGCTGTTCCACGGGGTGATATTAAGGGATTTATAACACTGTCACTGATTAACTTACACTAAGTCTTACTGCCTAAGCCAGTAGCTATAGTAATATATATGTATAATCGAAATCGCTCGAGATAACACACTGAAATGAAACACTACTAGTACTAGCTAGCCTGATACACTAGCTGTAATGCTAATTTCACTGTATGAATTGTTCCCGCCACGATCTCGGTGAGGGGTTTGAATGTTCACGAGAAACCCCGCCCCTTGGCGGAAAGTGTACCGCGGAAAATCTCACGAACCAATGAACGTTGTTCATACATTTCATGTTGGCCAATTAGACGTTTTAAGACATCGCAAATGGCATACTATTCTGAATCGTGATTGGCAGGCCTGGTTTACTTTTGTACAATTCTAGGCTAAAACTGGTGTTCAGAGGAAGTGCCTTGTTCAAAACCAATTTAATAAGTAAGTACGGCATGTCCACATAGTCAGTGTTTAGACGGATTGTAATGACTAAGTTCGGAATACTAAGACTAAGTCTCGATTTATCAGGGCTATATTAGATAGGCCTAAAGAAACGAGTTTCAGTTTCATCCTAGACCTAGTCCTAGACCTACGCTATATATATACGATATGCTATGGACTATGCAAGACAATAATATTTACATTCCTGTCTCGGTGTCTGTGCCTAAGGGCTGGCTATGGCTTATAAATGCGTCAAATGGCAAATGCTGTTAGTGATTTGGGCCAGTTAACTGAACGATTCTTCTTCTAACAGATCCTCTACTGTTATCAAGCCTTATAAAATACTAACCCCTATTTAATAGGGGTTTGTGTTAGGGTTAGGTTGTATGTACTGCACAATGCAGCATGCTACAGGAGCCCAGTCTGCAGGGTAATCAACCAACCATAGATAATTAACACAGTAAGAACCCTGACTACTAGACCCTTTATAATAATAGACTGGTCTAGACTAGATAAGGTGTGTGCCCCAAAGCTGACATGATCCTAGATCCTTTCCTGGCTCTTTAAGACTTTAGACATTCCTGGGTCTTCTCTTCTGTTAGCTCTTTTAACTCTCATTATTTTAGCATCAAATTCATTGTAAACAACTATTTGATATAATAGCATAGTCATATTTTACTGATAGGATTTTGTAAATCTCAGTTATATCTCCCCTAAGGCCATGCATGGTATGAAAGAGTAGGTAGTTTTAATCTTTGTAGACATTCTTTATAATCAAGTTCTTTGTATCCAGGAATTAGTTTAGTTGCTAGACGCTGCATATTTTCAAGAGCTGTAATATGTTTCATTAAAAGGAATACACTTTTCATCTAGATATCCAAAAGTGCGTCATAAAATTGGCTTTATGAATGTTTTCTGACATGTCATTATATGATGTGCCTCAAAGTTGAGTGATTTAATCAGTAGCAGCAAACCTGGCATGTGAGTATGAAGTGCCATATTTTTCAGTGTTCTTAAATCATTCAAATGTTATATGTCAGTGCATTAATTCCACGATTCCTCATTATTTTTAAGCATAATGTTATAAAATGCAGTCCAAATACTGCTAGTGCATTCACATTGCTCATATATTTAAAGCAGTAGTTCGCTTCTGTAGCATCGAATGTTGTTCAGCTTTGTATGGACTGGTCATGCTTTGTAGGATGGTATATGTTAGTTTTTTTGTTAGAAGGACTTGTGTGATCACTTGTGTAATCTGTCACAGTGAACCAGGGATATAAGTTGCATTGACCTACCTTGCACATGCCAAAAATAGCCGTCTAGATCAGCCATACATTTTCTTTCTTTTTGGTTGAAATACATCTTTTAATATCTCCCTTCAAAGTTCAATGTAATTTCCTTGACAAATAATCAAAAACTAATCAATTAAAACAATAGAACATATCAATCAGTTGAGCATGGTGTGTTGTAATAATTTTTTTCAAAATAATAGCTTTTAAGAGCTTGCTTCAATTTCATCACCATATAAAGAACTACCCTGGCAAAAATATTCAATATGTGTGGTTCCTTTTAAAGCTTTTAATCTTTGGGGCCCAAAAAGTACAAAACACCATTTCTTAATTTTGCGACTTAATACTCACTTTGCTTTGGCAGGTCACAAGTAAGACGTTGCATAGTCATCCTGTGTATAGATTTAGGAGTGTGGAGCCCTTGGGCAGTGTGCAGCCATGTGTCGCACGAATAGTTCTTGTTCTGTTCCACCTCCGGCAGTTGTGACTTCACAATATAATGGAATGCCAGAAAACAAGTTACATCCAAAACATTTCAACCCCAAGGAAATTAAACAAGAATGCCCCAATACACATAGCTTTATGTAGAGACCCGTCCACCCATCATTAGGACAGGTAAAAACGAATATGGACAGGCAGAAATATGGGTGGACGGGTGGTGGATGGGTAAAAAAATGAAGGAGGAAAAAAGAAAAGGTCCTCCAAAACCATAGATATTGTTAGTTATGCTTGAAAGTGAGTGTAAATGGTGTCATATGTGTGTTTGTAGCCCATTTCAGGTCATCAGGCACATCTGAAAGTTTGTAAACTAGCTTAACAGTTAACATCCTGGATGTGTCCACCAAAACATGTGTGACTGGCAATAATTTTATCCTGCATAAAGCCCTGCCACCCGCATATCATTATATTGTGAGGACCTCTGGAAAAATGCTCCAACTGCTGTGGCTGAGCCCTAAATACAGCACTTTTTGTTATGATAGTTGCACTGCTTTGCTTTCTGTCTACTTTTGCATGCCAGTAACATCTCTTTGCTTTGATTAATAGCCGGGAATCTTTGGGTGGCTGTCAAACGTCTTTTCAGGAAGTGGAGATACAGGAACATATCCACAGGGCAGCCAGGTACACAACGTTACACCTGTGTAACGGTTACTTGATACTTGATACACAGCATTACACACAACAAAGTTACTAACATACTCATTTTGTTCCTGACACTTGATACACACAACACAGTCACTCATACATCTATTCTGTCCCTGACACTTGTTTCACACAACACAGTTATTCGCACATATTTTGTCCCTGACACTTGATACACGTGACACACAACACATATTTTGGACCTGACACTTAATACACACAAGTCAAACACAATTACTTACACACCTATTTTGTTCCTGACACTTGGTTCACACAACACAGTTATTAACACATATTTTGTCCCTGACTCTTGATATACACAACAAAGTTATTCACAAATTTATTTTGTCCCTAACTTTTGATACACAAACAGAATTATTCACAAACCTATTTTGTTCCTGACACTTGATATTTAATACACTTGACACATTTACACCTCTACTTTATGCCTGACATTTAATACACACAATACAGTTACACACCTATTTTGTCCATACTACTTAATACACATGAAACAGTTACTCACACACATACTTTGTTCCTGACATTTGGATTAACATAACATAGTTACTCAGACACATAATTTGTCCCAAATAAAATACAACAAACCAATGCTTCACATGGTGTAACAAACCATTGTTTCACATGGTGTAACAAACCAGTGCTTCACATGGTGTAACAAACCAGTGCTTCACATGGTGTAGCAATCCAATGCTTCACATGGTGTAACAAACCAGTGCTTCACATGGTGTAACAAACCGGTGCTTCACATGGTGTAGCAATCCAATGCTTCACATGGTGTAACAAACCAGTGCTTCACATGGTGTAACAAACCAGTGCTTCACATGGTGTAACAAACCAGTGCTTCACATGGTGTAACAAACCAGTGCTTCACATGGTGTAACAAACCAGTGCTTCACATGGTGTAACAAACCAGTGCTTCACATGGTGTAACAAACCAGTGCTTCACATGGTGTAACAAACCAGTGCTTCACATGGTGTAACAAACCAGTGCTTCACATGGTGTAACAAACCAGTGCTTCACATGGTGTAACAAACCAATGCATCACATGGTGTAACAAACCAATGCTTCACATGGTGTAACAAACCAGTGCTTCACATGGTGTAACAAACCAGTGCTTCACATGGTGTAACAAACCAGTGCTTCACATGGTGTAACAAACCAGTGCTTCACATGGTGTAACAAACCAGTGCTTCACATGGTGTAACAAACCAATGCATCACATGGTGTAACAAACCAATGCATCACATGGTGTAACAAACCAGTGCTTCACATGGTGTAACAAACCAATGCTTTACATGGTGTAACAAACCAATGCTTCACATGGTGTAACAAACCAGTGCTTCACATGGTGTAACAAACCAATGCTTTACATGGTGTAACAAACCAGTGCTTCACATGGTGTAACAAACCAGTGCTTCACATGGTGTAGCTAACCAGTGCTTTACATGGTGTAACAAACCAATGTTTCTCATGGTGTAACAAACCAGTGCTTCACATGGTGTAACAAACCAATGCTTTACATGGTGTAACAAACCAGTGCATCACATGGTGTAACAAACCAGTGCATCACATTGTGTAACAAACCAATGCATCACATGGTGTAACAAACCAGTGCTTCACATGGTGTAACAAACCAATGCTTCACATGGTATAACAAACCAATGCTTCACATGGTGTAACAAACCAGTGCATCACATGGTGTAACAAACCAGTGCATCACATTGTGTAACAAACCAATGCATCACATGGTGTAACAAACCAGTGCATCACATGGTGTAACAAACCAGTGCATCACATTGTGTAACAAACCAATGCATCACATGGTGTAACAAACCAGTGCATCACATGGTGTAACAAACCAGTGCATCACATGGTGTAACAAACCAGTGCATCACATGGTGTAACAAACCAGCACATCACATGGTGTAACAAACCAGTGCATCACATGGTGTAACAAACCAGTGCATCACATGGTGTAACAAACCAGCACATCACATGGTGTAACAAACCAGTGCATCACATGGTGTAACAAACCAGTGCATCACATGGTGTAACAAACCAGTGCATCACATGGTGTAACAAACCAGTGCATCACATGGTGTAACAAACCAGTGCATCACATGGTGTAACAAACCAGTGCATCACATGGTGTAACAAACCAGTGCTTCACATGGTGTAACAAACCAGTGCATCACGTGGTGTAACAAACCAGTGCATCACATGGTGTAACAAACCAGTGCATCACGTGGTGTAACAAACCAGTGCATCACATGGTGTAACAAACCAATGCATAACATGGTGTAACAAACCAGTGCATCACGTGGTGTAACAAACCAATGCATAACATGGTGTAACAAACCAGTGCATCACATGGTGTAACAAACCAATGCTTTACATGGTGTAACAAACCAGTGCATCACATGGTGTAACAAACCAATGCATCACGTGGTGTAACAAACCAGTGCATAACATGGTGTAACAAACCAGTGCTTCACATGGTGTAACAAACCAGTGCATCACGGTGTAGCAAACCAGTGCATCACGGTGTAACAAACCAGTGCATCACACGGTGTAACAAACCAGTGCATCACACGGTGTAACAAACTAATGCACAACAAACCAGTGCATCACATGGTGTAACAAACCAATGCATTACATAGTGTAACATACATGATGCTACAAACAAACCAATGCATCATGTGGTGTAATATGTCAGTGCATCACATGGTGCTACAAACCAATGCATCAAACAAACCAATGCATCACATGGTATAACAAACCAATGCATCACATGGTATAACAAACCAGTGCATCACATGGTGTAACAAACCAGTGCATTGCATTGTGTAATAAACCAGTGCATCACATGGTGTAACAAACCAGTGCATCACATGGTATAACAAACCAGTGCTTCACATGGTGTAACAAACCAGTGCATCACCTGGTGTAACAAACCAGTGCATTGCATTGTGTAACAAACCAGTGCATTGCATTGTGTAACAAACCAGTGCATCACATGGTGTAACAAACGAATGCATTGCATTGTGTAATAAACCAGTGCTTCACATGGTGTAACAAACCAGTGCATCACATGGTGTAACAAACCAGTGCATCACATGGTGTAACAAACCAGTGCTTCACATGGTGTAACAAACCAATGCATCACATGGTGTAACAAACCAGTGCTTCACATGGTGTAACAAACCAGTGCATCACATGGTGTAACAAACCAATGCATCACATGGTGTAACAAACCAGTGCTTCACATGGTGTAACAAACCAGTGCTTCACATGGTGTAACAAACCAGTGCATCACATGGTGTAACAAACCAGTGCTTCACATGGTGTAACAAACCAGCGCTTCACATGGTGTAACAAACCAGTGCATCACATGGTGTAACAAACCAGTGCATCACATGGTGTAACAAACCAGTGCTTCACATGGTGTAACAAACCAGTGCTTCACATGGTGTAACAAACCAGTGCATCACGTGGTGTAACAAACCAGTGCTTCACATGGTGTAACAAACCAGTGCATCACATGGTGTAACAAACCAGTGCATCACATGGTGTAACAAACCAGTGCATCACATGGTGTAACAAACCAGTGCATCACATGGTGTAACAAACCAGTACATCACATGGTGTAACAAACCAGTGCATCACATGGTGTAACAAACCAGTACATCACATGGTGTAACAAACCAGTACATCACATGGTGTAACAAACCAGTGCATCACATGGTGTAACAAACCAGTGCATCACATGGTGTAACAAACCAGTGCATCACATGGTGTAACAAACCAGTACATCACATGGTGTAACAAACCAGTGCTTCACATGGTGTAACAAACCA
This sequence comes from Oasisia sp. SBJ-2009, assembly GCA_964017155.1. NCBI lineage: Eukaryota > Metazoa > Annelida > Polychaeta > Sabellida > Siboglinidae > Oasisia > Oasisia sp. SBJ-2009. Next base: position 50,403,161 of record OZ024854.1, read on the forward strand.
ATGCTTCACATGGTGTAACAAACCAATGCATCACATGGTGTAACAAACCAGTGCTTCACATGGTGTAACAAACCAGTGCTTCACATGGTGTAACAAACCAGTGCTTCACATGGTGTAACAAACCAGTGCATCACATGGTGTAACAAACCAGTGCTTCACATGGTGTAACAAACCAATGCTTCACATGGTGTAACAAACCAGTGCTTCACATGGTGTAACAAACCAGTGCATCACATGGTGTAAACAAACCAGTGCATCACATGGTGTAACAAACCAGTGCTTCACATGGTGTAACAAACCAGTGCTTCACATGGTGTAACAAACCAGTGCTTCACATGGTGTAACAAACCAGTGCATCACATGGTGTAACAAACCAGTGCTTCACATGGTGTAACAAACCAATGCTTCACATGGTGTAACAAACCAGTGCATCACATGGTGTAACAAACCAGTACATCACATGGTGTAACAAACCAATGCATCACATGGTGTAACAAACCAATGCATCACATGGTGTAACAAACCAGTGCATCACATGGTGTAACAAACCAGTGCTTCACATGGTGTAACAAACCAATGCATTATATCTACATTAATTAGTGCAGCAATTGCAGCAAAACAAAATGACTGCACTAAACAAACACTGGGTACCAACAATTGTATCACAATGCCCCACGAGAGGACGCGCTCACACGTAGTATAGTTAACAGCCTATTCACCAAGCATCACTCACAATCACGTTCATTCACAAAATCACTTCACAATTAGTGCTAAGTTTGGCTGTAAGTCAGCCAGATCATAGTGTGTCATTTGTTTGCAGAGAGTGTCACCAGCATACCCTAATAACTATGGCAATGTGCTCAGCCAAAACAACAACACACTTGGACAACAACCTAACAACAATAAACGTGGACAAAAACAACAATTCGGCGGTGCTGGCGGCACCAAACGTGGCCAGCAACAACGACGTGGTGGTGCTAACAACACCAAACTTGGGCAACAACGATTCAGCGGTCCTAAGAGTAAGAACATCAAACGTGGACAACAACGTGGTAGTCCTAACAAACAACAGCCACCCACTAATCCTCACATGAGCCGAGGCCTACTGAGTGTTCCTAACAGAGGGCTGCAACAACAACAAGCTAGAAATACGGCCCGGGCACAAATAGACTCATTTGCTAAAAGGACGACCACTCAGGCCACAAATGTGCAGCCTGAACACAAGTGGCCGGGACCACCTCGTCCACCGCCCATGAGAACAAATAACGTATTCAATGTTTTCCGCCAACTTAGTACGCCGTTCTTCAAAAACAGTAAATTTGACGATTGTGAGTGTCTTGGTGGTAGAGGTGGTAGAGGTAGAGGTAGAGGTGGAGGGGGTAGAGGTAGAGGTGATAGCCTATTTTCTCCTGTCGTGTACCCTTGGCGAGGCCTGAAGCCAGGCTCGCCTAACTACGGATGTGTGGGGCGGAAGCTGAAGCAGCCCGTGGCACCAGCCTGGTCCCCTTGCATGCTCCCGACTAGCGATGAACTCAACAAGCGCATACGTGAACAGCAGGAACACATACGTGAATTAAATTCGCAGGGAAAGAAGAGGTCAGGCAAGCAAATGGCATCGTTGGGGTTCACGCAGGAGCAGATAGAGGTGATGTCAAATGCAGAGCTGCTGGAGACTCTGCGGCAACACGGCATTAACTGTGGACCCATTGTGCGTAAGGATTGTTTTATGTTGCTTTGCAGTCACCTTTTTCCGCAGTAAAATGCGATTCAAACTCCATTTTAGCCGATCGCTATCCAGTAATGAAGTTTGAAAGACTGAATAGTGAATACTTTTTAAATAAGTTTATGGAAGAATATATGTGTCAGTATAGTTAAAATCATCTACCTCTTCTTAGTCATTTGCTGTCAACCATGTCCTGTTGTTATTGTCACACCACAACACTAGCCTTCATGACAGTATTCAGACTCAGATGAGTTCATCACCAGCCCTTCTAATATGGTGTCATCGACAGACTTTCAATTTTTACGTCGGAGTGATAGGAAACATAGTCGTTTGTGAATAAGGAGTATAGAAATGGGGAAAGGACACATCTTTTATTTAACAACATATTTAGTTTAAAGATTAGTCTTTACCCTAATGAAACAGTCCCCTTGTGCATTGAGAATGTTAAACTCAGTCTGTGTTGTGAAGTGTCGTGGTGATGGTGTTTCAGCGAGTACGCGCCTCGTGTACCAGAAGAAGCTGTTGAACATCCTGTCAGGCGGCCTGGTGCCATGGAAACAGGCCAGTGGGGGTGAGACGGAGGAGGGCAGACACAGAACTGAGTCGTACAGTGACAAAGATGATGACGAGGAGGAAACCGCTGATATCTTTGATAGCTCCGAAGAAGAGGAAGGTACTGATCCTAGTCTGAGTAGTGTTTCACAAGTTCCATTCATTTGGATGTGGAATGATAATGATTTATCCATAAATTCCACATAAGTGCATTGGTATATTCATGTTATTGTGTATAAATTAGTCACTATAAATCTTGAAGATGGGACCAAGTTTAATGATTAAACGAAGAACAATTTTATTGTGTTATTTATATGGATGATGTCTTTAACAGGTTTCAGAATTAGAGGGGAAAAAATAGCATTAACAGAACATCTCGGGGGTAATGCTGATAAGTGTTGCTTGAACTGCTGTGTGTCTGAGTTGAGCTATGAATCCTATGATGTGTTCTTGTAGAGATGACACCAGCCAAGTTGAACATAGTTCAAACAAAAAGGGGGAAAGCTGTGGCACCTGAACGTCTTCTTGCCAGGTGCGTTACACTCTGCAGTGTACAGAATTCGTTATTCTGTGCCTATATTTCATTACAAATTTGTTTTATTTACCCTTTGTAATGTTGACAACATACCGAAGAGATAACTCCACGTACGCAGAGTTTCACATTTGTAAGCTCTGCCTCTAGTTTCCATTTAAAGCATTGCTATGAATATTCAGTTGAGTTTAGCAGATTTTGGTTTTATCCGACAAGTTCATTGTGCTTAAAGTCAACGATCATTGATTGGTTCAAGTGCATGCATAAATAATCATTATAATTAGGCTGTTTAATTAATCACCCACATGATAGCAAGCTGAAAATGATTCGCATAAACACAGTTATGTACAGTGTATAGGCTTGCTGCATTGATAACACCCAAATGATCCATTGATTTACAGGACGTAACAGAGAAAGTACTTATGGGAAGTTTCACGTTTTGATGTAGTACATCTGTAATGTTTTCAAGCCTACAAAGACTCCTTTTAAGATCATTGTAAATATATCTCCTGTGAAGAAATGAGCTTTATTCTCCTCTTTCTGTGTTCACTGGATGCAAGAGAGGGACTCGTAAACAACCAGTCTGTACAGTTGTAAGCATGGAATATGCTTTCTTGAAGGCGGGACAAATTATACATGTAGATAAAGTACAAAGGAGGCAACATCATTGTTCTTGAAAACATTTAACATTCCTGCATTTGTCTGTCCTACCAATTTGTGCAAAATGAAAGAGAGTGCTGAATGCTTTATCAACCTTTTGCTGCATGCTGTTTTGAGGCATAGTAATAATTTCACCATATCAACGAGAAAAACACGAATGAACAGGTGTTCACAACTTTAACAAGATTTAACAAGATTGCCACCTAGAGAATCAACTCAAGATGGCAGGTGGACAAGGAAGCCCTTTGGCTTATCGAGAGTCCAACCTATCTATCTAAATGTACCCCGCCCTTCTTAGGTACATGTCAATTTTATTTTTAAACATATTAACACTACTAGCACCTACACAATCAGCCGATAATCTGTTCCATTCATTTACTGTTCTTTGTGAAAATGATAATTTTCTAATATCTAATCTACACTGCTTCTTTGCTAATGTAACTCCATGTCCTCTAGTCCTTCTCTCTTCCTTAACTGAGAAAAAAATATTTCTGTCAATATTTTCATACCCATTCAATATTTTAAAAACTTCTATCTGATCTCCTCGCAGTCTCCTGGTTTCTAGTGTTGTTAATCCACATTCTTTTAGACGCATTTCATAACTAATATTCCTGAGTTTTTGTATCATTTTGGTTGCTCTTCTTTGTACTCTTTCTAGTACAGTATATCAATATCCTTCTTGCGATATGGCCTCCATGCCTGTATGCAATATTCTAAATGAGGCCTAACTATTGTTTTGTACAGTGGTATTATTAGTTCTTTTTCCTTGTACACTATATTTCTCACATGTGTGAGAACTGAGAACATCTGTACTGTAACTTGGCCCAGACCACAGTATGCAATGGGATCGGTGTCCAAAATATTTTGGTTGCTTAGCAATAAAAATACAAGGGCCAGTTTTGAAGATTGTTCGACGGTGTACACAGAAAAAAGACTTGTAATACTTGTAATTTTCCCATGAAAATGGTCCATGCTGATTTCAAGTATTACCCCACATTTACCCATAGGGTATAGAAAATATACAAAAAGTCCTGTTGCATTTCAATATCATACGTTATGCATCAACTCTCAGAAATTTATTTTTTGAAGAAAGCCAGGCATATTGTAGATTGATAAATAGATGTCCACTATTCAATTGACCATGGCTACATAGGCAGGCAGCTAAAACTACATTTGTTTGTTTCAGCGGAAGTGTTCTAAAGTCACCCAGAAGAAGGATTGTGCCAGAGGCTAGGTACAGTAATACACTCAAACATCGTACAGTTGAACTGAATGAAATGTGACATGACTGTTGCTAGAATTGCACAACTATTTAAAGAAATGCAAACCTCTTGCCCATGTGCATGTGAAACTCATTGGACTTGTGGTTTGTCAGTTACTACAAAGTGAGCTAACTGCTGATCTGGAGTATTTTCATGACATTGTGACCTCTTACACAAGTCAATGTAAATGTTGCTATAAGGAAGCAGTGTAAAACTGTTAAGGAAAACATCGATTAAATTATCATACTGGAAAAAAAACCGAGACAAATGTACTGTTGAAATGTTATGTTTTGAACTTGTTTCACGTCCTTAGTTTATTCTTTACTCAATCCATTTCAGATTCATTTAGCAACAAATTAACCTATCTGTTATCCAACAGGGAATACAACATTTTAATGTAGTTTTGAGAAATAGAGAAACTTTTGAACATATTTAATATTTGTCTACAGGTTTTCCTAAAGTAGAATCATCATGTGACTGTAAGGCAAAATTATGCACATTATTTCTCTTCTGAGATTGTCAACATTCTGTTTACCCTTTTGGACTAAAGGTTCATTTGACTTATGGTACACTGTGTGCCTCATATCTCAGAAATCACTGAGGATTTGTGTGTGTGTGCCTTAGCTTAGGGCACTGCTACTATGCACAAGACATTTTTATTTTATTGAATTTTTCTATGGGCACTTCAGAGCCTCCCAAAATCTATATGTCCACATTGTGGCAGGCTGCTTCTGAAGGTTATAATTAAGTTGTATCTTCAACACTATTTATTTTTTATAAATGCAAGTTGAATTTATTTTTATGCTTATTTTATTATCTTAAAATAATATGACTGGTATATTGTCACCTGAAAATTACAAACATAAAATATTTATTCCGAACAACTATAGAATGAAAGATCATACACTTGACTGGTATCAACCATATTCTGATCACTGGGCTAGCTGAGTGGAGTGGAAGTACAAAACAAAAACAGTCCTTAGATTGATATTTTTATTGATTGATTGACTGATTGATAATTTTATTTTTGCTCTGTAACATTCTTCGTTTACACTATCTTCAATGGCCGAGACAACCACACATCATTACAACATTCACACAACTTGCAATATATTACACAGGATAAGTAAAAGGGATGACAATAAATAAATAATAAAATGCACCCTGTCACTGCTTTCATACAATTTGGCAGTGTTTCTGGTCACCTCACATGGATGGATAACCAGAGAAAATGACAATCAAGTGATTATGCTGAAGAGACTAGGCAGTAACTTCCATCACCAAAACACATTTCGTTCATAATTACAAACTCACCATATTTGTCAGAAGGACTTCACCTATTTTTTCTCACTAAAACACATGGCCAACAAGTTAAGTCAATTGAAGGTTTTGTCAACCTTGAAACTGACTACTTTATTGACCCAACTGCACCTGTTTCTTCCCACACTGCACATTTGAGCACCAAAGAACCGGACATACAATTGCCACGCCAGTCGAGGAAGCAGTTTTAAATTGTAATTTTCACATCCGATATTAGCCTCGGTTCCCCAGGCTCTGTGAGGTGGCAGCACTTTTAAGCCCCTCACACCCGCCTGGGGAAACAATGGGTCTGCTTTTTCGACCCGTCAGGGCGGCCTTACCCCAGATTAGGGTAGAGACGCTGATTGGCTGTCAGGCCAACTATGAAATAAAATTAAAATAACGATATACTTTTACAAGATAATGATATCATATGAAAAGTATTCAACATTGAACTTATATTAACACAAAAGTAAGTAAAAATTCAAATTTACAGTTGTTTATAAAATAAGAATTACGGCAGGATTAACCAGTATCCATGAGGTGGCAGCATTGTTTAGCCCCACACAAATAGCTTACAAATTAAATAAGGATACCTTTTTATCAAATAATGCTATATTATAAAAACTACTCAAAATTAAACTTATATTAACACAAAATAAATAGAAATACAAATTTGCAGTTGTTTATAAAATATAACTTACGGCAGTATCCGTGAGGGGGCAGCATTGTATAGATCACGCGGATAAAATCAAAAGCCCGGAGATTCACAAGACTGTCTTCTCGGCATAGTTCCACAGCCGACCGACAGTCGGTTAAGCGAGACTAATACGATATGTGAACTGACCATAAACCTGTCGTGTCTGGTTTAGGTTCTCACGGTCAGACGAGTCTGAGTGGAGTCAGGGCCGACAGAGCAGTGAGGAAATGACGATTGCGGAGTCGGAGAAGTTACTGAAGCCTCCGAAGAAGGAGAGACGAGTGCCGGTCTATCTGCAAGTCCTCATCTTCATCTTTGTCAGCGTCATCATATACCTCATCATCTACAACCTCGAGCCTGTTTTCAAACACCCCATCACGCGTCACCAATGACGGGGTGTCGGGTGAAGTGTTGGGGTGTTGATCTGGTGTAGAGTGTTTGGTGTGTTGACTCGGTATGAATTGTTGGGGTTGTTGACCCACAGATAGTGTCGGGGTTGTCTGTCGACACGGGTGAGGTGTTTCTGGTGTTTACCCTGGGTGAAGTGTTGGGCTGTTGACCCTGGATGTACACTTGGAGCATTGACCTGGTGTTAGGTGTTGGGGTATATTGTCACACCATGTTGTCACACCACATTGTCACACCTGCTGACTGCTCACATGACAACTCTCTCGTCATTATCTGGAAGAACTTTACATCACTTTTTCTGAGGTACTCTGTATATGGATGTTTATGTGAGATATAATTTTTTTACAATATTAAAGCTCTATCGTCGGTTTGCCATGGAAGATTACCCGATGACGGAAGTTAATAATATATCAACATACGTAGATCATGTATATGTGTATACAAAAGAAAAGTTAGGTGAAGATTGGAACAGTGCAGTTCAGTACCTGATATCACCTGAACATTGGGTTGATGAGAAAGTATGTTTTTATAGCCATCATGGGTGTTGTCCATTTTATGGTTCTACAATACTGAAGAATGAAAGAACGTCTTATGTTTTGTCTGGTCTCTTATAATATAGATTCACCCACCAGTTTTGCATGCTTATGAAGCAAATGACATGATGGAGATATTTAATTGATCGTAGTGAAACACTACTAACGTTGTGTACGCATTTTTGTATGCATGTAATTATCCTTACAGGATGCGAGGCATAAATAAAGCTCTGAGTTTCTTCCAAGATATGCTATGGGGAAGATTTTAAACAGAAATGAGGATGTTGTGCCAAGACTAAGACAATTGCAAGCTATGAAGAGTCACAGACATTTAAAGTATAAACAGTCATCAGAATTACGGTTAAATAAATATATATATGTATATATGTTGATTATTAATAATATCAAGATATACATTTATACAGCCCAGAGAAATATCAGATTTTTGCATATCTATTTACTGGAAATGATAAATTGTTTTACAGAAGAAACACTAACAAATATGAATGAGTAATTGTAGCAAAAAACAAGTTTTGTCTTGTCTCTCATTCTTGTTCAGTAGCTCTTCACGTGAATATGACAACTATATTGAATATATTGTTCATGGCTCCAATAATGGTTTATTGTAGTAAAATGTGACTTACTTTGGAGCTTAATTGTCGAAGATGAGTACGATGTACTCATCTTCAACAATTAAGCTCCAAAGTAAGTCAAATTATACTACAATAATATGACAGCTGTTATAAACAGGCTTTATCAAATCTGTAGATGACAGGTTCAGTGTGTCTTTTGACTTTACACCGTGAATACTTGAGACCACACAAATAATACTTTACTCATATATCTACAGTAAGTGTATTATACAGGTGATTATGAGTACAGAATATATCTTTGGTATGTGGTTTCTCCAGGTGTCTGGCACACCATTCTGCAATTGTTCATGTACATGCTTGAGCATAAACTGTATATTACAGTGATTGCTTCAGACCAATTTTATGGTATTTAAAATTATAGCATTATAAGTTTATTTTCATTTTGTTTGTGACAAATTAACGTCATTTATTGATAAGCTGTGCAAACAATACTTTGATGTGTATGCTCTGTGCTTCCTTGATCATGTAGTAATTGATTGATTAAAATTTATACAAGCTACGTTTTGTGTACTTCTATGTGTGATGTACACATGTACCACATCTTACTGTGTGCTATTATTACAGATCTTCTTGACAGACCCGTTAAACTGAATTTGACAAGGTTTGCCAACTTGTGCACATAAAATAACACAATCCATCTTGTTAGTTAATAGCCACAGGTAAGATAGGATAATGTTAATGAATGGAGTTGGTGGGAGATAGATTTTCCAGTTGTAGATTTACCAAGACAGCCTTCCTATAAGCAAATTAATTTTTGTCGGCATCATCTGACTCAAGATTGTATACACTGTCTTTTTAAAACAGCCAGTATCTTGTCTTGCTGATACAGGGAAAATGTTGGAGCATTGGCCTAGAGTAAAATGTATAGGCATTGACCCAGAGCAAAGTACAAACGTTCTTGGGTCGGAGAACATCTATGTCCATATTTTACAGATTTAAAATGTTGAAGAGGAATGATTTGTCTGCCTTCGTATAGGCAACATGATGGTGTCAAATAGGTCTGTTATCAATACAGGTTTGTAAAAGTAAGTTTTTATATAGTGCAGTATCCAATCCTTGGGATTGCACAAAAGTATTTAAACTTTATTCCCTGGCAGATCTATTCAATCAAACACCATGTCGATTTCTCTTGGAAGCATGCAGCTAAACTGCTGTTACTGTGCAGACTTCATGTACAAATATCCACACTGATAGAATCTGATATTCATTCATACACCTGAGTGAACTGACGTTATGTAGAGTGAACAAACTTTCCCAAGGTTCAACAAACACTGCAGCACATGATTCGCAGCTGGGTTTGCCTAGCAAAAATAAATGTTGTCTTTGCAAGCATTAGTCTGTGGTGTCGGCCAATATGTTCATACAAATATAGTTTTGTGAACATCCGTACAACAAAACTTTTCTTTCACAAAGTAAAAAGGTTGAATGTCCAACATTTAGTTTTATGTTTAGGGCCTATGCGTATCTATTTACCCTAGTGTTTAGGCACATCTCTACTTGTGTGCTTAATATAATGGCTTACACAACCTTTGGCCATTTTTAGAATAGTAATTTATATATTTGACACATACACCAAGGTGCCCATCAACAAAATAGAAATGTTTCTGCTACAATGTTTACACATCCAGAAAAACTGGAAATGTCACCATATTCCATAAAGACATCAACATGCAGTTACCTCTCCCAGCCTTTTAGAAATATCCCAAAGTGTCCAATGGTTTCATCATCATACACACTTGCAAGAATAGGTACAGATTTTCATTTTTTTATCAAACAATAATATATTAAAATTCACTACCAGATACAACAGACAGCATCACATAACTTGCATGTGGCATACATGTTTTGTTAATGATTTAAAAAAAGAATCAGGCGGTTTGCTTTTTTCCTCTTTATTGTTGATTTTCTATTGTAATTTGTATGTATATATATATATGCACGGGCGTCGATCGGTGGGGGACGGGGGGGGGGGACGCGTCCCCCCACTTTACAGGGTGGGGGGACAGCATAGGAATTGTCACCCCCCCCACATTTCAGTTCAGAAAAATTGCGAGGCATATAGCCTGTCTCAACATTCCTCTCTCTTAAAAGCCGCTACATAGGACTAGTTATAGACCACAAACTCGCGATGTGAAGTTCAGTAAAGTTATTTATCGCAAATTAACACGAGGCAAACAAGTTTTGAGGCACGTTTTGAGGCATTATGCGCCATAATCCGTGATAGTTATTTAAACAAACGTAATATTTTAATGTATTGAACGAAATTTTAGACAATTCTTCACAGTAGTCATCACAGGAGAGTTATCAAACAGCCCGTGGCGTTTATACCAAAAATGCTTTGTTATTTCGCTGCACATTGATGATTTTAAATTTGTCGCGCATACGCAGAAAGGCCAATCGGAAAGTTTATAACTACCGGACAAATGTAAGCCTCTGCCGGGCGCTATCAATCTTGTGTTGATATTATTAATAGGCTCTAGCCATCAAGCACATTTTAAATGATTTTTTTGTACTTTCACCCATTCCTGCACTTTGTGTAACATATTCCCATTTGAGTGATGAAAAATTCCTTTGCCAAAATGTTGGATTGGGAAGTTCTACACAGACACAGCATGGGCGTCGATCAGTGGGGGACGAGGGGGGACGCTGACCACCCCACGGCCTGAGGGGGTCAGCATAGGAAATGTCCTCATACTTTTTCAGTTCATAAAACAAATTTATAGGCATATATAGCGAGACTGATCATTCCCCTCTCTTAAACACCCTACATCGGTGTAGTAGTGAAATTAATAATAAGAACTAAACTTCCGACTACCTAGTGGAAAATCACTAGATAAATTGCTTGGTTTGGCAGCAGCCCACAACTTGATCTAAATCCAGTAAATATTCATCATGCCGGGCTCTGTCATTTTGCACCCTTGTATTGATATATAGCCATTAAGCACATAATAATATATTATTACTTTTTGTTTGCCCTGTCACCCCTTGGATTGCAGCCTGGTCGCCCTGGTGGATATTTATATCGTCTACGGCGGAACCTGAGGATTTGTGCACTGTGTGTAATTTGATCTCATTTTAGTGATGAAAAATTTCTTTGCTAAAAGGTGGGATTGGGAAGTCCCACACAGGCACCCCTGTAAGCTCTGCATCTTGTCACTCTGTGAATCAGGCAAGCAGTGTTGGGTCCAAGGTCTACTCCCAAATGTTCAGTGATTTGGGTAGGACATGGCCCCTCTTCAAGTATATGTTGCCAACATAGCTATTATAAATAGCATAACACAAAGGCTTTTTTTAGTTTAGTTACAATTAGCACCAGACCAACAATGAATTATGTTTTATAATATATATATATATATATATATATATATATATATATATATATATATATATATATATATATATATATATATATATATATGACATATTATAATATATTATATGACATATAATATATATATATATACATAATTATATATATATATGTGTGTGTGTGTATTATGCATACATATATGTGTATATAAATAGGTTCCCCGTCCCCCCACACTTTTAAAATCGGATCGACGCCCCTGTATATATATATATATCCTGCGTTTGTACTCTATATTGTTTTGGATAATCAGTCAATAAACCAATTGCATTAGAAAAAAACTACAGAAATAGAATTAGTTAAAACAAATACATTTATTGTCAACCGATTTATCCATATCGGAAGTTTTTTCTGTAGTGTTGTCATATCTCCACATACACTGACACACCCGCATTTCAAAAATCCTAATTCAATATTGCAGTTGGGTGTTGTTTTTAATCATGTATGTTTTTATTTTAATTATGATCTATCAATTACGATTCGCATATCAGTAAGACAAAACTAATTCAATGCACATAGATTCTGTGTTTCAAAGATATACTGTAATTATACACAAATCAGAAATATGTTCATAGTCTCTGCCGTAAACGCGGAAGTAATACCGATATTGAAACACGTGCGTTTTATTTGTAAACACTAGATCGCTCTCGTTTCGGTCATGTGATTATGTCGACCTAGATAACAATTAACATTTTCATAAGAACTATATATATTTTGTTTGGTATGTGATATTATTCATTTAATAAAACAAAACCCAATATATAAGCAATAACCAATGTATAAAATTAGTAGCAAAACTGCCAAAAGCATACGGATAATTTACAATAGTCTCGCATTAGCGAGATTTGCGTTAACACCGCCGCCCACAAGCAAAATGTACGACCGATGTTGACAGGGTTTCCGTGAGGCTTGGCCTTAGCCTTAGGATGGCTGTATTTGAGCATAACATGTCACCAAGAATCACACTGGATGACACCGTGCCTTTGACATGTCTAATAGAACGAGCATTCAATGTCAGAGACCACACAGTAAGTTCAATTTCATCTGTCATGCTTACGTCGTGCACTTTGACGTCTGCATCACTAATGGCGTAATGCCATCAGTGCATGGCTACTAGTACTCGGCCTACTCACATGCTACTCCTACTGTCCTACTCCTACTCTCTCTCATTGACTGTATAATATGACGTGTGTTGACTGTTCATTTGTAAAATTTCAGACCTTGCTGTTTGCATAGAAAACTACAACCCCGACATAATCATTGACACTGAAACACACCTCGACAGCTCAGTTAACAGCAGTGAACTGTTCCCACCCAACTACTCAGTTATCCGTAAAGACGGAGACTTTGACAACTCCAAAGGAGGGGTCCTGATAGCGCTAAAATCTGACCTAATAGGAACCCACAGAACAAACCTCAATAGCAACTGCGAAATAATCTGGGTTACAATCAAAATTCAAGGAACGAAAGACATTACAATAGGTGCATTCTATAGATCACCCCAATTTGGCAACACAAGTGAATATATGCATGAACTACGAGAATCTATCAACAAAATTAAACACTCAAATAAGGAACACATATGGCTAGGAAGAGATTTCAATCTTCCCGATATAGACTGGGATATACTCAGCCCCAAACCAGGTGGAACTGCCCCCGGACTATCTAAAATCCTACTAGAAATCTCAAATGACTTTGGACTGGAACAAATAGTACGTGAACCCACTAGAATAAATAACACCTTGGACTTGTTCTTCACAACTAACCCTACCCTTGTTGAACGATCAACAATAGTACCAGGAATAAGTGACCATGACGGAATCCCAATAATCATAACCAGCTGCAAACCCAGAGTCATCAAGCAAAAACCACGCAAAATATACATAAAGCCAATACCCAAGCACTAAAAGAAGATCTGCTCAAATGGAGCAACAATTTTGCAACCAAGGATATGTCCACAAAAACAGTTGACGAAATGTATACTGAATTCCAAACTGCCCTTAATTCAGCAATGAACTCTCACATACCGACGAAGATAATAACAAAACGTAACCAAACACCATGGATAAATAGACGTATAAAACGACTGCACAAACGTAAACAAAGAGCCTTTAACACCCATAAAATACACAGAAACCAAGCCAGTCACGAACAATTTTGTAAGGCACGCAAAAATGCACACACAGAAACAAGAAAGGCCCACAGACGGTATATTGCATCAATCTGTTCAGACTCAGCAAAACGATTCTGGTCCTACATCAAAAACTTAAAAGTAGATACCATTGGAATACCAACCCTAACTAAAGACCACCAGACAGAATCAGACAGTAAACGTAAAGCAGAGATCCTCAGTGACCAATTCAAATCAGTATTCACAAAAGAAAACACCAACTTTCCCAAAGAACCATACTCAAACGTACCAGCTATGCCTGACATTACCATCACAGCAAAGGGAGTCGCCAAATTACTAAACGAATTAAAAACAAACAAATCAACAGGACCCGATGACGTACCAGCAAGAATATTACAACTTGCTGCCAATGAATTAGCTCCAGCCCTTACAGTAATCTTCCAAAAATCAATCACCACAGGTGAACTTCCCATCTCATGGTTGCAAGCCAACATCACCCCAATCTTTAAGAAGGGAGATCGAACTCTTCCATCAAATTACCGTCCCATCTCCCTAACTTCAATATGCTGCAAACTCCTTGAACACATTATCTACTCCAACATAATGGACCACCTTGACCTGCACTCAATTTTATCTGACAAACAACATGGCTTCCGCAGTAAACACTCGACTAAAACCCAGTTAATACTCACAACACATGACCTATCCAAATCTCTAAATAATAAATCACAAATAGACATGATCATAATGGATTTCTCAAAAGCATTCGACACTGTCCCTCATAACCGGCTCCTAAACAAATTAAAAAGATATGGCATCAACAACAAAATACATGCCTGGATTTCAAAATTCCTTACATGCCGTGAACAGAGAGTGGTGGTCAGTGGTGCACATTCCCCCTGGACCCATGTTGAGTCTGGAGTACCACAAGGCACGGTACTAGGCCCTCTTCTCTTCCTAATATACATCAACGATTTGCCTAACAATATCCACTGCACAGTCCGTCTGTTTGCAGATGACTGTGTCCTGTACAGAGAAATTAACAACCAATTAGATTCACAAGAACTACAGAAAGACCTAGATGAACTAACTAAATGGGAACATGACTGGCAAATGAACTTTAACCCTGACAAATGCTTTGTGATGAGACTAACTCATGCAAGAAATATAAAACAATTTGATTACACCCTAGGAAAAACAGCACTACAAGAAACAGACAGCCACTCATACCTAGGAATATGCATCACCAAAGACTTAAACTGGAACAAACATATACATCAGATAACAGCCTCAGCAAACCGCACCCTAGCATTCATCAGACGCAACCTCCACTCATGCCCCATAAACATCAAAACAACAGCCTACAAAACCCTAGTTAGACCACTCTTAGAATACTCATCCTCAGTATGGGACCCCCACACCCAGACCCTTATAAACCAAATAGAAATGGTTCAAAGACGCGCAGCCCGTTTCTGTCTAACAAGGTTTAACAAGTTGCCGTCCAGAACCAAGCTCCAGACGCCATGTGAACAAGGAAGCCTATGGCTTATCGAGTGTTCACAAAAAAAATTAATATAGTTATTATAAAATGCACTAAAATGCTGCTAATTAAAATGCGTTGTCTCTAAAAATACATAAGTAAAATAAAATGTATACGTTGTCTCTAAAAAAATATACAAGTAAAATAAATAAATACATAAAATATCCTACAATAACACAATTTTTTATAATAATAAATTAATTAAAATAATTATATGAATAAATAATTTAATCAGTATTAAAATAATTTCTAAAACATTTAAGTGTTCAACCTAGGTATAGCCCGCCCTTGCCAGATAATTGTCAATTTTATTTTTAAACATATTTACACTGCTGGCATTTACACAATCATGACTTAAATTATTCCAATCAGTTATTGTTCTCTGGGAGAAGGAGAATTTTCTTTTATCTAATCTAGAGTATGGCTTGACTTATGCCCCCTTGTCACACTATCTTCTTTTAGTTTGAAAAAAATGTTGCTATCAATATCTTCATATCCATTCAATATCTTAAAAACTTCTATTAGGTCTCCTCTTAATCTTCTAGTTTCTAATGTTGTCAATCTACATTCTAACAGGCGTCTTTCATAGGATAAATGTTTAAGTTCTGGAATTAGTTTAGTAGCCCTCCTTTGAATTCTTTCAAGTTTATCAATGTCTTTCTTTTGATATGGCCTCCATGCCTGAATGCAATATTCTAAGTGTGGCCTAACTATTGCCTTGTACAATGGTATTATTAAAGTCTTATCCATATATGTGATGTTTCTTCTAATTAATCCTAAAATTTGATTTCCTTTTGCAGCAGCAAGTCCACATTGCTCTGAAACTGTCATGTCGGCACTAACTGTAACTCCCAAGTCCTTTTCTTTTACACTTGTGCCTAATATAGTATTGCCCATAAAGTATTCTTTGCTCATATTACCATGTCCAATGTGGATGCATTTACATTTACCAAAATTAAATAACATCTGCCATTTTTCAGACCATTTTACTAACTTGGTTAGATCATCTTGTAAAGTTTCTTTATCTGTATCAGTTTTTACAGTTCTGAACACTTTTGTGTCGTCTGCAAATTTAAGTACTTTACTTGATAAATCATCATCCAAATCATTTATAAATATCAAGAACAGTATTGGTCCCAACACCGACCCCTGTGGAACTCCACTCAAAACTGGTTTCCAGTTTGATATCTCTCCCTCTACTATTACTCTCTGTCTTCTATCTGTCAACCATGCTTGTATCCAATTTATCATACTTTCCCCTATGCCATAGGCTTTTAATTTAGTTAACAGTCTTTGATGTGGCACTTTATCGAATGCTTTTTGAAAATCTAAGTATACTACATCCACCGGTGAACCATCATCTACCCACTTAGTAATATCTTCTAAAAAACATAAGAGATTGGTTAGACAAGACCTAGCTTTTAGGAACCCATGTTGAGATTTAGTTATTAATTTGTTTTTAACAAGAAAGTCTACCATGTGGTCTCTAATAAATGTTTCTAATAATTTGCATAATACTGATGTTAAGCTCACTGGTCTATAATTTTCTGTCTTACTCCTCGACCCCTTTTTAAATAACGGTGTTACATTTGCCTCCTTCCATTCTGCTGGAACAATTCCCTCTTTAAGTGATATATTAAAAAAAATAGCAAGTGGTGTACTTATTTCGTTTACAATTTCCTTAAGTAATTTAGGTGTTATTCCATCAACTCCTGGTGATTTATTTGTTTTCATCATTTTAATTTTTTTGGATATCATTTCAGGAGTGACAAACAACTGCCCTAAATTTTGTGATTCATCACCCACAAATTTCCTAGCAGGTAACGGCAGTGAACTTATATCTTCTTTAGTGAATACAGAGCTGAAATATTCATTCAGATCCTCTGCCATTTGAAACCCATCAGATATTACATTACCTGCACTGTTTTTTAGTGGTCCTACTTTATCTCGAACCTTCTGTTTACTCCTTACGTAAGCGTAGAAACTCTTACTATCATTTTTTATGTCGTTCGCTAATTTCTGCTCAAAAGACCGTTTTGACTTTCTCATTTCAGCTGTAGCTAAATTTAGGGCCTTTTTGTAATTGTTATAGTCTTCTATATTTCCAGTGTTTCTGTATATTCTCCACATTATTTGTTTGTAGGCAATCTTTCGTATAGCTTCTTTTGACAGGTGTTTCTTCCTAGATCGTTTCCCTTGATTTTGTATAGGAACAAATGTTTCAATAATGCCCTCAATCTCATCTTTCAAAATTATCCAACATTCTGTTGCTGTCTTGTCCTTCATTAAGTCAGTCCAATTTATGCTTGCTAAGTAGGTTCTCATTTGTTTATATTTGCCTTTATTGAAATTTCTCCTCCCTCGCTTTTTGCCAGTAATCTCTGTTTGTATTTTTATACTAAAATGGATCTGATTATGGTCACTAGATCCCAAAGGCTCACATATTTTAACATTATCAACTAATTCGTTTTGAGAGGAGAATACTAAATCCAACACATTTCCACCTCTCGTTGGGTCTAAAACGTGTTGTGTAAGGAAAAGTCCTGTATTAGAAGTAAAAACTGCTGGTCATCTCTTCCAACACTCTCTAGTGATTTCCACTGAATATGACCATGATTAAAATCACCCATTATAACACATTCTCTTTTACTAATCTCCTTTATGGCATTGTGCAATTTTTCATCATCCTCTTGTCGTATGCTAGGACTACGATAAATTAGCCCTATCGTTAATGTTGAGTTTTTTGTGGCTATATTGCACCAAATAGCTTCTTCGCATTCTGCTTCCTTTTCCATCTGTAATTCATATGCTTGTATAGAATCCTTAATATACATAATGACCCCACCTCCCATTCTCTCTTGTCTGTCTTTTCGAAACATTACATAACCTGGGAGCATTAGTTCGGCATCAACCATGTCTTTATGTGCCCATGATTCTGTGATGCCTATTATATCGGGTTCTATATCCGCTACCATGAAGTCTAAGTCACTTTTCTTTTTAATTATGCTTCTGGCATTTAAGCATACACATCTAAGTTCATTTTTATTGATATTTTGTGATTTTGTCCTTGTAGATTTGTTTGTACAGTTTTCTTGAAGTTGCTCTATGTATCCCCCCTGGGCACCTAGTTTAAACACTCAACTGTGCCTGTGCCTTCATTTATGCACCTTATGAACTCACTCCCCAGAACTGCTGCTCCCTTTCCCGATAAATGAAGCCCGTCATTCATGAACATATCTTCTCTCTCTACAAAGCTTGCCCACATGTCAACAAACCCGATTCCTTCCTCCATACATAACTTATGTAGTAATGTGTTGATGGCCATTCTTCTACAGTTCTTGTAGTATTTTCCTCTGCTGCCCATTATCGGCAGAATTCCCGATAACACAATCTGCCCCACACGTACCCCTTTCAGTGTGCAGACTAGTTTTCTGTACTTTTCAATAATGGCTGTTGTACCTTCCTTCTCAGCATTATTTGTGCCCACGTGCACAAGAATGGATCCCCCATAGCCGTTACCCATCACCTGTCCTACTCTTTCTGTGACATCCTCAATCTTTGCCCCTGGTAGACATACCGTCACGTCATCCCCCCTGTTTATTATCTTGTCCAGCTTCCTGACAATAGAATCCCCCATGACCACTCGAACTTTCCTCTCTTTCCCCTTAGCTACTGCGTCTGCGTAGCTCCTGCCTCCTATCAGTTGTTGCTCCTCATCAGTATTATCAGCTACCTGTTCACCACTTGTATCTCTGACCCTTCTCCCCCCGATCTGTTTTTCTGTTTCACAAATCTGCTCTTTCTGTGTCACAGTATTCCCAACTCTCTCCCTGTCAACATTTTCTATGTTATCTATTTTCATGTTGAGTTTCTCCTCCATCTCCTTTACCACAGCTGTCAGCCTATACACTTCCTTCATCAGACATTCCACCCTCGAACATCCCCTACACCGGAAAGTAAATCCGTCTTCTCTGGTCTCTGCCCATTGTTTTGTGCAGCCAGACAATGCAAAATCGACCCAGCTCTGGCAGTCATTGCAAACCAAGTGTCGTGTTGTCTTAAGCTGTCGTTTGCACGGAGCCATAACAGACTTTTTTGCTTTTTTGTTTTTTTATTATATATTTATTTATTATTTATTTATATTTTTATTAAAACTAATTTATGAATTGACTACAAATTTAATAAATTATAAAAACCAAACAGTAATCACAAACGTTATACAAATCGATTAAAAGACTAAATAAAAAAAATTGGTTAAAATGCTAAATAAATAAATAGATAAAAGGGTTAAATACAGATCGTTTAATTCTTCGCGCTCAGCAAGCCTGTGCAAGGTAATAAGACGTAAACTTTCAGAGGTCTTCACCCCCAGGGCGATTCTGGGTGTAAAGAAACGTCTTAGAGGGCCTGTTAGTAAACAGTTTACAAGGACTACCCGTTTGTATGGTGACTATGCCGACGCGAACAATGAAAAGGCCTGTATTATCGCCCGCAAGTTACAAATATACAATTTCAGCGGCGTAATTGGTAGATTTTAGACAAGTTTCTGCGAATCCAAAATAAAAAGTGTTTTGGTCTTAATACTACACGAATGTCAAACACATCAATGTAGAATTTGGATTATAAATGACCTCAACGTCTCAACGACTATACATCTAGAGAAGCGGGCTGTGTGTCAGAAATGCTAAACAAATTACAACTACACCAATTAAAAACCAGACGAACAAACAGACGCCTCACCATACTCCACAAAGCCATCTATGGACACCTATCCTTGCCTGTCAATAACCTCCTCCAGCCCGTACAACGCCTATCAAGACATTTAAACAATAAAGCTTTCAACACCATCCATGCCAGCAAGAACTGCTATAAATATTCATATTTCCCTAGAACAATAAGAGACTGGAATTCCCTGCCAGATGCAATAGTTAACATTTCTAAACCACAACATTTTAAAGAAGCCTTAATACACGACTAACAACCTAACAGCATGCGCACCCAACCCTGACCGTTTGACTCCACCAGGAGTGTTGGCCAGTATACATACAAGACAAGACAAGATTTGCTGAGTGTTTGTGTCAGTCTTTAATGTAGTTCCTTATCTGTCACAGTGGGATATGGACGTTAGGTCCGAAGTGGCAAGTCACATCACACATATCTTACTCTTAGACTTAGTTAGGTACATCAGAAAAAAATTCAAATACCTCCAATCTCATTCAAATTATACCACAAGATAGAGTTTGGTATGCAGTTTACGAAAAAAAATTGATATCTTTATTATTTCTGCCGTAATTCAACTGTTTGTGTTCAGAAAAAGGGCGATTGTTGGTATTGAATTCTGTCCATTTCTTGTGACCAGGAAGCTGGAGCACTGTGTTTGAGTATATAGGAAAATGGTAATATCATTGCTTCTACTGAAGATATTGGGGTGAAATAAAAGGTTATGTGATCTAGAAAAACATGTGAACAATAACAATAATTAATGCTGGGAAGCGCCTACTGACGCTGTCACTGATGGCTGTGCCGCCGGCGAGTGGCAGGCATGATGCGGCGTAGGCTGTTAGTCAAATATACGCACAGAACCCCAAAAGTTCCCCATCGCACTGTGGCGCTGGCCAAACACGCACAATAATGTTAGATATATCATTTTAAAGCTAACATATCGTACTATACTAGCTACCACCTTTCGTAGACTAGCTAGTAAGTGTGATGTGTTTATTTCGCAAGTAAGTAAAACATCAAACACGGGAAGATATCTCGGTCACAACTTTTGGAACAGAAATGACCGCGAGATTTCAATATGCCATCTAGCGGATTCGGATGTACCTATCTTAGTCTTAGAAGACTTAGACGATATATGTCCTAAATTTATTATTACGTTTTTATGTTATTTTTGCACGTTAGTCTTAACATAAATCTGTTGATATATTTACACTAATGATGGCACTCTTTGTAGAACATTTCACGTCCATTTCATATATTAACTCATTTAACTGTTACTTAGCATCTTGTTTTTGGGACAAATCGTTCACAATATTTGGGACATAGCGACTTGGGACATAAGCGACTTGGGACATAACGTCTATAACACAGCACAGCACATTGTGAGGCATCCTTGAACATTAGGGGGCAGCTGATTACATTGTGTAAGTACCCCTCACATATTGCCGTGTTGAAATGCTGAAGTTACGATGAGCCCCTTAACCAGTTCTCTTGTTGTCTTATGTTAACATTGGGTCATTCAGTTGATGGCGATTTGGGTTTTGCCTAGTTGTGACTGAACTATACATCAGAGAGGCAGTTTATCGTGCGATTTCATGTAACTCCCCTTAGACATGGAACGAAGGTCTATATGCAGTTCTCCCAATGTGGTTCTCCTAAGCGATGTCACGCTCACAAATGTTATTTGTTATTACTCCTCATCTATCCCACTACGTGTGACAGTCTTATTAAAAAGAACATTTTCAAGATCTTTCTTGGACATTTATGATGGAATATGTCAAGCCAGCAATTTATTTTGGGTTATACAGCATACATTTGCCATGTATTAGTAAAGTGTCTTGAGTATTGACTCGCAAAGAATTGTTAGTTCAATGTGACTCATCCTACCTGAAATGTAAGATTTTGCATAAATATGTAATTTTTAATAAAAATCAATATAACATATTTGCAATTAACTGTTTAGAGTCTCCTTATGTGTTTCTGCACACATCATTTAGAAATGTGTTGGGTAAACAATAGTTATGGCTATATAACTCTGGAGGGTTTCTTAGCAACTGCAAACGTTAAGTGTTAGACAGTGACTTAAAAACCCTTTTTGACCGTGCCACCAGGAGTACACCCTGAGGGTGCAGAGGGGGCCAGTGCCAGAGCACCACTGGACTCTACAGAAGCGATTCAGTGACTTCACAACTCTTGATGCTCACCTCAGCATCTCAGGCATTGAACTGCCTCTGCCTCCAAAGAAGGTGTTTGGGAACATGGACCGCGAGTTTATTGCAGAACGACAGCAAGGCTTACAAGTAAGACACTCAGTTCTCACACGGTCTCGGGTTGTAGACAATGGCCATTATATAATTCACTGTTTGGTTAGTATGAAATAGAAGGAATGTGGAAAAGAAATTAATGTGTGATTTTTGAAATTCTGCATTTACTTTTTAGGAAAATCTGACTGCTAGCAGCTCATGCATTTGATAAGTGTTGTTTCCTACATTTTCATTGGCTAAATCCTGGTCACTTTTTATATTTTTAGCAGAATGTGATAAACAGCTTATTTGTTAACCTACACAAGGATTGCCATGAATGAAGTAAAGGTCCAAGTATTGCTGTATAACTATGGATAAAAACAATAAAACATGATGGCTCATTTAAATCATAAAATGTACTGATTGAGACTGGCATGTTATCATTTTATGATAACAATTGCTTGTTTTCTTAGGAATATATGAACACAATATTGAAGAACCATTTGCTGGCAAATAATCTTCATGTGAAAAGGTTTCTGGATGAAGAGAATTATAACAGCAACCTACAAGGTTAGTCACATGACTACTAGTATTTGTTTATTTATTTTATAACTTTATAGCAAACTGAAATTGTTCTTCCATGCTGTGTTACTCCTGTATATATTTTACAAATCAATGACACTTTTTAAAGTTCTCACTGTGTAGCATTATGACATTTTATCAATTTATTGTAATACTAATATTTATTCTTTTAATGTTTATGTATTTAGTTGCGTGTGTAATGATGCCAAAAAAATTCATTAATTGAAATGGCACTATAAGATATAATACATTAATATGTTATAAAACTTACTGAATCCAGTGTCATAATTTTCATTACCATTTTTTTGTACATATAAATGATTACCATAATTGTATTCTGAATTTTTCGTAGTGTCTCTCTTAGAAATTTTCCTTAATAAATAGTCAGGACAGTATCAATAAATAGACTATAGCATAAATAAATTAAGTCACCAACAAGACTTAGTTGCTTCAGGAGAAGACACGGAACTCTGCTATGTAAAACTGTCTGTTAGGCACTGATGATCAGTGCAGTGTTTTGTTTGTGTTTGCAGAAGTTGCCCTACAGGACATCTCGATGTTCTTCCGGTCGGAGACACAGTGGGAGGTAGTTGAGCCGCTGCCTGACATCGGTGAGTTGTTGGGGTTGAGATGAGTTAATGGGTCAAATACATATAGGTTTAGCTTTTTTAGTTCAAATAAATAGAACCATAGTATTTTTCCCACATTGTTTTATTCAAGTAATTGTTTTGACCGTATGCTCCTAATAAAAAGTGGCCAGTGAATCCTCCTTTGTCACCAAGCTCTGTCCATTGTCCACCTTCGTGTCCATGGCTGTCCTCGGCTGGTGGGTTCCATGCCTTCTTGCCCCGTTCTTGGTCATATCTTCTTCTTCAGTCTGTACCACCGCAGCATCATCTGTCTTAGTTCTTCTGTGATATATTCCATACCCGTCTCTTTCCCTAAAACTTCACTGCAACTTCTTTTCTAGCATGGATATACATTCTTTACTAGTGTGTAAATGCTTCAAGGATGAAGCAGGACTGGGGTAATATGAATGAGAGTGGGACTACTACAGGGTAAATGCTTCGCAGCTAAAACACGTATGAGACTCGAGTTAAAGTAAGGAGACAAGCCCCCCCCTCACCCCCACCCACTTCCTTCCGACCATCCCCAGTCCAGCCGCCGTCCTCTCCCTTCCCCGTTCATTCATATATATCCGGCTGAAATTGCGCCACTGCAGAACGTTCCTCACCACCGACGGTCACATCACATGTCGAATATTCCTTGGGAACCCTCGACTCAGTGACAGGTAACAGCGACTTTTGCCAGCTGGCACCGCGAACTCTTTATCTCCGTGGCGAGATCGCATAATTTTGATTTGGGGCTGGAAAATAGGCAAACATGCGACAAAATCGGGGGGGGGGGGGCGGGGTGGGCATTAAACCACTGGTGACGGCCTGGGCTCAAATTCTGATTGGTGGTAGGACGAACACGGAGCCAAGCCTTCCATGGACAGCATGCCAGCGCACATTTCAGCCAGAACTAAGAATGAATGGGGAAGGGAGAGGACGGCGGTTGGACTGGGGATGGTCGGAAGGAGGTGGGCGGGGGGCAGGGGGTAGGGGGCGAGGGGGGGCTTGTCTCCTTACTTTAACTCGAGTCTCAAACGTGTTTTAGCTGCGAAGCATTTACCCTGTAGTAGTCCCACTCCCATTCATATTACCCCATTACCCACTAGTTTTATTCCTTTACCCGCGAAGCCAACATCTATACATGCAATAGTTGCTGCATGACCTGAAATAATGTCAGTGACAGCCTACAAAACATTACATCAACACGTAAATCTATGCGGTCATAATGATAATATTGTGACATACTATCATCATAGCGATGCTTCCTGCATTTATCGCCCATTCACAAATCTTTCTACACTTTCCAGTTTTCTTCCAAACACTGTGCATAACTTTCGTGAGGTTATATAGCAGCCGTGTTGTAGATATTTCTCCTTACAATGCGATATGATGGTTGTATTTGTGCTAAAACAAATGAAACAGCTAATGTTGCCGGAACGATCTCATGATTGAGCATCGAGATCCGAGTCAACAGGTATTTTACATTCTACTGCCACCTGGCGACTTGAACCCGAGTTTCAGGACGCTAGGACCAGGGGTGCCACAGTCCATTTGTTGACACAGCGAAAGTCGAATAAAAAGTTTGAAACATCGAAAACTCGAGTTGAGGGACGAAAATAAAAATTCGACGATTTTGCGTATTTGAGGCTTGCTCTGGGCTTTCCAAAATGGTATAGCACATGTCTGTAGCTATTCCCAATCACTGGATCAATTCGGATTCACCTTTGTGTTTAGGAAACTCAATTCCAATCATATTAGAAAGGGTACGGCCGTACCCTTCCTGATTCACAATAAATCTTGTAAACTATGCATCTTACATACAAACATTCTATCTCTGCATCTGCATTCACTCAAGTAGCATTTCTTCATTATTAGGATTTCAGTTACATGTGACAATGCCACACACATACTACATCCTGTCAACTGCAGGTATTTATTGTAGATTGCAACACATGACCTTTTTCTTTTGTTACTTGTGCCCCACCTATTTATGCCAGTAAATTCAGATACATAGAATGCTCCCAATAACCGTTAATTAATACAACTGATATGATGTATGTCACAATCCCTGGCTTCAGGCTGTTTTTCTGGTGATTTCAGGGTGGAGATTACGTAAACAGTACTTTGTAGTTCACAGCAAAAGTCAACTAAAGTCAAGCAAATGCCTCCTCTCATGGGTAAGTCCAACGTTCATAGATTATGATTATTATAAAATATATGATTTATTTTATGCAATTGTGATAATGTACTGACGTTATTGTATTTATCAGACTGATTTTATAATCTTTATGACAGTGTCCTAACCACGACGTAATCTGACATTACAAGGATAGTTTACTGAATTCCAACAAGTTGTTTCCAGTATTACTGTTTCACTCATGGTACCTTCAAGCTGTGTCCAAAACGTGCAGATAGCAATGGGTTAACCCCAGCATTTCTTAATTGGTATTCAGTAGGGGGATTGTCTCTGGCTCTGAGAACACAGAAAGTGGGCCAAAGTACAGTGAACTTACTGAATTTCCTGCTAGTACTCTATACACTTAGTTGGACAGGATGATTATGAGTAATGGAGCCAAGAATGTTACTCGATCCTCTTCTGACAGTGAGACGTTCTGTTGTAGTGTCCCTTTGGGCCTGACAAGTTCTTGTCGGAGAAAGACCTGCGAGCACTGATGAAGTGGCTGTCCACTATACAGGTGTGGTGACTGTCACTTCTCTCTAACACATGGGTCATTTGTCATTTGAGCTACCTGCAAACTGTGGTTTAAGTAGAATAGTTCAATTTCAGCTACAACATCAATTTTTTGCAGCTACGTTTTCCACAACATGATTGATAATAAAGTAAAAACTGTTATAACCAAATTACCCAAGGTAGTTCATATTGTGTGATATAAATCAGTTGTGTGTCATGATGTATGACACAGGTTGCTTGACTGAGAGTGTGATTCTCCACCCACTGCACCACAGCACACCGAGCCAGTAATGTTGATAGTTGTCCAGCATGAAAGTCTTTTGTGCGTATTTAAAACATACAACACTGTGCATGCAAAGGCCAATATGATCATTTACAAACATTTATTTACAAGCACTGTGGTTTTTCATTTCACATGCAACCTACATTTTAATAATTTATACGCAGGCC
>OZ024854.1:50432323-50457323 GCA_964017155.1 Oasisia sp. SBJ-2009
ACACGCACACACACACACACACACACACACATACACACACACACACACACACACATACACACACACACACTGTTGGCTGCATAAGGTGCAACCTCCAGGTGTACTGAGATGTTCAGAAACAAAGCCTGATGTCTGCACTCAACATATGCTGTTTGTGATACAAATGACTCACTTGTCACCAGTGACAGTGTGTTGGTTTCTGTGCTCAGACAGTTGAGTCGATAGACGTCTACTGCTTCGGCCACATCCTGTATGAGATGGCGTTCGGCAAACAGCTAGGTGGCGCCACCTGTGACTACTTCTCCTCCGAGTGTCCGGCTGAAATCCGTGAGTTCCAACAACTCTTCCTCCATTGGAAGGTTTTTCTCTCCTGCAGCTCTGGGTGACAGCCTTGAAATCTTGGTTTCCAAATCCACTGATGTGTCATGGCTGGCAAAGTTCTGATAACTAACATAGTGTCTGTCAGTTGTACATCAGTACCTGTTCCTTTTGATAGTTGGGTCTAGTGTATTGATCCACATGAACCGTGGTGAAGCCCCAACTGTCATCCACGTAATGCAATACATTTGTTTAGTTTCTCAACCTCCCTTAAGTGCCCAGCCATCATTTGTGTATTCCTTGCTTTGAAGTTTACACAGCACTGATATAGTCCATGTCCAGCAACTGTTTCTTGTTTAGTATTTGTTCTGTAAAGTTCACAAGGTCACTGTAAGATTGGTATATTCCACAGGGTCAGTGCTAGAGTCTATACTGACGACGGAGGCTTGTAAGAACGGCTTGCCAACAGTCGCAGACCTTCTTCAGCACTCGTAAGTATTGGGATGTAACAGTGGGTCAAAGTTTTAATGCCTCAGAGTACAACAGATGGTAAACACCATCGTATTTTATCATCAGTACTACACCAAAGTGATCATAACATTAGTTGCATTGCTAGTTCGCAAAACAAGCTTGTGCCAGAAAGTAAAATGTAAGTAAATATACTTGTTCAGTTTTATTTTGTGATTTTAGTTTGGTCTGGTGCCAATTAGTTACCACTCACTCACTCACTCACTCACTCACTCACTCACTCACTCACTCACTCACTCACTCACTCACTCACTCACTCACTCACTCACTCACTCACTCACTCTCCCTCCTCTCTCTCTCTCCCCCTCTCCCTCTCTCCCTCTCTCTCTCCTCTCTCTCTCTCTCTCTCCTCTCTCTCTCTCTCCCTCTCTCTCTCCTCTCTCTCTCAAGTGGTGATTGCAGCATAGAGGAATACTCTCATGGGTAGCCACAGGCCAACAGAATTAAAGTCTACTTCAGTGGAGAAGGGATGTCATATATTCATGCATGTTCTAGGTAATGCTTTATATATATATATATATATATATATATATATATATATATATATATATATATATATATATATATATATGGGGTTTGATATATTAGTAAACCCAATGATGTTATAGATATACAGTGAATATATATACATATATTCAGTGTTTCATTTGTACTGTTCCCATGAAGAACTGCTGTGCTGCTAATGTGTGATACGTACATGTCCAACACTTGCAGACTGTTCCGCAATGTTGTGCTGCCACCTAGTGAGAAGCCACAGGTGAAGATCCCGAGTAAGCTGAAGGAAGCGTTGAAGACAGCAAAACAACAGATGGAACAGCGACTGTGTGACGAACAAAAACTGGTGGGTGTCACATGAACTGTTAACCCTTGACATTTAGCAAGAAGAAAGAAGTCTTATTGAAAGTCAAATATGTGTTAGCGTTCTCTTACGAAATCTGTATCAGTTGTATTTGTTGTTTGTTAACTAAAACCAAGAGACAGCTGTGTTGATAGACGATGTCTTGGATCTCATATTAATTCACTTCATATTTCATGTCATATTCCTCAGGGTCCAGTTTTGGAACTTACTTTTTAGACTGTACACAACTCCATAGAGTTCAGTTATTAATAGACATCGTTTGAGCCATCATCTTAATGGAGATGATACTCAAATTTATATATCATTATCTACTCCAGATGCTAATAGTTCTCTACTCTACTATATACTTCCTTCTAGTGTTAAATCAGTTGAGAATATTGCTAAATTCAGTCATCATATAAAGACATACCTTTACAACCTTGCCTATCCACCATAGCTCCCTGGCATACCAATCAATCTGTTGACAACTGGATTTGTTTATTGACTCTGAAATTGATCAACCCTTTTGTGTTAATGCGCATCTGAGCTTGGTTTCCAAGAATTTATGCACTATAGAAGTTACCTAATTACTATTATGTGTCTGCAGATCCACAAGTGTCAGAAGTTGTCAAAGGCTCAGGCCTTCCACATGTCCGAGGATGAGAAGAAAAGAAGGAAACGCAATAAGATTGTAAGTAACTTCCCGGGCCACTTGCTCTAGTAGTCACATCATTAGACACATTATCATATGGCAAGATTTGTGCAGCTCTTGATGTCAGAGTTTGACAACACTTGAGATTGGCTTAGTTCTTAACTATCGTTCCCATTTTGAAAATTGCCCAGTTCGTTTATTTTAAGCTGCTGCAGTTCGTTGTGCTGTACAACTGAATACATGGTTATAGACAGTGGTGGATAGTCATGCACAAGTTGTCTACACACAGTACTTTGACATGGCTGAATGCTTCCCAGACGAGCCAGGATTGTGTTCATTTAAACAGGTCAACTATGGAATAAAGTGTAAAACAGTGTATGACAATTTGACTCGAGTAGAACTGTCTTTCCTGTTCTGAGTTGATCAGTTTTCCGCTCACAGAAGCGGCTCAGCTCACAAATGAATGGCCAGTCAGCGGACGAGCCTACAACGCCCGTCACACCAACAGTTCTCGAGTCACCACCAGATGACGCTACAAGCAATGTATCGTCCACAGCAACTACCGATAACCACACACCCCCAGGTAGGTGCTGTTATAAATTCATGTAATAAGCTGCCATGTCACATGTTCAGCTCAAGGGGTTGGGGCTGTCAGTTCCCTGCTCATAGCACCCTTAAAGTTTCATTTGAGATTGTCCATCTTTTAAATACAAATTTCCTGTGAATCCACATGCCACATATACATTTGGTTAACGGACATTCATGCATGCAAAACTTTGTGCAAAAGGAATACCAGCAGTATTGTCACAACCATATATCCTTTTTCCTGAAACTTAGTAACTAGGGTAAAGAGATCTGATATTTGTTTATCTCTGTAAACGCTGAACATATGAACGAGAAGCTGTTGACCAAGTAGGTGTGCTGCTATGTTGCAGACAGTGGGGACTGAAGGTAAGTTGGTACCTGGTAGTTGTAACCATAACCTTATAGTGACTGTCTATCAGGTTGTCGTAGTACTTGTAGTAGTCGTCGGGGTCTGTGTTCTCAGAAGTTACAAACTTGTCCGTTCTACTTACAAACAACAGTAGGATTAGTAGATTATAAGGCTTTATTGTTTGTCTCAATTCAGACCTTGGCATTATGGAATTTATAATATTTAAGAAAACAAGCTACTCTGTGTTAATTTGCTTGAAAGATGTTTACTGTGCACAAGTAATATTGCAAAATTTTACATTTCTGCAACTCATCTCTGTGTTGAGCAAATTGATGCAAAAGTTGCTCTTGTCGTGGGAAAGTTAAAATGGTATAAATAATTATTGATCAATTGTGACTGATACTATGCATCTTTGAATAAGTATCTTAGCATGGAGTACTTTGTTGGCATATCTGTAACATTTTTGTGAGCTACAGTGAGCACAAATATTAAATGTACATTTCTGAATGAGTTTTCTGGAGACATTCTGAACAAGTCAGAGATATAGTAACCAAATCTCCTGACCGACAAAATGAGCCGTAATGTTGAGGTCTGTAGTGGACAGTGTAGTAAGCATGTAGTGGTGAGTGTTTCGGATGTTGGAATGTCCAGTGTGATGTGGTCAGCTAAGGTCAGCAGTGGTCATTGGTGTAGTTGCAGATTCAAGTTTGAGGGTCAGATTTGAGAAGAATAATTCAACAGAACTCAAGCTACAAAGATGAAATATCATGCTAAACCCTATACATTTTTATAGGACCACTTGACTGATTAACTTTTTTGTACATTTTTAGACAGTTTGGTGGCAAATATGTTACAATATAGTTCATTCTATACTATCTACATTGTAATGATTTTATATAATAATGAATGGACCATTTGAAATAATTATAATTTGCATGCAGCATTTACCTGATATAACTTGTAGAAAAAAAATTCCCAGTGTTTATACATGTATAATAAGAAATGTAATATTTGTTAATGCATAATTACAATACCTTCAGCATGGCTTATTGGTTGGTCTATTGCATCGACCATGCATGGCCTGGCGTATGAAATGTGCTTACCTTGCAGCATCTGGTTTTACTGAATACCTGTGATTTATTACCTCATGCAGTTTGTAACGTATTCTTATGCATGACCCATGTGTGCATTCTCCCGGGTGTCAGAAGAGGCAAAACGTTGCATTTCAGCATTTACACCAATTTTTCAAAATGTTTTTTCTTTCTTCACAAAGTAGTGTTTTTGAAACTAAGCAATTTTTGTAATAATTATTTTGAGATTGAGTGGGTGGGAATGGCAGTGAAAGTGGCAGATGGAAGAAGATGTTTCAGCTTAAGTTGTTTGACTCATTCATGCCAAACATAGCCATGCATTGTCTAATCAATAACAAAAAAATTATGTAAATCGGGTATATATCTGTTGCCTTGTGAGTTCCAGGATGTTGTAGTGTCTTGTACGTTATGACTAAGCAAATGTGGTTTTGTGTGCAATGTCAGTGCATATTGGATAAGAAATAATGTATAACATAAAACAAGCAAAGTTTAAAAAATATTACTGGGATTTAAGATTTTGAGCAATGTGAAGTGACCTCCAGTATGACATACCCTGGACACTGGAGTCATAGTGTCAACTGGAGTCGTAGTGTCAACTGGAGTCATAGTGACAACTGTTCAGTTAAGCAGGTGTCACTAATGTAGCAGATTATTTCCAAAGAGAAACATGGTGACAGACAAACTGTCAAAAATGTAACTCTACGTTTTACAGATTTGCAAACTTAAGAAACATGCCAAGAGATGTCTGCAGTTGTGTTCAGTGGATGTTATGTTTCTAGTGTTAAGACTGTGTAGTGCAGTTGTAGTCACTGTTGGTTAGGGTGTCGGGTCAGGTGTTACGAGTGTTGTACTTCCTCTGTGGTCATGTAGTGTTCTGTGGGTCAGGTGTTACGAGTGTTGTACTTCCTCTGTGGTCATGTAGTGTTCTGTGGGTGAGGTGTTGCGAGTGTTGTACTTCCTCTGTGGTCACCTAGTGTTCTGTGGGTCAGGTGTTACGAGTGTTGTACTTCTTCTGTGGTCATGTAGTGTTCTGTGGGTCAGGTGTTGCGAGTGTTGAACTTCCTCTGTGGTCACGCAGTGTTCTGTGGGTGAGGTGTTACGAGTGTTGTACTTCCTCTGTGGTCACGTAGTGTTCTGTGGGTCAGGTGTTATGAGTGTTGAACTTCCTCTGTGGTCACGCAGTGTTCTGTGGGTCAGGTGTTGCGAGTGTTGTACTTCCTTTGTGGTCACGTAGTGTTCTGTGGGTGAGGTGTTACGAGTGTTGTACTTCCTCTGTGGTCACGTAGTGTTCTGTGGGTGAGGTGTTGCGAGTGTTGTACTTCCTCTGTGGTCACGTAGTGTTCTGTGGGTGAGGTGTTGCGAGTGTTGTACTTCCTATGTGGTCACGTAGTGTTCTGTGGGTGAGGTGTTGCGAGTGTTGTACTTCCTCTGTGGTCACGTAGTGTTCTGTGGGTGAGGTGTTGCGAGTGTTGTACTTCCTCTGTGGTCACGTAGTGTTCTGTGGGTGAGGTGTTGCGAGTGTTGTACTTCCTCTGTGGTCACGTAGTGTTCTGTGGGTGAGGTGTTGCGAGTGTTGTACTTCCTCTGTGGTCACGTAGTGTTCTGTGAGTGAGGTGTTGCGAGTGTTGTACTTCCTATGTGGTCACGTAGTGTTCTGTGGGTGAGGTGTTGCGAGTGTTGTACTTCCTCTGTGGTCACGTAGTGTTCTGTGGGTGAGGTGTTGCGAGTGTTGTACTTCCTCTGTGGTCACGTAGTGTTCTGTGGGTGAGGTGTTGCGAGTGTTGTACTTCCTCTGTGGTCACGCAGTGTTCTGTGGGTGAGGTGTTGCGAGTGTTATACTTCCTCCGTGGTCACATAGTGTTCTGTGGGTGAGGTGTTGCGAGTGTTGTACTTCCTCTGTGGTCACGTAGTGTTCTGTGGGTGAGGTGTTGCGAGTGTTGTACTTCCTCTGTGGTCACGTAGTGTTCTGTGGGTGAGGTGTTGCGAGTGTTGTACTTCCTCTGTGGTCACCTAGTGTTCTGTTTTCTCTACTCCATGACTACATCAGCGGTACATTCGGGTACAAGTTGTGTAGTTTCCCTTTCTGACGCCACCAATCAACAGTACCTTCTCATGCCATGAACATTACAAAGGAAACAGTTCCATATCTGTACGCATTAATAGCAAAAACAAACAAGAAATCAAGATAAAAAGAAAACATTGTAGGTTCACCGTTCATTCACCATAATAAGCTAGTGAAAGTGCGTTACATTGTCACTTGCATTAAGCAGCTGGAACCAGAAAGTTGTCACTCTGTCAGGAAATGTAATTATAGTACATTTGTTATAACATGGACTGTTTTAAATGTCTTAAAATGCCATGTTTTTTATGTTGCATTGGCCAACACTGAATTTTTTTATAATTCACTAACATTGCCTGACATATTGTAGGGTAATTCTAGTAACTAATTGCTAATACAGGTATGATAATACACAGATTATTATTGGGATCTGTTCTCAAAGTTGATGGTCAACAGCCACACATAGCTGGTTGATGATTGTGTCACCATTGACGGCACTATTTCATAGCAATATAAAGAACAACATCTTGTACTAACTCTATGGCAATTAATATATAAATTACATTAATCAGGCATTGCACTGAGTGTTAATTAAGTGTTTCCTGTTAACTGACACAAGTTTGACCAACTAGCTTTTATTAGTTAACTTTACAGTTGATAGCCAGACGTCAGCGATTTGCTCCATGGTTACGTTCCAAGAATATGTGCATTTTGACTTTTTTCACCAGTTTGACCACCTGTTTCAGCTCCCCCTGGTGAGACATCCCCTGTCACTCCACTGGCTGTGAATGGCTCCAACGGAACCGAGCGTGGAGCACTACTCAACTCCATCACTGGATTCAACAAGACACAACTGAAGAAGTCTCCTTCACAAGCAGGCTTGTAGATCAGTGATCTGTTTGAAGAGACGCGACTAATGGCGTTTAACGGCTCTACTTAAACAATTTCCAGGTGTAGAGGTGATCAGTCAATCACCAGTTAAGTTTGGTTGTTGCTATGTTCACCTGGAAGATTCAGAGTGCTTCACATATTGGCATCAGATTTGAATATTTGTTAATGCAAAGTATAAATTATTCTACCATGTTGATGAAAATGTATTCTACCAAGTTGATGAATATTTTCAAAATGTTCATCATATTGCATTTGTTTTAAATAATAAGGTTGCTTAGCCATTAATGTGTTCCCAAGTTTAACTATGGTGAAAGATCTGATAGGGAATTGTTTCGTCAGAAGGGACAAGTGATGAAAACATCCTTAATAGCCACTTGTTACGAGGTAATTAAATACATCAGTATAACACAGATGAATGTACTATAATCGAGAAGGTCATGTTTTAGGAAAAACGGCGATAGTAGTTAAGTAACAAAACAATATAATGTGTACAAAGTATGTGCTGATTGTGCTGATCATTGTAATGATACATAGCAGTGATAGTTTGTCTACTTAGACATCATAACATGTTGATTATAGCAGAACTTTCATATTATAAAGAATGTGTGTTAGCAAAGCTTAATTTATTTATTGGAGACTCAGTGTGTAGGTGTCACATGACCATTGGGTGTCAGAGCTACTCAACTTGCACGTGTGGTAAACATGTGCGCAAAACTGAAATGTATTATTCTTGTGTTTAAAAGTGCCACAAAATCTCACATATGTAGGATATCAGGAACAACATACACCTGCCTAGAGACTGGATTATACATCCTGCTATGCTGTACAAAGCTATGGTTGTGGCATTCTTTGATCACATGATTGAAATAAAGATGGCTGTGGTGTCCTGATTGGTGCAGATAGATCACATGATTGAAATAAAGATGGCTGTGGTGTCCTGATTGGTGCAGATAGATCACATGATTGAAATAAAGATGGCTGTGGTGTCCTGATTGGTGCAGATAGATCATGAGATGTACGTGTACAATATTATCATCCTCATATCCTAACATTAATGAACAAGATACAAAGTTATGCACTGGTGTTATCAGCACATTGTCAGTATGTGCAGAGAAGTCATATTTAATGATAAGACAACTGTAGGTTGAGCTTGCAGGCTTAGATAAGAATGCATTTTCTTGCATGCCAGGTCAGTGTCTACAGTATCCTGCTGTTCGTGTTGAAATTGAAATATACAGTATAGAGGTGTATATATATATATTTGTATTTATATACATCCACAGAAGATATATTTATGAAATGTTTTAAACAAATCAATACCGGTACCATGAGGGTAGTTTACCCACCAGATGTTGGTGAATTGTCTAATACCATAAACATGCTGCTAAATGACCCCCCACATACATGGTATGCATACCTTGCACATGGTATGGTGTGTAGTTACCCTTGCACTTTGGAAACACCCTGGGTGCTTAGTGTGGATCACAGAGTTGATTATTTAAGTGAAACTTTGTGGGCCGTGCCAAACTCCATGCAGGATCACTTGTTTGACATGTTCTGTGTATTCATGGTAACTTCCAGAAACTGTTTGCAATTTGTTGTCCAAGCGTTCACACTGGATATGTGTGTGTGTGTGTGTGTGTGTGTGTGTGTGTGTGTCTGTGTGTCTGTGTGTCCTAAACATGCTGCTGCATGTCAGACGTGGAGAAAAAACACGGAAAAGGAAGTGTAGGATTGAGGAAAACATGTATTATCCAAGGAAACTGTTTGATTAGATCAACAGAGATATAGCAGCGAGGACGTTGAATAAGGTGAAGACATTCCATGTGAGTGTTTCTAGGCTTGCATGACAAGTGTGTGGGCCCACAAACTAAGATCAACTGCAAAGCCACAGTTCTAAGACACATGTTTAACTGTACAATAGCCCAGTAGTTGTAGGTCAGTGTCACTTGTGTTGTACAAATGCACAATGGAATATAGTATTTATGATAGAAACAATAAAATGTTTTTGCTCAAAATATAATCTCTGGTTTTTACTGTACCACACACAAATAGCTGAAAGAACAAAACAAAATGCAGGATTCTTCTAGTCCCTCCCTGTGTATTAAGGGCGGGTCTCTCCACCCCTCCAGTCCTCCCACCACAGGTGAGGTTGTGACATAGGCTAGGTCGATGGAGCAGGTGAGTTATCATCAAACTGACCTTGACGGAAACAGGGACTGGGAGAACAGAAGGTTTCAACTTTCAAGAGTAACCAGGCTGGAGACCAAGTTGCAAGACTGAGCAGGATTGTGGATGTTTACAAATACAGACCAACACAAATGAAGATCACATAATTCACATTTAATTGGTCCTGTAGTGGAACCCTTGAATCTAACCCTCCCCCCCCCAAGATATTGCACTAGTCCACGGCAAGGAAGCGTCTCTTCTTCGCTGTGTTCATGTACGGCCGGTAGACCCACTCAACATCCGCACTGGCCGTCATGTCCAGTGTCCCCAGGATGATCTGGTACACTGCAAGCAAGCACATGTTGGTGATCACAACACAAGCACATGTTGGTGATCACAACACAAGCACATGTTGGTGATCACAACACAAGCACATGTTGGTGATCACAACACAAGCACATGTTGGTGATCACAACACAAGCACATGTTGGTGATCACAACACAAGCACATGTTGGTGATCACAACACAAGCACATGTTGGTGATCACAACACAAGCACATGTTGGTGATCACAACACAAGCACAAGTTTGTGATCACAACACAAGCACAAGTTTGTGATCACAACACAAGCACAAGTTTGTGATCACAACACAAGCACATGTTGGTGATCACAACACAAGCACATGTTTGTGATCACAACACAAGCACATGTTGGTGATCACAACACAAGCACAAGTTTGTGATCACAACACAACACAACCAGAATGTTGACTGCAAATGAGATGTCTCTATGATTTATGACTTTTGGTGGTATGCACGAAAATATATAAAGTTACAAAATTAAATTTAAAAAGGTGAATGAAACAGTTTATTTTGTTGCACTGTTTGTTGTCTGCTGATTTGTTTGACCAACTATTAATATCCAGTCTTCATCAATGACAATTACCAACAAAGACATTTGCTATCGTTACTGCCAAAGAACAAAAGATAATTAAGTTATGAGGATTGGAACTGTTGCAGTGTGTTCTGTCGTAGGAGGTTGTCACTTTACCAAGTATTCACCAGTGTTAGAAATCAGGAAAACATAATACAGAAAAACACAGTCTGAAGTCTAGTTAGCAGCATCTATAAATGTCCATGTAACTTACATTTCATTTCAAATCTGGGCCCAACTTCTGTGAGTTCAATTGTCTTTTCCACTTTCTTGTAAATGTGATGTCTACAACAGGCAGATATTTGTTCTCATCCAACATGGATAGAGTGGGCTACAGCTACAGAGCTCCCACGGACAAACCTAGTCACAATAGCAAATCATTGTCATTCATTATTCATATAAGCTTAGTTCTGGGAGGTCTATACATCGTGTGAGTTACAATACAACAGTTATCACAGACAGGCATTGAAATACTCGGCAAACAAATAAACAGGGCATTTAAGACAGGAACACTTTAGATTTAGACATTCACCTGAATGATATATAGTCGTCTTCATTTGCGAATGTGATGACGCGACGACTGTCCTCCTTTGGTACGGGGAACAGGTACTTGAGGATATTTGTTACCTGCAAACATTGACACATTTATATTTATTGACAAAAACAACAAGATATTTGTTATTGTACATCTTAGCAGATGTTCTAATATTTTACAATCAGACATGTGAAACTCTGGTGGTTTGACCATATTTGTCATATTCCACACGAAATGGTTGTGGCCAAACTGCCATGACTTTAACGCACAGAAGAGAGGTAATGTGAGCAACTCAGGAATGATAATTGGCAGTCACTGTTGATGACAGAGTCGTGTCCTCTAAGCAGGGCAAAATGTAACATCGGATGAGATTCAAATTGGCATTGTGGGCACCCAACGAGTAAAGATGACATCACAATAGATGGCATTACACGACAACAATTTGGACAACGAACCCTCTTTCCTAGCTTTGACGAGAGGCTGTTGAAGATGAGGTGTGGATAAGCCTCGGACATCTTGCCCACGTCCGGGATGTCGTGTCTCATCACAGTGTTGGCGAGGGTAAAATATGCAGTCGGACCGTAGGGCAGGTGACACACAATGAGACCATCTGAAACAGACCATTAGGGTTGTGGTGTTCTGACTGGTGCAAAGAGGTCATATGACTGAAACAGGTATCTTGATTGGTGCAGATAAATCTCAATATTGAAACATGAAATCATGGCTGGTGTTTGTGGTGTTGATTGGCGCAGGAAGATCGAATGATTAAAACTGGCGAAGACACTTAATGATTCTGACCGGTGTAAACATTTCAAATAGCTAATGGTTTTTGGGCCAATGATAATAACTGTAAACCTCCGTTAATTTTTTTTTTGGATGTATGTCAACTGGTCTGAACTATACAGTGATATAGATATGCCTATTTTGGTAGGTTTATTAACCATGAAGATACGATTAAAGGAAGGGAGAAAGGAACACTTAATCACCAGGATTTCCGCGATGTTCAGACACAATGAGCAGGTCTGTGACTTCATTCGACCGACACGCCTGGACTAGCTGCTTGATCTCGTAGTTTCCACGGTTGATTCGCTGTGAATTCGGGAAGATCAATCGCATCTCCTGAGATAGGAACATGGATGGGTTTAATATTTAAACATAAATTTCAAGCAAGCAAAATTACATATTTTAACATTTAATTCATGTGCACACAGCAAATTTTTATAGCAAAATATGCGAGAAATTATAAAATGTTAAATAATGTAGCCTAATATTATTATATTGTAATGTCATCATTACAAAAGAAGACAGGCTTTGGGAAAATGTCAAAAGTTTGACACGAACCCTTAATCCAGACCTTAAAGTACTGCAGATGATTCCCTGGGGTTGTAGATGAAGCTCTGTGGATGTAAAGCATCTTGGGATGTATAAAACAATTATACGGGACATTCTCATGTCAAATGAATTATGGTATAGTTTCGTGATACCTTTGCAAACATCTTGAGTCTGGAACTGGGGTCTCTTGAAGTTGTGATCATGATTTTTGGGTCTTCCACCCCAGCCCATCTGTACTCATCATCTACACTCGATGTTATCCCTGAAACAATGTCAAAGGTCTACAGCTGCCAAAACAATAAACACACTGGTAGTTTACATCCACAAGGTAACAAACATCACACTCACAATCCAGAGGTGTTGACTGCATACACTACTACAGGCAGATCACCTACCCATTGTACAGAAGGTGATTTAAAATAGTAATTGACTTCCTTGGTTGTCAGTGTACCCACATGTGATACTCGCCTGACCCACAGCCAAATTCCAAGAGGAAGCCCTCAACATTTGTCAATATGAAATGTTTCATTACTCCTTTCACCATTCCCAAGACGCTTTAGTGTTATTTGGTATTCAAATGACTATTTCTACTTCCTGAAGGACATTTGTGACATAAATAAATGTTACTGAAACGAATATAAGCCGAACCCTTTAGAGCAAACAATATTATTGGTAAAGCTTAAAGGACAAACAAAGTTAACTTTTACGTGGCATACACCTAATAGAGTTAATATAAAGTAACAATTTCCACATATACTCAATTTTTTAACGCCAGCGATTTACCAGAAAAATATTTTTTAACACCCAGCCATCCAAATTCTATGCGCTACCCCATCTTAGACGAAGAATGACGTCACGACGGTGATCGAGGCGCTCTCCACGTAGATTCCCTGCATAGGGTTTGGCTGTTGTCATGAAATGGCTGCAACTCGGCAACGCGCGTAACATGCTGATGACGGTAAATATAAAGTTGTCTATTATTGTTATCGCTGAAATCATCCCATCAACTGATGATACATGTCTACATCAAAGCATTTCTCCTCAAAATGGACCGAGCAAAGTGCCAAACAGTACGCCCGCAAATCACCAACATGAATCCATTGCTTCAAATTTCAATACTACCGGTTGTTTCAACTATTATTGCAACCGTATGCCGAACACGAAGGCATAATTACTAGTTTACCATAGATTTAACCACAGATTTAGATATACGTCTATAAGCAGCTGCTAGATGTCACGCCAACTGAACGAACTGTCGAAGACTCAAAGTTGTTGACCCTTAACAGCGTCACCGGAAGCTGACCGAGATATAGAATGCCGCGCTGAATGGCCAAGCCAAATTAACCCTTCACCTATGGCGGCGTCTAGACCATCGTGGATTTCGTTAGAATTTTAGACTTTAAAGTCACATTCTGAGTAAACCGCTGACGTTAAAAAATTGAGTATATGTGGAAATTATTACTTTGTATAAACTCTATTAGGTGTATGACACGAAGCCGTAGCCTTTTTTTGTCCTTTAAATTCAGTGGTTTCCAAGGCAACCTGCTTTGGGACAATGAGGATGATGAAACTCTCTCTCTCCCTACTCTACCAAAAACCAATTATCTGCCTGTATCAAATGCCAATTGTGTATGCTTTATAAGCTTTTAATGTCATTCAGTTTAGCATGGTGGCCAATTGTTTCAGTTGATAATAGCACAATAAGCTGACTGTTGTGTTCTAAGTAGAATGCCACCAACCATCAGCTCCTTCGTCCTCCCAGTCGAGTGTCTTCTCCAGAGACACTGCGTCCTTCTGCAGACTTGTCGGGATCTGTTTGTTTTCTGAAGAATACATGCAATTGTTAATATTTCCTGAAAATATACAGAAATATTTTACTTCTGTTAACATATATTTTAAATACTTTATTATGAAAGAAATACACAGAGTTAGGTTTTGGAACATGCAGTATAGTTTTATAAGTTAACAAATTCGGTCAAGATTGCTTTCTGTGAAAATAAATTTTATTTGTGGAAATACATGCATGTGTATAGTATTAACTGTTTCGACAGGCATACCACCAGCCAAGAATTTTTAATAGTCACAATTTCAGTAGACACCAGACACAAAAAGTAATGCTCTCATAAGTAGTTTGCTAAATATAATAGGTATATATTATTATTACCATCTAAAGCTGTCTTCAGCTTCTGTTTCTTGTCCAATATAGTCCGTTCCTTCTCCTCAATCGATTTGCGATAGATGTACTCTCGCCTCTGTCGAGCTTGCCGCCTCAACTGGAACAGACAATAATAAGCCACAGGTGTATAAGATATTTAAATTTATCAACAAAAACACTATCTACAACAATAATATAATCTTAGACTCACAACTGACGAGTCCAAAAACATACTGATTACTATAATATCTAAATGCAGTTTAAAAAAACAATCTTTACTGAATAACTGTTGCTGTCTTTGTTCATATGTATATCAAGTCATGAATGGCTTAGGTTATGGTTTGTAATGCATGTCTGTTTTTTGAGATGACTGCATATTCGTTATGGGGCAATCTTCTCGGTGACACTACGCAGCCGAACAAGAGTTGGTTAAGCGAGACTAATATAACCATAATGTTCTACTATATACTTCTAGTCTGAAATTTAATTGATCCTCGACACACGCATGTTGCATTGGCAATGTCTCGTTTATCCATTAACCATTTGCACCAATCATCAGTTCTATACAAAAATGCCACGCAGCCAAGGTGATAACATATTTACGTAATGACATATTTACACTATATAACAATGGCTGGAAGCTGTCAACATTTGTCAGTCATGAAAGCGGAGCATTATCTGGCCCAGTCAGGACTCCAAAAGGCACTTACGCAGAATTCGGACCCACCTCAATTTTGCCATTATAACTGTATCTTTACTAACATTTGATATTTGATTTTGTTAATTCAATCATTTACCATCATCTTGCACATATTTGTGTTTTATAAACAGCACGTCTTAGCCAACTTTTAGGGTCGAAAAGACAGCGCGGTCGGCATAAACAAACTGGTTATCGCTCATTCCATGTGCACGACGCAGTAACACTAACAAGTCACATGCACCGTTGCGCTTGCGACTGGCACAAATCGGAGCGTTATTTGGGTCTCAAAATGCAATATTTGTTAAATACCTGGGAATGCTGATTGATTATCATGTTAAGATTTCTGATTCTGATGGTTTATAGTGCAAGACCCCTACTGGGGCATCACGCACTAGTGAGGGTGGTTGGTTTCAGGATGGCTGGCTTCATGTTATCTGGAAGTGGAATAAGAGCATGAGTGCTTGGGAATGTGGAATTAGGATGGGGTGGGTGGGGAAAAGTACAATTCAATGTTGGGGATGATGTGGGTGTGGTAGGGATGGGATGTGGAGGGGGGCTGGGGGTGGGGTATGTTGTCTATTAGAGGTGCCTCAAGGGTGCAGTTGTCAGGTTAATATCCTGCAATGCAACCTTGAAGGCGTCAAGACTGTTGTGGGTAAACACATTAGGTGGAAGTTTGTTCCACTGGGCTATTGTTCGGGGGAAAAAACTGTATTTATAATAGTTGTGGGAGGTGGATATTTGTCTGTATTTGTGTGGGTGGTTGGATCTTGTTTGGCTGTGTCCGGGTATGAGGTATTGATTGGGATTGATGTCTACAAGATTGTTGGTTATTTTGTACAGTGTGCAAAGTCTGGCCTCAGCCCTCCTCTGGTCCAGGGTTGGCCAGGAGAGGGCAGAGGCCAAGGTGCATCCAGATGTCTCCCAGCTGTAATTGTGGGCCACGAATCTTGCTGCCCGGTGCTGGACCCCCTCTAGATGGTTGATATTTCGGATGGTATATGGGTCCCCCACCGGGCAGCAGTACTCGAGGTGTGGGCGGACCAGACTCCTATAGGCATACATCTTGATGGATTGTGGGATAGATTTTAGGTTTCTTTTAATAAATCCAAGTTTGCTATTTGCCTTATTTACTATTTTGTTGATGTTTGGATTCCAGGAGAGGTTGTTTGATATATCTATGCCAAGGTGGGTTGCTACTGGTACTGCTCTGAGTGTTTCGTCATGTATTGTGTATGGGTTGTATATGGGTGATTTAGATCTGGTGATGTGCATAATTTCGCATTTGGATGGGTTGAAAGTCATTTGCCATGTTTTTTCCCAGTCAGTTAGTCTGTCAAGGTCGTTCTGTAGGTTGTCTTGGTCGGTGTGGTTATTGATCTGTCGGTATAGCATTGCGTCGTCGGCGAAAAGTTTGAGGGAGGTTCCTGGTGAAATATGGGAGGGCATGTCGTTTATTTTGTGTGAGGTATCCATTACAGGTAAATATACAGTTATAATGGCAATAATTAGGTGGGTGACTGGTCCGAATTCTGCATAAATGCCCCCCAAAATAACTTAGGTAATCAATTATTGTTTGCTATAACCGCGGAATTAATTTTCACACCACGCCATGCCCATGGGCGATGCTAGCGGCAAGCAACATCCCGCGGGTGAGCGATAATATAATGATTACTGATTTCTGATGTTTAATTGTCACTTGAATTTAAACGAAATAATTTATCTAATGGACATAAAACCGGTGAGTATGTGACTACCAGCTCATTAATATAAATCTTCACTGTTAATCAGAT
Organism: Oasisia sp. SBJ-2009; assembly: GCA_964017155.1. Taxonomy (NCBI): domain Eukaryota; kingdom Metazoa; phylum Annelida; class Polychaeta; order Sabellida; family Siboglinidae; genus Oasisia; species Oasisia sp. SBJ-2009. The sequence goes on from OZ024854.1 coordinate 50,449,254, forward strand.
TAAACTGAATTTACCATGTTGACTCAGACGTACGCTTTCTTAGACCGGAAGTAGCCAACACGCGCTCAGGAAAAGCAGTGGCACCTCTCAGCGGCTAATTTGGAACTACGGAAAACATTGTGTTTTACTTGGTAAACAAGGTGTCAGCACTAGCGCAGGTATTTGTACCCAGTCGAAGGCGGCTACTTGTTAACCGCTCACGCATAAATGCATGTAAAACATCTACCCGGTAATGTCAATCTTGTTAAAAGTACCTTCAACCTAACCTGAAGACAAACACTAAGCCTAACACTAAACTTTATTCCACATAAGAATAAAAACAAATGGGTAGTTGTACGTGAGAGGTTAGCAAGTAGCCACAATCGATCGATGTCGCTGAAAGAAACATTTCATATTTAAAGCGGCATTGTATGGGATTGAACCTTCCATGCAAAATTGCAAAATTTGGCCGACCCGCGAGAGGCAGCACCGTCAGTACCTAAACATTATCTTGTTGACGTTGACGATGTTGCGCAGCCGAGCGGTGGACAAAACTGCGACAACTGATAAGACAAGCGTGCCGCGTGATAACTGTTGTTGCTATTTTTAACTCATGGCTTTTAAAAGTGATCTTGGACAGTGCAGTTGTGGAAACATCTGTAATAGTTTGGAAAAGAGAGGCGCGTGTCCGTGTTTGATTCAAATTCAACAAGATATTTTTAGGTACTGACGGTGCTGCTTCCTCGCGGGTCAGCCAAATTTTGCTGTTTCGCGTGGAAGGTTCAATCCCATACAGTGCCCCTTTAATAGCAAATATACACTCACTTACTTATGTTATTAATCACATATTTTCTGTTATCGAACGACTCAGTGGGGTTGACTTAGCAAAGCATTGCGAACCTTAGAACGAGGCTATTCACAGCGCTAGGAGTAGGAGTGTAATTCCCAGCGTGGAGCAGTTTTCAGCAATTTGTTTAACTGGTCCCTCAGGCAGCATCGTTGGAAATCCTCCACCATATGCCCTGTTCCGAATAAGCTGCGGCTATTTGCTCCGAACAACTTCAAACCGGTGGCGCCGACGTCTGTGGTAATGAAATGTTTCGAGAGCCCCATTCTCTCTGATTTTCGATACGACCCAACCTCACATCATGGTGAAGACACTCGTGGACATACATGTCGATCAACCCTCACCATGTTCTCTGGATGATGTCCCTCCTTACGCGACGCTGCCTTGTCTGCCATAAGGGCATGTTGTCTAGCTCTCTGTGTACGTCAAATGCCCCCCATGGCTAACATGGTTCGCCTGTGATTCTAAACTTGTGTACAGATGATTGTCGCAGCAAACGTGAACAATGCACATTTGTGAAGTACTCTGGCGAGTCACGACATGGCATTTGTTGATTTGTCAAACTCTGACCGGTGTGCGAGGAAGTGGTCTTTGCTCAGCCGTATGGCGATCATCCCCTGGACCCTAATGCCGGAGACCGAGGAGCTTGTCGTCGACTTCAGGAGAACTCCCATCCCACCCGAAGATCTGGTCACCACGAGCAGACAATCAAGTGCCTGTGTACCGTAACTGACGCTAAACTTACATACAGTGCAAACACAGCAAAATAGCAGCTCCGTGTTTGCCATGCTAGGTACAGTGGACTGTGCATCGTTAAGAATCTCCTGGTGAAAGATATGTGATCATGATCCACACAAAAACTTTAGAAAACAAATAGAAACAAATGTAACCACGACCAGAGACAGGGTAAATCGGAGATAGTCTATGGAGACAAACGGCCAAGTCTGGAGTTGGTGAATTGCCGTGGCTCTGTAATTCTGACTGTTGCATCTGGTAATGAATTCCAGTATTTCATTGTTAGGAAAATAGGACATTTTTACATCCGAAGAGGTCCGAGGAGCACAAGTAGGGATCGAGGTAAATGTAAATAACAACTGAGGCTGCGACAGATTACAGCGCAGATGAGAGGCAGGTGCGAGATGTTGTGGACGGGGACATCGTGGCCATGTGGGTCATCTTGTAATAGGCCTGCTAGTGGTCAGCTTATGTCTCGTGAGAAATGTTCGTCGTTGCTAGTTCAAGTAGGCCAAATCCCAACCCGGTTGACTTCTTGACCTGCTGGTTACACTCCAATGTCCGTGGCTGAATCGTCAGTCAGACCGGGTCAACGACTGCACGAATCTGTCTGCAAAGTTCAACATTGTGGTCTTTTAGAATTGAGATCTATCACGATCATAGAGTAGGCCTACTTGTAATTCAGGTTAGATATGCAGTTAGCTCACGGTGCGGTAACTGATATTAAGTGTCCAGACCGTCGATTAGACGTTTACCTAAGTAACGGTTTTTTGGTTAATTATTTAGCGATAAATCACATCTAAGTAACGAGTAATCTGCCATACATTGGTACTCGAGGACTATCGGATGCTGGTAATGAGCCGCGCGCCATTGACGGCCGTAGCGTGCCATTGTTGAAGTGCCGGCGGCGACACCAAAGGCAACATCCGACCTGCGCCATCAATTACTGTCATCACCACAATCAACAGTCTAGCGATACGCGATTAATTCGTCCAAGTGCTCGGCCGGATCAAACAGGACTAACGAGGAGCGTTGGTGGCGCGTGGACTAGTCGAGAGTTCCTCAGACCGACCGGCGGCCTCCCACACACGGCTGGGCGCGACCAGCCGCGACCGACGGAGTTCTGTCGTCGGAGTCTGACGGACCAGACCGAGGCGAGGCGACGGCCGATCGATAGCGCTGCTCGTCGGTCGTATGCAACACGTGTGCGCCCGGCACTCGCAGTCGCCGTCAGTCGCCCGCCATGGAGCCGAGGTAGCCACAAGTAGTGGTCGGACGCTCCTACAGACCGCCCCGCACCGCCAGTAGCGCAGTGCAGCCACGCGTGACGACGACCTACTTGTTGTTGATTAATTCGGCCCAGTCGAGGTTTACGGACCGTGACCGTTGTGAGACTACTGTTCAAAGGCGTTGCTTGAACACCGGCTGTTGTGTTGTTTACCGCAGCCCAATTTGACCCTGCGATGCGGGTTGACAACAACCGTTGAACAGAACACGGACGCGTATAGAGAGAGCGAGAGCACCACAGGCCAACATGCAGAGGGGGCCGAAACAGGGCGATGGGGAGACGGCGTCGTCTCCCCGCGCCCCGGGAAGCAACCCCCCGACCCCCGTCAGCCAGGCGGGCTACGACGAGTCGACGACGCTGCGGATCGACCAGCTCCACACTCGGCCGGCCACGCCTCGCTTCGTCTACGTCCTCACCGTCTTCTCGGCCATGGGCGGCTTCCTGTTCGGCTACGACACTGGCGTCATCTCCGGGGCGATGATCCTGCTGCGGGACACCTTCCTCCTCAGCTACGTGTGGCAGGAGCTCGTCGTCAGCGTCACCATCGCCGCCGCCGCCGTCTTCGCCCTGATCGGCGGCAGCCTCAACGACACCATCGGTCGCAAGCCCGTCATCCTCGTCTCCAGTCTCATCTTCACGGCCGGCTCGCTCTGTCTCGCGTGCGCCACGGACCGCTACTTCCTCCTCTTCGGTCGGCTCCTCGTCGGCGCAGGCATAGGTAGGTCGACGTGTGACTGTTGCACTCTTGCTGTACTGTACTGTACTGTACTGTACTGTACTGTACTGTACTGTACTGTACTGTACTGTACTGTACTGTACTGTACTGTACTGTACTGTACTGTACTGTACTGTACTGTACTGTACTGTACTGTACTGTACTGTACTGTACTGTACTGTACTGTACTGTACTGTACTGTACTGTACTGTACTGTACTGCACTGCACTGCACTGCACTGCACTGCAATGCACTGCACTGCACTGCACTGTACTTCAATGCACTGCACTGCACTGCACTGCACTGCACTGCACTGCACTGCACTGCACTGCACTGCACTGCACTGCACTGCACTGCACTGCACTGCACTGCACTGCACTGCACTTCAATGCACTGCACTGCACTGCACTGCACTGCACTGCACTTCAATGCACTGCACTGCACTGCAATGCACTGCACTTCAATGCACTGTACTGTACTGTACTGCACTGTACTGCACTGCACTGCACTGCACTGCACTGCACTGCACTGCACTGCACTGCACTGCACTGCACTGCACTGCACTGCACTGCACTGCACTGCACTGCACTGCACTGCACTGCACTGCACTGCACTGCACTGCACTGCACTTATTCAGATTCCAACTCGTCCAAAGGACTCAGCAACATGACTAATCAGTGAAAGACAACAGGTAAATAATAAAACAACAATACAAAAAACCAGTAAGGACAATACGTACATAAAACAAAACCATATCAACCTCAAATCTACCAAGCAATATCCGTTATGCACAGGAATCCTGTTTTAAAATGTGACCTAGAGACAGAGAGTCTATTAATATTCCCACCAAAACGATTATGTAACAACGGTATCCGGCCCCACTTCTTACATCAGGGCTGTTTATGTAGTTCTAGGGAACTGCAGAGCCATATCGTTCGTTTTGTGATAAACGTCTCTTGGTTGGACGTTCGTTTGGCCAGCCACATCTGTTGTATTCCTGGTGTTAAAGGACAAAAAAAGGCTACGGCTTCGTGTCATACACCTAATAGAGTTTATACAAAGTAACAATTTCCACATATACTCAATTTTTTAACGTCAGCGGTTTACTCAGAATGTGACTTTAAAGTCTAAAATTCTAACGAAATCCACGATGGTCTAGATGCCGCCATAGGTGAAGGGTTAATTTGGCTTGGCCATTCAGCGCGCGGCATTCTATATCTCGGTCAGCTTCCGGCGACGCTGTTAAGGGTCAACAACTTCGAGTCTTCGACAGTTCGTTCAGTTGGCGTGACATCTAGCAGCTGCTTATAGACGTATATCTAAATCTTTGGTTAAATCTATGGTAAACTTTAGTAATTATGCCTTCGTGTTCGGCATACGGTTGCAATCATAATTGAAACAACCGGTAGTATTGAAGCAATGGATTCACGTTGGTGATTTGCGGGCGTACTGTTTGGCACTTTGCTCGGTCCATTTTGAGGAGAAATGCTTTGATGTAGACATGTATCCTCAGTTGATGGGATGATTTCAGCGATAACAACAATAGACAACTTTATATTTACCGTCATCAGCATGTTACGCGCGTTGCTGAGTTGCAGCCATTTCATAACAACAGCCAAACCCTATGCAGGGAATCTACGTGGAGAGCGCCTCACCGTCGTGACGTCATTCTTCGTCTAAGATGGGGTAGCGCATAGTATTTGGATGGCTGGGTGTTAAAAAATATTTTTCTGGTAAACCGCTGGCGTTAAAAAATTGAGTATATGTGGAAATTGTTACTTTATATTAACTCTATTAGGTGTATGCCACGTAAAAGTGAACTTTGTTTGTCCTTTAATAATAGATAAGCAAACAACCACGTAACTAGGTTACTTGCGTCCTCCAGCTGACATCGACCGACGACGCGGCCTTACACATGTTGACGGCAACCACTGGTCTAATCATAGCACACAACTGTACGAGTCACGGCCGGGTGACCAGCGCTATCTTATAGTAACCTTATTCGCCCTGGCCTAACGGTATCAATTTCAATTACCCTACCATCATTACACGGCCGTCTTGTGCTAAACCCGCCGGCCGGCCTTTGCCTTTGTGCGATGCCTGCTTTTGCCTTTTGTATGGCGTTCCGTGATTTCTGATATTAGTTAGTACCTTCTCTGGCCTGCGCCGGATACAGGGCGGACGAATTGTAGATGTCCAGGGGCAACTGCAGTACCCCAACGGGCTCCACAAAGCGCATGTTGGGTAATTTCTTATTCGGTCAAAAAGTTGTCAAACGATGCAAATTGGCCTATTAAATGGAGCAATGTCATATGTTGCTGTAAGGTGATTCATTCGACAACATTTGGGAACTGGTATGATACAATACACACCCAACAACTGCCGGGAGCCCCCAGTGTCATAAATTAGGCATTAATCACGCATGCTAATAATGAACCGCGACGATCCGCCCCGACACTCGGTCAGGTCTGTAGCCCAATATACAGGGGAGACTCGGTTGTGGGTGAACTTGAAGATCTGCACTGTTGTAATATTATGCATAATCACTCAATGACGTGTATACATAATCATCATGCGTGGACAGGCCGTATTTGGGCGACCAATTTAATTTCGGCGGTAAAATGTGTTAGTTGTATTAACACACGATTAGTTGTGCTAACATAACTAATAATGCGAGACAGAGCGCCAGTGCGGGGGGGGGGGCCGTGAAAGGAAAAACTGATCGTCCAAAACCAAAGGTAGGCCGATCATACTGACCCGTATTTAGTAGGAATATGTAAAACACAACATGTTTACCAGTCACGTGTGTCGTTTATGACAAGTCTACGCGGCGTAGTCGCAGAGGTGTCAACTTGTACGCTTTGGGCGTAGATCTTACGGATGTTTACGAATTGTACCTGTTTACGGGCGTACGAAGCAATCCATATGAATATTTCATAATTTCAACAAAACAAATTTCAACGAGATGAATGCGAAAGGAAAAATTGACCTAGTCACGAGGAAGCGAAAACTGTATACGGGTCCAGGATGACCAGAAATTGATTTGTTATGGAAAAATCGAGCCGTGTCTTCATGCGACGTGAAAGTGTCTGCATTACTCGTCACAAATAACATTTGTGACGAGTGTTTTCATGAATTTATCTCTAAAGGTTAGACCACGTACTATGTAATCGCTTCTCGTCGTTGTATCAGCGTCCGACTACTAACGGGCGGTTACCGTCAGCGGAAGAATGCGATGTGGCGACATTTCACGACCCAGCGACGACATTTACGACTCTTGCAGCAAAACACGGTCGTTTCGTGAGATCGCGCGCGAGTAACGAGCGGGAGACGACGTCACCGCGAGGCCGGCGCCACCAACAAACAAACAACGGGTATTTTCTCTACTAAATCGATCGGCATTTGGCGCGGCGACTAAAAATACGCTGTTTGACATGGATCAAATGTCGCTGTAGTAAGTCAGTATTCGATACGATGTGTGGTGTCGATAAATGCGCTAAGCTGTTTATAGATAAGGAATGGTCTTGGCACACGATATTCCCATAAATATCCGTCTCACAGCTGATTGAGTGCATTCGTTTTTTGCGCGCCATATTATCGTTCATTCAACTGCGAAGGTTTGACACAGGAAACATTCGTTAACCGGTTCATACGCATCCTCCGTCGTGACTCGCGGTGATGTCGTGGGCCGATTGGACGTAACTCTGTCAGACAAAAATCGTTAAATCGATTTTGTGTACTTACATATTCTTGGTATGTGCGTGTCCTAGCGTATGTGCGTGCGTGCGCGCGTGCGCGAGTGCGTGCACGTGTGTCATGTGTGGTGTGCTACCGTAAAGAGAGATAGAGACGGACCACCAGGCAGAGAGACGGAGAAGCAGCGATAGACACTCAAAGAGACAGAGAGGAAGAGGCGGACCGACGAGAGACGGGAGAGACCCAAACGACAGGCAGACTGACAGACAGGCTGACGGACAGACGGACAGGCGGACAGGCGGACAGGCGGACAGGCGGACAGGCGGACAGGCGGACAGGCGGACAGGCGGACAGGCGGACAGGCGGACAGGCGGACAGGCGGACAGGCGGGTCATCTGCAGAGAGAGAGGGGGGAGGGAGGGAGGGAGGGAGGGAGAGGGAGGGAGAGAGGGAGAGAGGGAGAGAGGGAGAGAGGGAGAGAGGGAGAGAGGGAGAGAGGGAGAGAGGGAGAGAGGGAGAGAGGGAGAGAGGGAGAGAGGGAGAGACGGAGAGACGGAGAGACGGAGACGATGACGGAGGCGGAGGCGGAGGCGGAGGCGGAGGCGGAGGCGGAGGCGGAGGCGGAGGCGGAGACGGAGACGGGGACGGAGGGGGGGGGGGAGATAGACAGACAGACAGACTAGGAGACAACTTGTTTATATTTACTAATTTACTCTACTATGATGGTGTAGTTACGACAGCCCGGGCCGCGTCCAGACTCTGCCTGCGTCGTTCAATCAGTGGCTGTATTGCTGTATTGACGTACGACTT
>OZ024854.1:50462323-50467323 GCA_964017155.1 Oasisia sp. SBJ-2009
TCAGCCGTTGTGGTTGATGTCGTCGGCGGCTTGTTGGCGCGTTGATGAATCGGCATGTCGGTGACAGTGTACGCGTGCCGCCACTTCCACTAAACATGCCACAGTCAGTCGCTCGCAACAATTACAACATCGATTTGCTTAGACACCAGCGCGCGGTGGTCTTCGAACGTGTTGATGTAAGACCGCAATAAGGTGTTTATCAACCAAAGAGTACCCTATAAAAACAGCGTTATGCAGGTTGTCTGAATTTCTGTGAGCACATATATAGTGTGAAGTGAGTAGAAATGATGGTTTTGTGCAGCGTTGCATCAGAGCTGTCAAATTACGACAGCTGTCAGTCGGTGCATTTCTGCGTATTAACACAGTTGTCATTTTGCTTGGTGATGTAATCAGGGACAATCCGTGGGTGGTTCAAGCAGAAATGGAGGGGTGTAAGGTTGGAAAGAAGTTTGTGGGAGCCTGAGGTATTAAAAGTTCACGAATTTTTCACTGCCTATGGAGGGTAAATATGCTGTGAAATTGTCAATAACAGATCTCATCTAGATTAGTAGGAAATGAAGGAAACGTTACAATGGTCGCCCATGGAAAATGCAGATGTGGTCTGACTCCTGTTGTCCCGACAACGTGTCGTTTAGTGTTCTCACACCGGACACACCGATTGGTCGTCGTTTTGTCGTTGTCCTGTCGCAGACCGTGTCTTTTATGGATGACTTCGGCAAACGCCAGAGACGCAGCGGAAACGGAAACAATAACAAGCGGCGGGCTTTATGGATTGTGTCACGTTCATTGGTCAACACGGGCTACTACAAGCGTAGTCCTTCACACATTCATGTTGTGATTATATAAAACCACAATATAACACTTCGTAGGTATATTTATGTTTTTTTTTTCTGGTGTGTATTTGTATTTTAGGATATATATATATATATATATATATATATATATATATATATATATCTATATATCTATATATATATATATATATATATATATATATATATATATATATATATATATATATATATCTATATCTATATATATATATATATATATATATATATATATATATATATATATATTATAATTGTTTTTGTGCGCAAGCTGACAACTAAAATCGTTTCGATACATGTGTAGCTTAAATCATGTTTTTTTATTACGGGATTGCTTAAATAATTAATTACAGTACTCTCGAATGGTGTTACTGATAATTCGCACCACTGCAGCAGTATTGATATTTGATGAAAAAACGCCGCATTTTATATAATCTATCGCGGATGTGACCCCCGCGTCTTTGACATTTGACTCTTCACATTTAATAATTTAATGGAGTTACTTGGCGAGTGACGCCGCGCGACTGTGTCAAAGGACGCAGCTCAAGTCACCGTGAACGTGGCGCTAAATGGATTAGACGACCGCGTTTTTATTTAAATGCATTTAAGGAGTGAGAGAGAGAGAGAGAGCGCGCGAGAAGGAGAGAGAGAGAGAGAGAGGAGGGAGGGAGGGAGGGAGGGAGGGAGGGAGGGAGGGAGGGAGGGAGGGAGGGAGGGAGGGAGGGAGGGAGGGAGGGAGGGAGGGAGGGAGGGAGGGAGGGAGGGAGGGAGGGAGGGAGGGAGAGAGAGAGAGAGAGGGGGGATGGATAGACGAATAACCTAAATAGGAGGTAAAGAAGGAGAGAGAGGGAAGGAAGAGGGACGGTAGATGAGGGAGGAGGAGAAAGAAATGGAGGGGGAGGGAGGGAGGGAGGACGATATATAAAGGAGAGAGAAATTGGGAAGCTAGCGGGAGGGTGGAAGGACGGAGAGAGGGGGAGGGACATCTTGCAAACATGCGTGCTTGCGTGTGTGGAAGAGAGAGAGAGAGAGAGAGAGAGAGAGAGAGAGAGGAGGAGGAGGAGGAGATGGAAGAGAGAAGAGGTAGGACAGAGAGAGAGAGAGAGAGAGATAGAGAGAGAGAGAGAGAGAGAGAGAGAGACAGAGACAGAGACAGAGACAGAGACAGACAGACAGACAGACAGACAGACAGACAGACAGAGGCTGTTGGACAGGAGGCGGCAGGCACACAGAATGAGATAATGACACTGCTAGACATAATTATTCAGAACCCGGAACCAAGAGTGTGACTTGTTTCGGAATGTTGGTCACATTTACACATCTAATGACAATTCGTCTATTTCGGATTTTGCTTTAAATAGCGATTAGGGCGACTGCCCAACGCTTCACAAGCGAATACCAATAGATTCAGTTACTGCGTTCAGTCGGCGATGAAACAATCATTTACTGGAGCATCATGAGCGACATTCTCTTCACATTTAGCATTTTCCATCAAATTCCCACGCCGTTTTTTGTGGTTTAAATGTCAGCACGCAGGCATTTTTCCATTATTCTTCCGCGCAAATATTGCAAGTTGTATTTGTGTAGAAATTCATTCGATTGATTATTTACTAGAAAGGTTTTATTGTTCAAGTGGGTCGTAAATCATCGTTAAGCGACGTACGTCGTTATTTATATACAGCCATACATCATGTGGGCCATTAAGATAAATAATCAAACCTTGGAGCAATTAAAATATCAATTCGTACAGTATAAAAATAAATATGCCCTATTAATTTTGTCCGTTAAGTCAAAGTATCGATTAGATTTTGTGATACTGTTTCGTTGAATACTGCAGCACTGCTGTTTAGAACAATGTATAGAACAATATAGATATTCTTTTAGAATTATGTTGTAGTAATTGTTTTAGATTATTGCTCTATAGCAATACAGATAATAATAATAATAATAATAATAATAATAATAATAATAATAATAATAATAATAAAATAACAACTGATACTCGTCTTTGTGGATTAATGTTGTAAAATCCACATTTTAAAGAATGTTATTGCTTTATAATAATAACAGACCTAATAATAACGACGATCTAACATCAGAAGTTCTTGATATAAGTCATGTCACCCGATCATATACAAGTTTATACACCGTAGTTACCCCACGTATACATTTTACGTTAGGTTACAAGTTGAATTGTCGATGGCTCAGAAGTACCCACACCTTCACAACAGTCAGCGTATGATTGCCCGCAAGAACAATACTTTCACCATCTCGTATCAACGTTCTACAAAACGTGGCGTTGGTTGAATGATATGTTAGCTAGTAATATAAGTAATTGAATTATTATCTGAAATCAAGCAGTAGTCGGCCGACTGAGAGCGCGGAACGGGAGACAGAAGCAGTGATGTCGGCCGTCCATCCTCCTTACGCTGTAGTGGAGTGACAATTGGTAGTTTAGTGCAGCTTGTTTACTCTGTATATATTGGATGAACACGTCGAATCAGAAGATATTTCATCAGCGAAAAAAGCGCCATCAATTCCACGGCCCGCGGCTCTGATATTGCTCGGTCGCTGACAAATAGCGGGCCCGGCCGGCCGAGAAATACTCGTCATCGATCGAACGAGACGAAAAACGGCGAGCTGGATCGAGATGATCTACTCGCCGCTCAGCCGGCGCCGGGTCTCGCGCCACACGCGATCTCGCGTGATTCACGTCACGCCGCTGGGTTGTGATACACGCTCATGCAAAGAGGAAAGTTCGCCCTAATACAGCACAACACCGTTCAAAGTGGGCCACACGTCAGCCATGTGGAGAACTGTTTAGCGGAACTGCGTCACGATTTATGTGGTAATCATTCAGCCACACTGCAATTGTTGAGCGAAAGGGGAACACTCAATTGAGAACGCGATGTTCTAACGCTTCGACACCGCGCTCCACAACAGTGGAGGTTTTCGTCGTTACCATAAAGTGCCATTCTACTCACTTCGATACCGCGCTCCACAACTCGTGGAGCCTGTTTCACTGACGTCACCCCTCCCCCCGTATAAGACAACATCTCTGTTGGTTTTGCAGGCTCTCCTCTCCTCATCATAATCGCGGTCATCATCACTAACTTTAGTTATGAGGAACGCGTAAAAGATTATGGTTCAACAACCATGGGAACATACGTCAGACAGACGGTTATGTTGAATGGTTAATGGAAGCACTGGATCATTAGTTTGTATGACAATCGGGTTAATCGCCCTCCTTTTCTTCTTCCCTCCTCCTGCTTCCATATTCCCCTCCCCCTTCCCCTTCCCCTTCTCCTCGCCGTCGCCGTCGCCGTCGCCGTCGCCGTCGCCGTCGCCGTCGCCGTCGCCGTCGCCGTCGCCGTCGCCGTCGCCCTCGCCCTCGCCCTCGCCCTCGCCCTCGACCTCGACCTCGACCTCGACCTCGACCTCGACCTCGCCCTCCCCTTCACCTCCTCCTCTTCCTCCTCCTTCTATCCTTTCCCGTCCCCTTCCCTCTCTCTTCCTTCCGCCCCGAGGCCCATCTAGTTGTGTGCCACTGTCTCAATCAGTTACCGTTCGTCCCGTGTCGTGGCGCGGTGCGTGTGCGGTGTTAACACGGCGGCTAATGGGCTCCATTTGGTGTTACTAACGCGAAGAGTGCGCAGTAAAACGTGGATTGTGTATTAATAAATTGAGTGTTGCTGCTACTGATGAATTATTGATTTCATGTTTTTAGATACACGAAACTACGAGCAGCAACAGTTATTTAGACAGCTTTCGTTACAACGTTGTTTCCACGACCGGAGCCGGTCTCACAATCTGTCATCTGGCTCGGTTAAAGATGACGTTCGTGAGGTCGGGGGCCTACTTTTATACATTTTACGTTAAACCGGGATGTATTGTTCTCTCGGATGTCAAACAATGAATATAACCGTTAGTGAGTAAATTGATGTAACCAGCAACACGTAATAGCAGGTAATTATTTTAAGAATAACGGTACACATCTTTGGTGAACATCGGTGCATATTTCTCCTCAGTATTAAAAGGTATAATATTATTCAAATAATACAAACTGGTATGCGTTTTAGCCTTTCTTCCTCTCACATGTGTCCGTCTGAGAGAGAAAGGTACACACAGTATATTGCAATCACGTGTGCACAGTTGAAAGTAACACCACTA